>CM041815.1:23125900-23555900 GCA_023376895.1 Aspiorhynchus laticeps | reverse complement strand
ACCAGCTGCCAGCAACTGCTGACCCACTTCTCCAAATCAGAACCATCAGGCCTTGCGATTCAATTCCGACGGAACGCAAAGCTCCAGATGCGAGAGAGCCTGCGCTTGGGGTGTCATGCTGTCGACGGTGAACTTTGTGCTCCTTGAGGAAGTTTTCAAAATGTCCAGTTCTGCATTTATCAAAGGCAGCATCCCACATCCCCTCTTGCATCAACAGATCGGGTTTTGTCCTTCAATGCAAATAGGCCTAGATTCAAAGGAGTTGAGCGGAGGCCCTCCCCTCCTCCTCAAGACACAGCATGGGATCTGTGTTCAAGCCCTTTCAGAGAGGGAAGCAAAACGGGCGAGATCCTGCTTTGTTCGGAGCCAGTGAATCAGGCTCCTCTAAGGCCCAGCTGAAGGTCTTTGAGTACTTGGCCTCTCTCCCCGCGGAGGCTGAGGAGAGGAGGGGAGGGGAGGCGGGGGACCCCTGCCGACCGCTGTTTCTCCTCGCACAAAAACTCCGACCCCGAGGAGCCCTTCACATTTATGAGTGACTGAAGAATGGAGCCGTGCCGCGGGCTGCGCCGTGAAAGGAGCCTGTTTTAATGGAGGCAGGAAAAGAATGAAAAGGAGAAGCGCTGTGTGGCTTTTTTTTTTCCGAGAAAGAGGAAAATATAGAGAGGCTCTTATGGAGTCACACAGCGAGCTGCTAGGATGGCGGAGGACATTGTGTACACAGTGTTTTTAATTCAGACACTACAGAGAAAACACTCATATCTGATGTTTATTATCTGATTTAGTCTGTTTTGGTGTTTCTGAGAGGACCTTTCAAACCGACTATTTCCACTAAACCGTTAACCAACCATTAGTTAACGCAATTAATCGGTTTGAAAAAATGAATTAAGCTAATTAAACCAGCCTAGAACACAACAAAGGGACAAAATATAATACATCTATCAGATATGAACGTTTTTGAGTTGCATAAATACAACATAACATACATTTATGTTGGTGTATAAAATATTCGATGCATATAGCATATAATATATAGAAAAGACACAAACAGATGTGATGCTGGTGGTTGTGATGGACACCTGGTTGGATGTTGTCCTCTGAGGTGTTGCTATTAATCAAAACATATATTTTAAAAATTTTTGACATTTGAATTAAAGCTGAAATAAAATAAAATGTAATTATAAGATTAAAAACTTGCACTTAAAAAACATAGCCTAAATGAAAATTAGAAATGTTGCCCTGGCAGCTAACTGAAACAAGTTAAAATGATTCAAATTAGAACTGAAATAAAAAGAAAGCTAAACAGAAATATTAAAATTAAAATATTAGTAAATAAAAAATAAAAAAACTAATAAAAATGACAAAACCACAGGCTAATTCAAAAATATTAATTAATAGTACATACTGTAAATAATAATAAAATGATGTTTACATTTGCTTGTGTATCTACATAATTAAACTGAAATTAATATCAGCTGTATTTATTTTATTTGTTTAGAATGCGGAGTTTATTCTCTATAGCACTTGTGCTGCTGGTGGTGTTGATGATCACCGTGGAAGCCAGTATGAAGAAAAAAGGTTCTTATTTTTTACATAATGACTTCAGATGATGCAATGCACATTCCTTTTGTGTGATATCATTAATCATCATTCTCTATTTTGCAACAGAAAAGGGCAAAGAGCCCAAAGCAGATGCTGAGTGCAGTGAATGGCAGTATGGGAAATGCGTGCCCAACAGCAGCGACTGTGGTGCCGGCATTCGGGAGGCGACCTGCAACGAACAGACAAAGAAATCCAAGTGCAAAGTCCCATGCAACTGGAAGAAAGACTTCGGTGGTAAGGAGATTTACTGTACATGAATACACAATGCATGTCTGGATGGGAATGAAATTAAAATACATTTAGACAGGCCATTCACTCGAGTTTGTTGTTGGTTTTCTAGCTGACTGCAAGTACAAGTTTGGTCGCTGGGCCGAATGTGATACTACTACAGGAACCAGAAGCAGGTCTGGGACATTGAAGAAGGCACTGTTCAACGCTGAATGCCAGACCACCATTAAAGTGTCCAAACCTTGCACCCCAAAGACCCCCAAACCCAAGGGAGGCGAGAAGAAGAAAGGAAAAGGGAAGGAAAACTAACTTGAAGACCACCCCAACAACCCCATTGCCCACTCAGTGGTACATTCCTATGTGACACTCCCAAATCCTCCAAAAGGTGAATGCTGAGAGGAAGAAAAAAAACTGTATCCCTACCTATTGTTTTTATTTCCACTTTCTTTGTTTTGTAATTAGTAAATGTATGTCTATACAGTTGTAATTTGATCTTTGTAGCGAATTTTTAATTGTAATTGACTTTGCATGTATAAAACAGGCCGCAGCAAATCTGTTGTCTAACAAATTGTCTTTACTAAAGAGAAAAACTGGTGAGCCTAATTATGCCCCTAAACGAAAGTATTTGTAAATTACAACAAAACGAACGAAGACAATTTCTGTACGTTATAACATGTAAGCTGAATGCTTAAACGAACGTCGCTCCTGGAAGTAACGGCCTATATAAAGTATCTATGTTTATAAATGTTTATGTTTTTAGATTTGATGGATGTACAATCAAATTTACACCACTAACTGATTACTTCTACAGGTTGTGAATAAATGAAAGTGTATTTTCAATAATACTTTCTGGTGCTTTTTTAAAAACATTTATTGTTCAAGCCGTACAAACTTGGAAAAATTACTTTAATGATGTTAATATAGTTGTACAATTGCAATTTTAGTAATGTTATAAACAAATTTCCATAAGGATGTAATTATGATTTACACAAAATTGTTTTTTTTTTTTTACCAATTTGCACAAAGAGTAACAGTCTTAAACTGTAACAAAAACAACAACAAAAAAACTTTCTGATACAAGTCGTAGAACAAATGCAATTACAGCGACATGATGAATAACAAAAACTCAACAAACATGTTTATTTTTACTTCTCACTTTAGTAAACCACTATCACACTCACAAAAAATAAGATTCAACGTAATGACTTTGCGATACATTTAATGCGTACAATATGAGCTACTAAATACTTCACTTTATTTACACTTTTGTCTCTGGTAAACCAGCATCATGCTCACAAAATAAGAATCAGTGTCTTCTCTAAACTATTGCATTGATTTACACAAACTGTTGGTGTAAGAATGCATTCGCAAACAACTACGATACGTCAAAATCTTACACAATGCGTACATTATCAGAAACATGATAATCACCAATAACCTCAAACAACTCCACTTTTTTACTTTTGGCTCTAGTAAAACAGCTTCACAGTCACAAAACATCTGAGCGAATCAGGTTCCTCATTGGTTGGCCAGGAGTCATTGATAAGAGACCGAAGTCAAACTCATTTTAATGTCAGATTTCTGAACTTGCACATCAACAGTCGTTTAAAGGTTCTTTTGAAGGTGGCGTTACAGAGCGCGTAGCACACTGGATTTACTGTGCTGTTCACGTAGCACATAAAGTAACCCACCATCCACAGAATTTCAGGGACACACCAACGGCAGAAGGTACCAATCAGAACCATAACGCTGTAAGGCATCCAAGTAACAATAAAGGCCAGAAGAACAGCAAGGACGGTCTTTGTCACCTTCCTCTCTCTCAGAGCCTTCCGTCTGGCATTCTTGGAGACAACCTTGTACACTTGACCTTGAACCTGAATGGCAGTATGGTTTTGAAAACAGTGAGGTTGTGTTGTCCTGCTAGTTTCCACACACGCCGTCAAGGTCTTCGGGCTTGAGATTTCATCATCCAGCCCTCGTTCTTCCAGAGAGGCATCAGGACTTGAATCCAAGGAGTCATCCGTCTTGCTGAACTCTAAAGAAAACAGGCGTTTCATTCTAACGAGCTTTGAATCTCGTTTAAATGTGCATGAGTCATTCGGTTTAATGTCATTCACTAGGTCAGGGTTTGCGGTTGATGTTCCTCCACTTGTCTTAGACGGATCAAGCAGGTTTGCGGATTCAGGCTTCAACTTATGAACCCGTCTCTGACTGGCCAGGGATATTTTCGTGTACAGTACCATCATTATTACAACGGGAATGTAGAACGCTGGGATAGTGGTTGCCAGGGTTACAGCAGGGTTAGCGAGGAGCAGGATGTAACATTGTTCCTCTGGGACCTTGCTCCTGTCCCTCCCAGCCTGCCAAAACAGGATAGCTGGAGCCCAGAGAAGCAGAGACTGTAACCAAGCTGCGGCAATCATCACCCCAGCCCACCTTGCAGTACGTTTGGTCGGGTAACTCAGAGGTCGGGTCACGCAAAAGTACCGGTCAAAACAGATCAGTAGGAGGTTCATCACAGAGGCGTTACTCACCACGTAATCCACAACCAACCACAAATCGCACATCTGCGGTCCCAAAGGCCAATATCCCTTTACGGCGTACACAATGTAGAGATTCATGGAGAAAACACCGACGATAAGGTCCGAACAAGCAAGACTAAAAAGGAAGTAGTTGTTGATGGTTCGGAGATTGCGGTTGACTTTGATTGAAAGCAGAACCAGGACGTTGCCCAGGACTGTTAGCAGGCTGATGCAGCTAGTGATAAGTATGATGACGACCACCCCTAAAGTCCCGAATGCATGACGTGGTCTTCCCGATACCAAGTACGATTCCTCGGGCAAGGGACTGTGCATGCTACTGTTGAGCATGATGGAGGAACTTGTGGAGGAGCCTGCGACAACAAAATGGAAATTTATCATAAATGAAGTTGTAAAGAGGTGTTTAACTTGACATATGAGCAAACAACTTGAAATCGAACTCTATAGACAGTATATAGTACACTTTAAATGCTAAAATACACAACTCTTAATTGGTTGCACATAGAAATGAAGATATAAATTAGACAAAACAAATTATGACCGTAACATGATCTAATCAGCAAACTTACCATTAAAAACGAACCACTCAAAGTCCCTTGAGAAAACGACAGATCCAGTCTCCATGATCTCCTGCTCCGTCTGTACGAGAGAACAACTGGGAGGACTTTTAATTCCTCAAACAGTAACACCCATCCTCACCTTCCGAATACATAACCAGGAACAAGTCATCCAACCTCTTTAGGCTGTATCAATACACTAAATTTACTGGAAGATGATCAAAGTAGTGTGGAACGATCGTGTTACTGCCGAATTCCTCCTAGTTTCATGCTGCCTTTTTAAAGCATGTATGCTTAATGCAGTTCCTGTCATCTAAAGAGGAAGGCAGCAGTTACATAAGGGATGGAATCTAATTACCCGACCTGTAATGAATGTTTCACATCTTGTTAATTTTATTATGATTATATTTTAATATTTTAAGTATCACACATACTACAACAAATTACAGATGTTTAGATAGGTAAAGTTGGGGGGGGGGGGGGGGCTGAGTAAGTTTTATGAAAACAATGGAATATATAAGATAATTAAGAAACTTAATTATACATAAAGACAATTATTTAAAAAAAATTTTATGACCATATTTTGCGATAATTTTCAGGAGAATTTGGAAAAAAATGTGCTCAACTGTCATGAAAATTGACAAAGGAAATAAAAATTAATAAAAAAATATGCTAAATAATAATAAAATATAACTTGGGGAAAATTGTCATTGCAGTGATTAGTCAGGGTATTTTTGTTTTGTTAATGTCGATTTTTTTTTATAATTCCCATTATTCTCTGCCAGGTTTGTCATTGCTGTAGTAGAGTATTTTTACTGCATATCTTTAAAGGAATAAATTAATCTTTAAAGTCTTTTTTTTACTGATATTATGCAAAAATATGTCCTGGATAGTTTCATGAAATGCATTGTATTGTAATGAATAAAAATGAATAACATCAAAAACAACTGAATTAATTTCCATATTCCCATTTTATTAAAACTCTCATAATCGTCATTACCACAGGATCTTTGGTGTCCCAACAAAATCCTTTTACAACACCTAATCCTCATTTTCACTAAATAAAGAACCAACTAAACATTTATGGTAAGCCATAACAACACGTCCCTCTTGTCTAGTCAGAAGAGGGAGTTGAATTCTGGTCTTTTCCACCATCATGACTTCAGCTAAGGTACCGATCCAGCAGTGAGAGCATATACATAACCACACATCCAACAAGAACACAATTACAGTTTTTAAAATGTCACGCTTTCGGTCGCCGTCAGCTATTCTCGACAGAACAAATGAATTGCCAGGAGGCCTAAAAGTCTAAAACAAGCCCTGCATGAAACGACTTCATAAAAATAAGCTGTGCATATGGTCAGAAATGAGTAAAATCAGGAAAAGGTGTGTCCTTGATGGAGTATAACGTAAAAAGGTCCTTCTCTCTTATCATAGAAGCATTTTTAAAAATCAGGATTGCATTTGTCATTCACACAAAGGGTAAAATAAATAATCGAAATGACAGCCAACACAACCAGACATCAGCTTTACCAATATTTCTACCAATAACTAAAACACTCAACAGTCAGTCAAAAGGCTTATGAAGAAGCTATTCTGGTTTTGTCGCACATCAGAACGGCTTTTGTGGTTCAGTAAGGAGAAGATTCCCCAAGGCACTGAACTCATGGAAAAACACCAAAGGGTATGTGGTTTCCGAGAGGTTCCTCAGCTGCCATTGTTTGCGATGAGACCACAATCCAACAGAATCTTACATCCAAAAACGTTCAAAACACAAACCATTCCTATTGGGGACCATTTTTTTTTGTTGTTGTTTTTTTTACAAAAAAAAGCTACTAATTCAAGCCAAGCAGCTAAAATAACAAAATCTTTTACACAAAAGCTGAGGGAGATATTTTTATAATTGCTTGTTAACGAAAGGCCTGTGCATATGCAAATGCAATGACACCTCAAATCGCTAGAGTTGACCAATCGTACACGAGAATCTAAACAAGCACAATAGAGCTCACAAGGCAAATATGTCATAAAAAAAACAAACCCCATCCCGAAATATGGATTTAAGTTTTTTTTCCTCGATTTATCATCTACATTTATAATGCTACATTTAATTATAATAAAACACTCTAGGTTCAGTGGCGGACACTCACAGACACACATACAGACAGTGCCCGTCTTCAGTAACTCTCAGCAGTGTGCGCGCATATCGGGCCGTCTCTCTCCTAAGTGTCCAGTGCCCAAGAAATACTCTGTTATACCAGAGTGATTATCGCTCATAATCCAGATCTATGATAGAGATATGTCTGGTTTATTGTCTGTTACGTTGTTCTTGGTGCAGGAGAAAAGGGCGCTTAAGTGCAATCACTTGCCATTTGTGATTGTAGAATGGAATGAAACAGTCGGCCAATCAGCTGATTTGAGGTGAAGTAATGGCGAATTAGCTAAATTGCGCAAAAAGTGTTGCGTTTAAAGCGTGAAATTGATCTGGCACAATAAATTGAACTCTTACATTTTATTTATGAGTATTAAGGTATTTCTGGGAAATTATATAAGTAGGATTAGTAAAAATGCATCATGTTAAATCGAAACAGTTGCAACAATAAACGTGAATTGACTCCTACACACAAGTTAACGGTCACAAATGTATAAAAACCCAATAAAAACTGCTCAGCGTACCAAAATTTCGCTTGATGCACATGTGCGTTCTACAGCCTACATGCTAATTTGCTTAAGCCCCGCCTTCCGCATTCAGCTTCAGCCCGTCTCCTTGTACAATAGTTCTGGAATAGGACACACATGCAGATATGAGAGATCTGAACCAGCTTGAGGGTTCCCGAACTGCTTTTTATCCGACGGGCAATTACAGATGACATGCTTTCAGAAGTGTATTTTTCAAGCAACATAAATAAATTCAAATTAAAAACCATCATAAAACTCGCCATCTGGAAGTTTAGTAGGACACACGCTCACGCAGACGAGTCTTTCCAGTCTGAGAACTTCAAAGCAGACGTTGTTCTAGATACTGATCAACTGCATAACTTAACCACTGAAAGTCACATTATCGTACACACAAAAAACAATCACGTCAAGCATAATCTCTGAATTTGAACACAAAAACCGTTAGAGGATGTTGTGTGAGTTAGTGTTTAGCTGTGAAGAGTCTGTACTGTTTTACAGTTCCTCAAACCGAAATATCCTGAAGACAACAGACCCCATGGGATCTAAAGGAATCGTAAGGACACGCCCCCAGCCTCATCTGGCACTTCTATTGGCTGATGATTTTTCCTAGAGCTTGAAAGGGTGGTTAACTACAACCGTGTTATTCCGTTCTGAAGTACAGGAAGGATTCAAGTATGATGCCCTTTCTTGCATGGAATGATGAAATGTCTGAGACTCAACCTTGAAAGGAAGAAAAATAATAACTTAAGTGCAACACGCAAGTGCAATAATGATGCTTCCCCAAAGCAAGAATCTGTTGTTTTGACAAAAAAGGTGAGGATGGCATCTCCCGGTTATGGAGATACCATGATAAACTTGGCACTCATTCATTCCCAAATAAGGCCAGTGTGGGAGGAGTTAGAACTGAGGCGGGAAGTTCAGTGGCTCCGCCCTAAATGCTATGTTCTATGTGTAACAAAGGGTCCACCACGAAATGCTCCAGCACTATGCAGACCAGTTGAGATGTTCATCTTTGTGAAAACCAGACTTAAGACTATCTGCCGTACAGGTCATCAGGGTAATCTCGGCTCCGGCTTTCACTGTAGCTATGGTCATTGTTATTGTTGTTGCTACGGTTGGACATATCCAAACCGCTCGCGGATGGGTGGTGCTGCATATCATCAGCTTGACGATCACCAAACAAGTCTGTCTCAACCATAGGAGATGCCCCCGCGACCTCAGAACGAGTTGTAAACTGTGACGGAAGTGGGGCACCGCTGGACCCTGACGGCCCAGGAGCTTCTAGAGAGTCTACCAAGGGTTCAGTGTGAAAAAGAGTCGAAATACCGAGTCCAGCAGGCATTTCCGAGGTTGGGTTTCCCACCCGAGATGTCCTGACCGAGGTCTGTGAGCCACGGTGAATCCGATGACTGACAACGATGTTGTTTCCAAAGCCGCCCATGGAGGCCATTGTAGTGCTGCGTTCCCGCTGGACCACGGCCGTCATTCCTCCCTCTGCCATTAGGCGGCGGATCCGAGACAGAGCGTCTTCTCCCGAGCCGGGCTCGGCTGCTGAGTCCGCTAAGAAGAACCAGAAAGGACAGTGAGACACTCATATCAGATAACAGCAAAACGTAGATTCAAATTGCGTAAAAAATTCTGATTTCGTTACGAATGGTGCAAGCAACGCCACAGTCATGGGTTTTGATTCCCAGGGAAAACAAGAACTGATAACTTGAATGCAATGCAAGCCGATTTGGATAAAAAGTTTTCCGGAATTCTATTCACAAATTTAGCTGACTAATCTCATTTAATCAGTTGCTATAGCATTAGGGATGGACGATATGGACAAAATTTATTTCACAATATGTTTCTTCATTTCAGTCGATGCGATATAATTCCGATATCGATATGAACAATACTAAAAAAAAAGCCTCAGAAAAACTGCCAAGAATGACCACAATGGATGCCTATACCTACAAACCTCTGAAAAATGAATTTACCAAGTCTATAAAAACTCCTCCTATAAAACTGTATAATATTTTAGAAATAATTTCAATTTGTGCAATTAGAAGGGTAATAGAAACACAGCAAGTGACAAATTCTGTAATGTATATTGAAATACCGGACATGTGTTTAAAAATCATATGTGACCCTGGACCACAAAACCAGTCATAAGGGTCAATTTCTGGAAATTGAGATTTGTGCATCATCTGAAAGCTGAATAAATAAGTTTTTCCATTGATGTACGGTTTGTTAGGATAGGACAATATTTGGCCGAGATACAACTATTTGAATATCTGGAATCTGAGGGTGCAAAAATAAATCTAAATATTGAGAAAAATCGCTTTTAAAATTGTCCAAATGAAGTTCTTAGCAATGCATATTACTAATCAAAAATTAAGTTTTGATATATTTACGGTAGGAAATTTACAAAATATCTTCATGGATCATGACATTTACTTAATATCCTATTTATTTTTGGTATAAAAGAAAAATCGATAATTTTGACCCATGCAAAGTAATTTTGCCTATTTCTACAAATATACCTGTGCTACTTATGACTGCTTTTGTGCTCCAGGGTCACATATAACCGTTATTGAAAAAATTATATCATGATATATATTGATATTGAATTATTGTCCAGCCCTATATAGCATAACAACTTTTTTGTTATATTGCTGTAAATATATGCACAAACATTACTGGGTAAGATTGCTTTACATTATTTATATGATTTTGTATGAGTAGGTTGGAGCAATGCAAAAACAGAATTAAGACGAGGAAGTTTTTAATTTAAAAGTTTTAAGTAATGTGAAGCTTTTAAAAAATATTTTTGACTGGCCTCCATCAAGTTTACAACTAAAAAATAAAATTATCAAATGAGATGAAGTTCCAATCATTTGTAATGTATTAAAATCACAAAATTATACAAAAACAACCAGGTTATTTAAAAAAATAATAATAACAAATTAAAACAATTATCTACTATTAACTACTATAATTTCAGCCATTATCAAACTACTATTACTATAAATTTAAACTATTACTAAACCATTATCAAACTACTATCACCATAAATTCCAGCAAAAATAATTATTGTGATGTTTTATTTTTTTATTATTATTTTTTTTTAAATTTTTTATACATTTTATATTTATAAAAATATTTTTTATATTTTTATATTTTTATTTATTTATTTTATTAATTATTGTTAATATATGCTGTTAACTATACTGGCATATAAGATTTTTGGTTAATGACCAAAAATCATCAACAACAACAAGGTCTTAGCAAGTTATCGATTAACTTTCCATGTGTGCGCACTGGGTTCCATTAAATCGAGAAAACAAGGGTGCAGATTTAATTAGACCAGCTAACAGCAGGTAATAAAGTACTTGAAACAGTAATAACAGTGTAAAGCCCTCAGCAGGACACAACACAGATCTCAGAGAGATCAGTTCAATCAATTTTACTCCATTACCTGTGTCCGACGGAGGAGGAAGAGAGAGGATGAGAAAGAGCGAGACAAAGCAGTTACCGTGATATGTGGCGGGCAAGTTGGTCCGGTTCAGCGATCCCTCTGAAAGCGATGCCTGAACTGGTGTGTGCAACAGTGTGTGTGTCATCTCTGGGGGTGCGTGCCTCTGAGTGCTGGTGCTGGCTGTGTGAATCGCTGCAAGAGTAACACATTTTGCAGCTGTGAGAGGACATAATCAATATTACTTAACATGGTTACAGAGAAATGAACTGGAGCGTTATAGATATCATTTAGAATCACTGTGGCCTTGAGCAAGACACTTCACTCCAGGTTGTTTTTTTTAGCATTAGTGCATTACATCGGCGCTATATATGTTAATTATTCAAAATTATTTTTGCTAGCAGTATAAAATTAAGAAATCTGATTATGTGGCTATTAATTTTCCTAAAACGGTTAATAAGTTCAGTTTATTCATTTGAATCAGTTAAAACAGTCCATTTCAATGAATCAAATCAAAATGATTCAATTCACTCGATGCTGACAGAAGAAAATCAAGTGAATCAGGTATTTCCATGCATTAAAATCTTTTATTTGTTAAAAAAAAAATACATAGAAGATCTGGAGTTTAAGATCACATTTAATATTGTAAATACCAAAAAGGTTTCATGGTTTAAAATAAATAAAACTAAAGTTATGAAAGTCTTTGGTGCATGTGCATGAAAGCAAAAAGGGGTCAAACAAAATACTAAAAAATTATGAGCTAAGTGTTCAGTTCATCTTCTCAAAATTAAATTGTTATTCTAATAATATAATTTTTAACATACATAACATAATTTGTTGCAAAAAACAAAGGATTTTCACTACTGTTTGGACCCTGCTGTATATGTAGGGAAATATTGCATGTTATAATGGTGCATATAAATAAAAAAAAAACACTGATTTTTAGCTAGATTTTTTTACTGTATATACTTGTTTTTTTTAAAAAAGTGTATTTTATGCAAATTACATTCATCAAACGTCTTACTGTGTCTGGATGTGTGTGCATTCTGGAAAGTGCTGGCTGAAGGAAGTTCTCTCTCCGTCTGCGTCTCGGCATTCTGCAGTCGCACCACTGGTGTCTGCGTCCCCTGTGAGGTCACAGAAGGGGCGGCCTGACGCGGCTGCAGGCCAATAGCGTTCATAAGGCCCATGTCTCGGTCAAATCGCCAGCCGGACCTGCTGGTGCTGTAAGAAATAAACACTGATGAGCATTTTTGGATCTATGACTATGATAAGCTATGACTTCAGATTCTGCTCATTTCTGACCCTGGGCGCTCCATTCCACGGGTTCGGCTGCTGCTGCTGCTGCTGACGGTAAACAAAGAATCCGAGTTCAGATCCGACGGACTGTCCCCATCACTGCGGAAATCACTGACAACAAAACAGATATTTTAGACTTCATTATCTTGTTTACACATCTAAGTAAATGGCAACGTATGATTTACGTCAGGTTATTTATCACCACGAAGGGATTTGTTTTGCGATAATGACTGGCTGATTGTACATTATCCCATTTATTATACAGCTAAGTACCAAATATATAAATAAACAAATGGACATTAAAGATCATAGTTTATCATGTGAGAAGCAGGAAACTGCAAAATGACACAATCCATGAAGCTTGCACAACAATGCAGGCATTCGTTGAATGGGGCGATTATGGTCGATTATACAGTTTAGCATTACACTGTATGAAAATAGCTGATTGTAGAACAGCCAATCAGAATCAAGTATTCCAGACAGCCTTGTGCAGATCTCGGACCAATCTCACCCTGACTTGACCAAATTACTAAATTGAACAACTGAATTGCAAAGAAGCAATGGAATTATTGTGACGTTCTCCATCTGTCCGTGTGGGCTGTGATCTGATTATAAACCCATCAGATTGGGGGAGAATTCCTTGAAAGCGATGAGCTGCAAAAGTCATGGGGCGCAGAGGTAATGTGGCCTGTAACCTTGTTAAAAAACAATAATTTCTTCTTTCCAGTTGAACACCCGAGTTTCCTGCCACTAATGAAGAAGGTAATCTAATGAAAGGCGGCTTCAGGTAACATGGTGGTTTATCAAGAGTCCTAATATAGTCCATGTATCTGAAAACTGACACTGATCTGGGATCAGGAACTCGCTTGACTATTCAATTGTTGAAGATGAACTGCTGACAGACAGATAATGAATCAACTCTCTGAGTCTTTGGCATGTTTGACTCACCGAGTCAATATTGACAAGCTCTGGAACTCGTTTATGGAAATAACTGGTTGTAAAAATGCGGCTTTTATTGCGCCGGTAAACTGTGTCTGGTTTTATCTGCAATTTTCATGTCTACTGTGCTTCACGGTGGCACTTGTTTTGTTTATCTTGCTGGGTGGTGTGGCGTACTGGATAAAGATCTGGGCTAAAGGCCAAAACGTTCCATCCCAAATAGAAGCAATTCAAACTATCATCATCACTTGCTTTGCTGCAAAACCTAATAGTTGCCTACAGAGAAAATATTTTAAGGCATCATAGTCATGCGAAATATTAAATATGAGATATATGGTGAATATAAATACTTAATATAAATTAACTGATCAAAAATAAATGACAAAGCACTGTTCAAAAGTACTGTTTTTGGAAAGAAGGATGCACTAAATAGATCAAAAGTAGTTAAGTACATTTACAATGTTACAAAATATTTCCATTTCAAATAAATACTTGAACTTTCTATATATGGGGGAAAAAATCCTAAAAAAAGTATCACAGCATCCACAAAAATATTAAGTTTTCAACATTGATGATAATAGGAAATGTTTCTGGAGCAGGAAATCAGGATATTAAAGTGATTTCTGAAGAATCATTGAGAATCACTGACGACTGGAGTAATGATGCTGAAAATTCAGCCTGACGTTATAGGCATAAATTACATTTTAAAGTGTATTAAAATATACAAGTTATTTTAAATTGTAAAAATATATGTATTTTCATACTAGAATTTCATGCTATTAGCAACACCATACTAACTCAAACTGTTAAAATTCAGTTATGAATCCTGTGTGCTTCGAGTGTTGCAGTCTATGTAATTGGTCACTTATGAGATTGTATTTCAGATAGGATGCTTCCTTAACAGGCAGCTGCCTATGTAGACAATAAACAGTAAGGCAGCTTAGGTTTTGAAGCCATTGTTTCCTAAGGCATAATACTTTGTTCCTATAATAAGTATACTGTAATTTACTATGGATAAAAACATTTGGCAAATGAATAAAACATAAAATACTGGATTTTACGATGTAATAAGGAAGTTCAAATTTGCTAAGGAGTAAAGCATGCATGTGGACCAGATGGTCTACTTGGTGATTGTTGTTTTAGCTAGGTGTTTACTTACACTGGCCTGCAGATGACCAGGTCGCCCTTATTGGTTCCGTAGGCCAATCCCATGCCTGGTTCTGGAAGCCACCGGGCTGAATTAATACTGACGTGTCTTCTCTGGTCTGGAGCCATGGGGTACACCACATTAAACATCATCTACAGGACACCAAGAGAAAGCAAACCATCAAAACACAGAAAGCAGAATATTTTACAATCCTGCAAATGTGGCATTATTTTAGGCTCTTACTCTAATGGAGGTCTCTCCTCCGTGTGGCTGCTGTAGACGAAACACTTGCGCCACCATGTGGTCGGTGGTGGGATGGAGCAGGATCCGTCTGGAGGCCAGTCCTACCATGACATAGCAGCCCATGGGTGAAAGACTCACCGAGATTGCGTTTGGACCTGAAATGCAAGTCAAAAGCAAAACTCAAAAACAAGTTTCTGCTAATAAAGTTTTTTTTTTTCAAAACTCTAAACAGGAATGTTCACAGTGTTACTGGCAAAATGAGCTGCTGAGTTAACACTGACCGAATCTCTTGGTGTACAGCATTTCTCCCAGGTTATGGGGTGCGAGGGAGTAGACGGCTAGGATGCCCTCATCCGCAAAACCTCGCTGGCTGCTGGGAATGAACACGGCCAGCAGCTGCCCGTCCGCTGAAATATCACAGCTGGCATCGTTGTAGATCTTACAGTGAGGAACGAGTACATTCACAGTGGCTAAGATGAAAACGAGAAAAAAAGAAAATGAAATAAGATAAACATTTTGTAGTAAAAAGTGAAACATGCTACCTATTCAGATAATGTCATGCTGATTATGTGTACAAAAACAGGTAAAGACCAGTAGTACTCAGAAGAACGTACCATTACTGATCTCCGGAAGGTCAAACTTGGTAAAATCCCACCACTGCAGCCTATAGGTGGTGTTGGCAATGTTACTGGCCACAGCTGACTGCCCATCACCTATAGATGCACCTGCAACCGAGCATTATGGGTAGATCTATTTAATTCTCTTCACTATTCTTGTACCTAATGTTTCTGACATTACGGGATAAAAATGATTGAAAGTTCTTCATAATGAAACAAAATAAGAAAGATGTGAAATAAAATTGCTTGTTGTACCTGCTAATACTCTGTTAATGGAGGAGTGAGTGGCCAGGCCTGACTGACCCCTTTCATGGAAAAGTCCAGCGTAAGGCAAGTACTCTGGTAACAGGAACCTCCTTCAGACAAAAATACATGTTTATATTAATGTAAATACCAAATTAACAATTTTCTTTCTCTGAAAAAGCTCAGATATCTGAATTAATTCATTAACACAGCTAAAGCAAGAAACCAACAAAAACAAAAAGAAAGATCATTGTAGTACATTTCATATACTATTAAATGTATTTTTTTTTTATCTTGACTTGGTACACCAGCATTCAAAAGATTGTGGTCAGTAAACATTTTTTTCTAAAAAATGAAGGACATTTCTATTTCAAATAACTACCGTTCCTCATCAATGAAACCTTAAAAAATAAAAGCATCACAGTTTCCACAAAAATGTTAATCAACTGTTTTCCACATGTTTCTTCAGCAGCAAATCAGCATATTAGAATGATTTCTGAAGGATCATGTGACACTGAAGAAATTCAGCTTTGCATGACAGGAATAAATTATATTTTAAAAACTATTCAAATAGAAAACAGTAATTTTAAATTGTACAAATATTTCACAATATTACTGTTTTCACAGTCGCATATGACACTTACCGTGGGACAAAGCGCCCAAGAGAGGGGGCTGACATTCGAGCGTTGCGGGGCATTCTGTGTCTTGTCCTGTCTCCAGGCTCCCTGTAACCGAGTGAGAAAATAAATATTTTAAACAATTACGCAAAATTCAAAACCACTAGGATGAACACAGCAAAATGGATTTACATAACAGTAATTGCAATTGTACAGTAATATAGATGTATGTATCCGTGAGTGAGGATGCAATGAGTTTTATTAGACTCACTCGATGTCCTCATAGTCTCCATCACTGGCCTCTGGTGGTGTGGAGGAGGGGTTGTTGGACTGGTTGTCTGCTTGAGAGTTTGAGAGCGTCCGTAGGCGATTCTGTAAAGAACGCTGGCGTATGCTTTCTCTCCGAGACAGATACTGGATCATCCTCTGAGCATAGTAAGCAGCCGGAGACAGCCTGAGGAGATGTGGAACAGAAAAAGAGTGTCAAACTCTTGAAGTTAAAAGCCAATAATCAGCCTCGAGTTTGCACATATAGGCTTTCAAACAGGTACCTGGCAGGATCTGGGTATATGGGATGATCTCTGGAGCCAGACATATCATATCGAGAGAATGGAAACAGCGATGATTCCAACAACCTCCTGAGGCAGAAGATGAGATACAAATAAGTAACAGGAAAGACAAATGTAAAGGTGCAGTCACATTTACAGTTGTTCGGGGAAATCTGCAGGCAAAATCCAACCATATCAATAGGAATCCATGTGAACGGGAAACTCGCATAAGGGCAAAAAATTACCCCATGCAGATTTCGCAACAGATTCAAGTCGGACATACCAATTTGCCATGTTGAATTGCTGCTTGATTACTTTAAGTGACTTCATGCATCTTTACATAATTGACAACAGACAATAGACCTTTTTTGCCTGCAAAATTTTACTGAAATTTCACTAATGTGACCACACCTTAAAGGGATAATTCACCCATCAATGAGAATTCTGTTATTAATTACTCACCCTCATGTTGTTCCAAACCCATAAGACATTTGTTCATCTTCGGAAAACAAATGAACATATTTTTGATGAAATCTGAGAGCTTTCTGACCCTTCATAGACAGCAACGCAACTGCCACGTTCAAGGCCCAGAAAGGTAGTAAGGACATCGCTAAAATAGTCCATGTGACATCCGTGGAGCAACCGTAATGTTAAGAAGCTACGAGAATACTTTGTGCGCAAAGAAAACAAAAATAACGACTTTATTCAACAATCTCTTCTCTACTGTGCCAGTCTTCGACGCGCGTTTACGACAGTACCACGACGCATGCTTATGCATTCCTCTGCTTGTAAACAAGGCACAGCGCATCAGATATGACTGAGATTGGCTACAATGAACATTGCTTATCACTCTTCTCACACAGAAGCACAAGGGAGCGTTTAAAAGCCACGTCTATCAGCGGATCCCTAATGTATCTGCTGACAGACACCTGGGCCAAGTTCAGCCCTGACAAAACGGTGCAAAAAGTTTATTAAACGGAAACGGTGATGCGTTGAACACCCTGTTCTGATGACGCAAGTGTTGCAGCTATGGCAACTGAGAAGGCCATTCTTTGTACTCTTTTTGAAGAATTTTCGGAGCCTGATGAAATCGGTATAAATACGTGATTAATACTGCAAAATACGCTCGATGTTACATTCACTGCCCTTGCCGTCCAGAATAAAAGAGAACATCCCAATTGAGTGAAGGGATTTGTGGAAACTGTGGTTCCTAATTGTTGTGATCCAACATTTGCCTCGCATTTCAGGATGAAAAGACAAACATTTCAGGTGAAGGATAATCCACTTCTTACCTCCGAGACTTATGATCTATATGACCTTATTTTTATTGTGAGTATTAGACTTATTATTGCTGATCACTGTTGTTGTGCTATGATATTGTAATATTTACCATTATATAATCAGAGGAGCATAGAAAAGTTTATGAAAGTGTCACTCCACAATACAATAGCAAAATATATAAATATGTATAGTATTTTTGTTACATTAATCAGTGTCTAGCACACCTTCCTGAGGAAAGGATATGGACCAGAAGACATTGCATTTACTACATTAAATTTAGACAGACTTAAAGAAGTTCCAGATCTATACTTGTGCTCTTATTATTTCAGTAATTTTGCCTTTAACGAAAATATATTTGCTCTTGTGAATTTATTTTTAAGTTAATTACATTTACTTACAAATTCATCATCATCATGTTGATATGCTATGTTACTATAAAACTCTTATGACAAACATGTCTTCTAATATCTTCAATTGTTGCATATAAGGAGCTGCAGCTGACACATTTGTAAATGACTTCACTTGGACCCATTGTGCGAGCTGTCTCTTTAATACCGCGTGGTTTATACACATGTTGCTGCTGATTGGGCTGACATTTCTGACACACCCACCAAACAAGAGAAAACGTATCTCAAACCCCGTTGCACACCGTTTCCAGGAAACATGTCGTTCAACCCAGAAACCGTAGCAAAACGTTGGGCACCGGTGTGAGCTTGAACGTGCCCCTGGTTTTAAACGCTCCCGTGCGCTTCTGTGTGAGCGCTCGGTGAAGAGTGTGATGCGATGATCATTGTAGCCAATCACAGTCATATCTGTGGAGCTCGTGAACACTATGGCCAATCAGCAGTGTTTAAGAATCGGCTCAACAGCGCTCAAATGTTAGCGGGAAATGGATCTTTTTAAAATTTCGGTACTTTTGACAACACTACATCGTAGTGGTGAATGCACGATGGAGACTAATATGGAAGAGAAGAAACTGTTGAAAAAAAGTCATTACTTTTTTTTAACAATGTCCTTACTACCTTTTTGGGCCTTGAACGTGGGAGTTGTGTTGATGTTTATGCAATGGCCAGAAAATTCTCTGATTTCATCAAAAATATCTTAATTTGTGTTCCGAAGATGAACGAAGGTCTTACTGGTTTGGAACGACATGAGGGTGAGTAATTAATGACAGAACTTTCAGTTTTGGGTGAACTATCCCTTCAATAGCCAAATTTAGTTCTTGTTCTTCCTCACCTCCTGAGTGAGTCCTCGTCCGGATTATCAACAGGCACCTCTGGGTTTAAGGCGTCTGGTGTTGCCTCAGAAGCAGCGCTTACTGTCGGTTGCCGGTACATGTTTTCCCACTGCCCCGTCTCTTGGTTGTACACGAGACCCATGGGCTGCTGGTCCTGTAGACCAGAGGAGGTCTCACCCAAAGCCATGGGCCTCATCTCAGGGGCCTGGGTCTCCACTCGTGCACCCTGACCTGGGTCCTCAAACGGAGGTACTGAAAGCGGCCAGGATGGTCCGTCTTGAGAGGAAGACGAAGAAGAGGTTTGACCGGAACGCTCCCAGCGCTGAGTGTCGTGGTTGAAGGTGAGGAGGTTGTGGCACGAACGGCAACGATTGGGGTGGTTTTGAGAGGGGCCGGCGACCGTGCCTGCGTTTCCAGTGTTGGAAGAGCTGTTATGCGAAGGCCCGGGGCGTTCTGTGTCCATGCTACTGTTGAGCAGCTCATGCATGGGTCCCGGTCCACCCGGCACCTCTCGGCTGCCACCGGGTCGCTCCAACTCCTGCATTCGCTCATATTCCATAAAGTAACGGCTCAGGTTGCACTGCAGGACGTTGCGTATGGAGGCGGGGTTGTTGCGTTGGGTGTTGTCATAGAAGGGGTGATGGCCACTACTGGTGCCGTCGTTGGCTAGTCCCCGGTTTGGCTCCGTGCCGGGCAGCACTAGGCCTCGCCCTTCTGTAGCAGACGTGTATATGGGTGATGAAGAGGAACCATCGGGGAACCTGTGCAGGGAAAGGAGATCCATAGAAGAGGAGCTCGTCCTAGGAGGGGGCACTACACCCCTTCCGGTGCTGCTTTCCACCCCAATCGCACCTAACCCATGTTCATGTCCCGTGCTCAGCAGTCTACCAGACCAATCAGCCCCAGGGAGACGCCCAGGGGCCTCGAGAGGACCGGGTGCTTGTGATCCCAAGGGATCAATAGTCCTAAGAGGCAAGAGTCCCCTATGCGCAGTGTTCCCCGCAGCCCCGCTGAACACGCTGCTAAAAGCAGAAGGTCGGTCCGTAGAGGTGCGGGTCTGGCTAGGTGCGGGCGAGAAGGCAGAGGGGCCCAACTGAGTCTGGGGTTGAGGCGAATCTGAAGGCTGGAGGCCTGTCGGATTCTGCGTGAATAAGTTCCGCGAGGCAGCACAGCGACTGCACAGGCAGCCCAAACCCAAATGCTGCGTGCAGCCCTGTAAGGCAGGGCGGTCACCAGGTTCTGTCCGCACCGGGTACTGGAACCGGGGCATACTGGGAGGCTCTCGGGGCTCAGGGGCAGGGCGGGATTGATCGCCAGGCTGCACCCCAGAAGAGCGAGAGGACAATATGTGCAGGAAATTGTGCAGGATGGGTGTGCGACGAACGGGTGGGGAGCGTAAAAGAGAACGTTGACGGAACAAAGCCATCTCCATACTGTCCATGGGGACCTCGGAGTCATCATCATTCTATAGAAACACAGTAAAACACTCATAAAATTATGTTTGTAAAAGGGAAATGCACATAGTAAAATACAGTACAGCTATTTTGACAGGAAAAATGGTTGTTTCTAACCTGCTGGTTTGATGGGTTCACAATAGCTGTTAAAAGATTATGACCTAGAGGATCAAATCTCACCAACCTGGCCAAAAATAAAAAAATTGGATTAATTGTTTTAATGATTATGGAAAAAAGGGTCTATTTTTATTTCTTGTTGATCACTAAGAAATAACAGTATTGCTTCCACACCGGACACGTTCGGTCTCGCTGGCAGTCTTGACCACAGCAAAAGGTTCTGGTCGGCTCCAGTCCCAGAAGTGGAGTTCGTTGTTAGTGGCAATGAGCAAGAGCTGAGCCGTGGGGTGGAACGCTAGAGAAGCGATGGCAACATTACTCTCCGTGAACCAGCTCTCGCTACCACCCTGGGAATAGGGAAAAACATCCACAGCATTCATTTAAACAGCAACGTCTGAGTTTCTAATGCCTAGTATATATGTAGATGACCTGCAATTTGATCAGACTAGAATAACCACCGAGAGCTGCGACTGAACGGTATGAAAATCAAACCCACAAGATAACAATGTTTGCAAAAGGGGAAAGTCCACACATATTAGGCATAACTAAAACATAATACAAAACTGATGCTCACATGCAGGTCCCAAATGCGGACTTCTCCATCAAGGCACCCAGAGGCAACCAGGCCAGGGATGGTGGGGTGAAAGGTCACACACCAAGGTGTGCGTCGATGGCCCACTAAAGAGTGCAGGCACTTTCCTGTTTTCACATCTGTGATGTAGATGTTATGGTTAACATGGGTTGAGGCCAAAAGGTTCCTATAAAAGTAAAAGACGTAATTACATCTCAGGAAGCAAGCGAAAACATGTTATTAAACATTTAGTATTTTCTAATTTTTGCTTTTTTTCTTAAAATGTATTAGTTACCTATCTGGACTGAAGGCCAGCAGGAAGGTTGATCGTGGATTATCTGGCAACTCTACTTTCTGTAGAAATAATTGAGACGCATACATATTATTTACATACACACATATGCATATTTGCACACATACTATTTGCAAGCATGATAATTTGGAAATTAAAGATTTTACAGCACTGAGTCTTAATGAAATTTCAGGGTCAAAGAATATAAATAAATAAAATATATACATATACACATATACAATTTTAAATAAATGATCAATTTAACAATTAAGTTCTATGAATTGTATATTTATATTGTTATATTTACATGAACTGTTAGTTTAGAATAAATTAATCTAACAATTAAAATTCAAAATCTGCTAAAAATGCATGCAACAGATTTGACAGCATTGAGTTTTAATGAAGATTTTACAGCATTGAGTCTTAATGAAATTTCAGGATCAATCAAATAATATAAAATATAAATAAATAAATATAAATACACACATACAATTTTAAATAAATTATCAATATAACAATTAAGTTCTATGAATTGTATATTTATATTGTTATATTTACATTAACTTTGTTTAGAATAAATTAATCTAACAATTAAAATTCTAAATCTGCTAAAAATGCTTGCAACATGTAAAAATCATAAACTTGATGGGGCAAGCTCTTGTTCTGACAATTTTTTCAATGTACTGTACAAATTTTTAATTCAGCCTCTCAATAACCTGCCTCTCAATCAGCCTCTTATTCTCAAGTTACCTCTCAAGAACTGTCAAGAGAGAGAGACTGTTTATTATTCTACATTAAAACAAGAACATTAATATTAATATAATTGTCATCAGATATGCCATCAACCCCAAAAACTAAATTATTTTATAGTTTTTTTTGTATATTGTATAGTATTGTATTCAAATCAAATCAAAATCAAATCACTTTTATTGTCACATCATCACCGCACATGTGCCTTGATGAGTGAAATTCTTGAGAGCGTGCTCCAGACAGTGCAGAAATAATTAACATATAGACAGTACCATTACATACTTACAGACTTATACAGACAATGTGCAATATACACATACATATACTCAGTACACACAGTGTACTGTTAGACATACTTACAGTTATCAATACACATTATACACCGTATGTACACATTATATATTATGTACACATATATACACATACACAGTAATATGGCAAAGGTGCAGTAGATTGTACATAAGCTGGATACGCAAACATCATGTATGTGCATTGGATTGTATCCAGTGGTAGCAGATAGATTGTTGTATTTGTGCAGTGTGTACATGTAGTCCAGTTTGAATTGTGGAGTTAAAGTGCAGTGCGTGGCATAATATAAAGTGGGAGTGTGCTGTAAGGTGTATTATTTCTGGCTGTTCATTAGCCTGATAGCCTGAGGGAAAAAGCTATCCCTCAGTCGGCTAGTGCTGGATCGGATGCTGCAGAGACGTCTTCCTGAGGGCAGCAGAGAGAACAGTCTGTGGGACGGATGGCTGGAGTCATTGGTGATCCTCCGGGCTTTCCTTATACACCGCCTGGTGTAGATGTCCTGGAGGGAGGGAAGCTCACCTCCAACAATGTGGCGGGCAGTTCGCACAACCCTTTGCAGAGCTTTGCGGTTGCCAGCGGTGCTGTTTCCAAACCAGGCGGTGATGCAGCCGGTCAGGATGCTCTCCCCAGTGCAGGTGTAGAATGATCTGAGGATGCTGGGGCTCATTCCAAACTTCCTCAGCCGTCTCAGGAAGAAGAGGCGTTGATGTGTCTTCTTCAGCACTGCATCTGTGTGAGTGGACCATGTGAGATCCTCGGTGATGTGAACACCGAGGAACTTAAAGCTGTTTACCTGCTCCACAGGTGTCTTGTCGATGGTGATGGGTGTGTGTTCTCTGCTCTGTCTCCTGAAATCCACCACCAGCTCCTTGGTCTTGTCGATGTTGAGTGAGAGGTGGTTCTCCTGACACCATTTAGTCAGGGTACTCACCTCCGCTCTGTAGGCCGTCTCATCGTTGTCAGTGATCAGGCCTATCACCGTTGTGTCGTCAGCGAATTTGACAATGACGTTGGAGCTGCGTGTGGCTGTACAGTCATGTGTGTACAGGGAGTACAGGAGTGGGCTGAGAACGCAGCCCTGCGGATTTTTTTCTTAAATAGTAACCATATACAATATAAAGTGGGGCCCTAAGAATCTAAAATACTTGTTTTGCAATTTTATTTCATTCATCATACTCAAATAAAAACATTATTAAGATTAATAATGATTGATAAGAAAAGGTCTAACAACAAGCCACTTTGACATTATTTCAGCTGATGGCCTGTAGGGGGGAGGAAGGCTTTGAATATTTAAAGACATTAGTCTGACCGTGCTATCCTGAAACTGCTCTATATAGGAACGTCTGCTGACTGTAGGCCAGAGTGAACCATTAGAATCATTAAGGTTGATACCCTACCTGGCTCTGCCATTTCATCCAGCGCGTCCGGTCTTCCACCAGCTGCTGCAGGAGCCGCTGGGAGCCCAGCATGTGAGCTCCTCGCTCTCGACCCGACAGGATCAGCACAGAGTTTCTGTTCTGAACTGCCATTTTTCCTCTCTAGTGCTCCACGGCCCGGCCTTCCTCGCATAAGGGCCGGACACTAACTCAGCAGCACGTCAGCCATGCAGACTGGTGGACAGACACAAAAACAATGAACTTAAATCAACAAACAATAATCTATAGGTCTGTAAGATGCATATTAATCAACAGAAAATATCTGAGAGATCATTCACTGATAAAATAACAGTGATCAAGAGCAAGTTCACTGTTCTTTCTCTGTATTTCAACACAGAGACTTGCAACCTTAATGACAGCTCATTTCCAGACAGATGTCTTGACAAAACTGACTGATCATGCAACAAAACCCTTGATTTTAAAGTTTTAAGAATGTATTCAATAATATATCTTGACAACAAACACAATGATCTGTTATGGATTCAAAGGGCCCAAAAATCAAGCATCACTCTACCATCCTTTAGACAACAGATTAGAATTTAAGTAAACCCTATGGATGTTTTGCCATGATATTACTCCACAAAACTACCTTTGATTTGGTCATTTTATACATTTAAACACAGCTCAATAAGATTTGATGTTGCTGTGGTAAAATTAAAGCCCTATCAGACGTGGTGAACCATGTAAACAAACAAGCCATTTAAATCCACAGCATGCCAGTGAAATTTTCATCCACATTTGATCAACAGAAAACCAGAGAAACAAAATATACACATAAACAGCATCAATAAAGAGCATTAAAAGTGTTTTTTGATCGTGCAACTAACAATAACTCATTGCCGTGCCCGCCCAAATATGGAAACTGAACTGAAGCTACAGTGTTAGCCACCATTTATTCGCTATAAACGTTGATGTTTAAGTTATACATATTATAGTTCTATTTATACATATTTTAGTTCTAACAATTACATGACCACAAATACATTGTGAATGTATTGAAAAGTAGATTAAACAACGAATTTATCGATATTTTACAGACCTGTTCTGTTTGTCAGTGAAATGTCATCGAAGACGCTGTTAGCTTCTTAGCCTGTTAGCCGAGATGGATCACTATTAAACGATCTGGATTGACAACCCACCGATCCGAAGCGCCGAGCAGATTAAATTCATGTTATTTAGGAGTATCTCAATCAAACCGTTTTAATCATCGGGACACTGAGAGATTGTATTCTGGTGGCTATATGAGAAATGATGCTAGCTAACTGGTTTGTGGATAGCTCGGCGTAGGCAGGCATGCTAATCGAGAGCTGACTGCATTGAACTGCATTAGGTCGGTTAATCGATTGTAGAGTGGATCACCTCAGAAAAACAACAGGCAGATTGTGCTATTTTTATAACTTACTGGTCATTGGGGTTAATTTATTTAATATATGTTTATTCACATGTATTTATAACGTAGAAATGGGAGTATTTTTAAGGTTTTAAGACATTTAAATTGTTTTAGCCTACATCAAAGTCCTTGTGGCAGTACTAAGATACAGTGATTGTATCAGATCATAACTCAGTGGTATATTGATATATACCACAGTGATTAATGATTACCATATTCACGTGCCAGGGTTTTACATGGGAATCCAAGCCACTTCAAAGAATATCATAGCATTAATATGATATGTGCCACATGTGTCTCTCAGTCCACTTTTTGGTAGCAATGATTGTTCACTGAAAGTTGTAAAACGGCTTAAATAGCACATTTATTTAAGCTTTAAACAATTACATACTGAAAAGAAACCTATTCAAATAGTGCAACTGTATCAAATCACAAAGACCTATGATAGGATTGTGCTTTAAAATACAAAGATAAAATATTTCTAAAACATTTCTAATACACTCATTTTACCATTATGCAATAATAATGACATTTTTACAGCATAACCTATTCATAGATTCATTAATACACAATCATTAGTGTGACTACTCACATTTACTAATTGTATGCATCAAGATATACAGTCGTTTAATCTTAGAGCAAATCTGCTGTGCTTTCTTCAAAATCTGTGTAAACAACTGTGCGTTGCTTCTTACATTCAAATATACCATGATATTTTGCGAATAAATATTTTACGTGACTCCACATTCTCAAAGTCTGTACAACAACTCAAGCTCTTCAGCAAGACACTTTAAACTAAAGCAAACATATTGGATACAATATGCACCCTTTTCATGTAAAGTGAAAATGCTTATTTAATTATGCTCAGTATATTTCATTCTTAAACAATAGTTCAAGGTTTTATATAAAATTGCCTTCCGAGAAAGTCTAGTTGTGCTTGGCCCGGCCTCCTTTCAGGTAAGTCTTCCAGCGTTTCACATAGTCCCTGAAAATGGGGGCGCTGTCGATTGATGCGAGCAGCTGTAACTGGTTGATGTGCGTGGTGTGGTAGTCCCAGCGTGCTAAATTAGGGGCAACACCCAGGGTAAAGTGTCTCAGGTCATAAACCGTTCCAGAGCCTGTGTCAAACAATGGCAACATGGCCTTGAGTGACTCCAGTCCTTGACTGAAGAGTACACCTGCTTCTCGACCAAGCTTGTTGCCCGCCGTCTCCGCCACATCATATAACCCAATTAGAGAGTAGATAAAGCCATTAAGAACAAACGAACTAGGTGTTGTGGGGTATTCCTCGTACCAGTCGTACTTGTTCATGAATGTGGCTTTGACTCCACCCTGTTCAGAAGCCCTCTTGAAGGGGGATGTTGCTCGGATTGCGGTGCCGAGGTATGCAGGGTTGTGAGTCACCAGGTATGCCCTCACTAATGTCGACATGGCTTGGCCTTGGGCCATGGCGGAGTACCATCCGGGCTCCAAGCTCTTGAACCCCTCTCCGAGTTTCCGGGTCACCTTAATCGGCCACCCTCCATGCTCATCCTGGTTATGAAGAAGCCAATCGCTGGCGGCAAAGAAGGCAGCCATGTGTGCAGTGGAAGATACAGTGATATTGCTGATAAAGCCAGAACCTCTAAGAACCAGCTGGACCATGCGGCGAGGCATGATCTTGGTCGCCTTCACCACTTTGGTGTTGGACAAACCGACTCCTTTACGTAAATCCGTCACTAAATCGCGACTGACGGTACTCCAGGAGGCTCGAGAGCCGATGCCGTAGATGACCTCTCGGTCTTTAAAGGAAAGAAGAAGTGGACTAGTGATGTAATGGATGATGTAAGGAGGTCCCTTTTCTGTGGTCTCCAGAACCACAGAGATGCTACCATTGGAGATGAACTTCACATCAAAGGTCAGGACGAAATCTTTTGCGTTGTCCAAGACCAAAGACACACCATCAGAGTTCTCTATGAAAATACAACAAAGTTATCATCTATCTGTGATCATCACAGCAAAACGGTTGATTCATCTGAATTTAAACCTACAAAAATTTCACAAGGAATTCATACCCGCTGTGACAAAATGGTGTGCAAACCCAAAGCGACCTTGATCCTGGAGCTTAGAGAGTGTGCAACCCTTAGGGACAACCCATGGACTTGAGCCACCCTCTTTTTCCTCGGACATGCCGTAGATCTTTATATCAGGTGGCTTTTCTGTGAGGTTCTTGCTGTAGTGGCTCAGCCCATACTGAGCTATTTGAATGGGGTAGAAGTACCCCTGAGGACCCCACTGGGTGGAGATTGGTACACCTGTGAACAATAAAAACACAAAAGGTTGATCCCAGAAATGGGATAACTCTTTCTGAAACCATTTGAGCCAGTAATGACCAAGCCTGATACTTACAACTTAGCCTAGTTGCAATGTAACAGGGCACTAAGTTATAACTTATGCACTACAAAATATTTTTGCGTTGCACCATTAAACTTGAAATGTAACTACATATAAGCTAAGTATTTAAAGAAGCCTCCAACCAAGAGTGACATTTGCAAATGCATCAATAAGCTCATGTTTTATCTGACAAACTTCATACAGATGTTCCTTTAAGCCAGGGGTGCCCAATCCGTCTCCTGAAAATCTACCTTCATGCAGAATTCAGTGCCAACCCTGCTCCAACAAACCTCTCTGTAATTATTAAATGTTCCTGAACATATTAAAGGGATAGTTCACCCAAAAATTCAAATTCTGTCATTAATTACCTATTAGACCTTTGTTCATCTTTAGAACACAAATTAAGATATTTTTGATGAAATCCGAGAACTTTCTCACCCTGCATAGACAGCAATGCAACTACCACGTTCAAGACCCAGAAACGTAGTAAGAACATTCTTAAAATAGTCCATGTGACATTAGTGGTTCAACCATAATTTTATGAAGCAACGAGAATACTTTTTGTGCACGAACAAAACAAAAATAACAACTTTATTCAACGATTTCTTCTCTGTGTCAGTTTTCAACACGCGTTTATGAGAGTACCATGACGCAGGAGCCAGGGTTCTGACGTAGAACCCGGATGCACTGTGGCTTGTTTGCAAGCAGAGGAATGTACATGCATACATCATGGTACTGTCATGAATGCGCACTGAAGAAATTGTTGAATAAAGTTGTTATTTTTGGTTTCTTTGTGCACACAAAGTATTCTCGTAGAAGGTGAATGTGGTAGTTCCCTTGCTGTATATGCAGGGTCAGAAAGCTCTCGGATTTCATAAAAAAAATCTTAATTTGTGTTCCGAGGATGAGTGAAGGTCTTATGGGTTTTGAACAACATGAGGGTTTGTAATTAATGACAGAATTTGTGGGTGAACTATCCCTTTACTTAGCTGGTTAAGATGAGTTTCATTAGAGTTAGAGCTGAACTTTACAGGAAGGTCAATCTCCAGGAACAGGATTGGGCACCCCTGCTTTAAGCATATATGATAATGTTGACATTTACACTCGTTTACATTTTAAAAGGGAGAACATAATATAAATAAATGACTTGCGGCTTTTTAACACAAACAAATCTAAACAGTGCACCTCTGTGCAGGGCCGTAGCTAGAGGATTGGGGGCCCCCTGAAAAAATATTGATGTGGGCCCCCCACACACACACACACACATATCATATACTGTACAATATACAAACATGGAACCAAATTGCATGCTTTTTTGTGGTTTTCATAATATCTCAGTTATATAACTAATAAAATATTAGAATTATTCACAGAACATGGGCCTATATAGTATAATTCCTGGATTTTGTGGGGCCCCCTGGGCGGTGGGGGCCCCTAGAATTGTCCCCACCTTTCACCCCACTAGCAACGGCCCTGCCTCTGTGTATAGTATTACGTAGGGTGACAAAATAAGGGACACTCCAAACTACCTTCCATACCACTGATGCATTTCACCCGATCCCGCACTTCCACGTTGTAGCCCTCAAAGGACATGAAAACCCCATCCGGGTGGTAAGGCTCCCTCTGGGCGTACACCCGGGAGTAACTGTGGGAGAACTCAAAGCGTTCTGTCCCATCATACTGCACCAGACGCCCGTAGACGTCAAAGTACCTTTCCACCCAGCTGAAGGGCAGATACACCTCGCCCCCCTCCCTACGGCCTTTTATGATGGCATCTTCATTGATAAGGCAGTCAATCTGCTCATAAGTGACTTCTTTGGACCCAGGCGGTGCTTCGGGGGCCTGCCCGTTCTCCTCGTCCTTCTCTGGGGTGGGTGCAAACTCCAGCTGAGGTCTGATCTGTGTGGGCAGGTCTTTGTCACTGGAGCACTTGTTCCACAGCAGTATAGTGATGAAGGCAAAAACAGCACAGATGACTATCAGAGTCTTGTGATTGATGCGAGCCACCAGACAGCGCATTGTCATATCACATCCATGCGGTGATAGTGGAACTGACACTGGAACATCTCAGGAAACCCTTATGGTCCTGTTAGAGCGATTCAGGTGCAGCATCTGCGGACAGAGGTTAATATGGGTCCACCATTTTGTCATATACGAATAACCACAAAATAAGACAAAATATCATATCTTACATCACAAATCACTTTTATACTTGAGTCTTGTGGTGAAGGCTTACACTCATAATAAATTTAAATGTAACAAAAACGTTTATGTATAGCTACATACCATCTAGATGAAACTTTCATGGTCACATTATGAATAAGAAACATGTCTTATTATTGAGCACTAATCCTTTTAGCACATACACAGGCGAATGCTTATAAAATCGAATCGCATCTCTCTAAATTGAAGCTGTGAGGGCTCATGTGATTTTGAATGCGAATGAGGGCGTTGAACAACATGCAGTGCTGTAAAACGTAATGAAACCATACGCTCACCTGAAACCAGCGCGCCGTCCGCTCGAGGGTATATGAAGGCATGATATAGAAGACGACAAAGAAAAATAAAATGCGGAGAGATTCCTCTCGCTACGAATCTGCATCATAGTAGACGCTACAGCTGTATTGATGCAGCACTGGCCAATGAGAGGCGACGTGCTTCCGTGGCAGCCAATCTTATGTCAGATAAGATGTGACATAATGTGAATATTATTATTTATAAGCACGATTCCTGTTCGTGGCAAGCCCACCTGCGTTTACGAATGTAGGCTATTATATGCATATTATTTTTTGACAAAAAAAATCATTTAAAATCTTTTGAATTATTATTATACATTTTAGATTAATACTAAGGTTCATTAAAAAGGAATAAGAAAACGATTATAGGTATGATTTTATGTGCAGAATCTTGAATAATATGCCATTTTGAATTATATACAAAGTCCATATAGTGCTGCTTGTGTTGCGTTGCTGAACATAATCGCAAGATGTCTCTGTAAACCAAGTGAATCCATGTCTGAGTTTGTTTATTTGAGGAAATCTGAGAATTCCCCCAGTCTCTTAAAAACAGAGCAGTGAACACAATGCGACAGGTATGGGCAACACATTTCTATCTGTTACAATCTCTAACGATTTCAAACGTTTTTACACAAATAAAACATAGTTAGTACATAGTTAAACACACACATAGACATAAATAGTACAATAAATACAAGTAATTAAAAAATACTAATACTTCTATAGTGTATATATGTAATATTGTATGTAATATTTATCATTTTTTTATATTATTATGCCTTGGCAATGTAAACTGTTTATGCCATCAAAGCAGTTTTTTTTTTTTTTTTTGGTAACTTTATTTTAAGGTGTCCTTGTCACACACGTTACATGTACTTACTATTATAATAACAATTAATTATGTAAATGCAAGTAACCCTAAACCAAGCCCTTATCCTAACCCTAACCATAGAGTAAGTACATGCAGTTAATTCATACTTCTCAGTGCTTAAATGTATAATTACACTGTAACAAGGACACCTTAAAATAAAGTGTCTTCTTACATGTAACTAATATTTCAAACGGTATATTCTAGAGTAAATTACTAAATATTATTATTTACATGACAATTTTACATTACACCAACTGCAGTGACTATTCTCTTGCTGGAGAAAAAAATAACTTTTACATGATGCATATTCATAATAACCAGAAAAGGGCATTTCTAAAATAAAAAACAAAAACAAAAAAACATGCAATTTCATTAAAAGTGTTAAAAGGTTACTAACACAAACACTGCAAATAAATCAAAACATACAACAACGTGATATTTACAAAACTTTCAACATCAGACACATCAGCAAGATCAGATTGTCAGATGATTGTGTTATTATTTGTTAGATTTCAAGCAAATGATATATTGTAAATTCTTCAGAAATTTTCTTTGTAGAAGTTGAAGCCAAAATGCTCACACTGGGCCTTGATGACTTTGGCAAGAGCAGCAGAACCGCAATAAAAAACATGAACCTTTCCTTTCTTTTCTTCAGACACTTTCTGGAAAACCTGAAAATGCATTTAAACACTGAGAATCAAAGATATTGGGGAGAATAGAATAGAATAGAATAGAATAGAATATTGGCCTTGCTTACCTTGGCCCAATCTGGTCTGCCTGGCTGTGTACGCGTGCGAAGGCCGGTGATGGAATCTCTCTTCTCTTTCTTGGCCAGCAGATCCAGAGCCATCTGCAGACCTATGGCCTTCATATCATTCTTACTGAGAGCTGAAGTCATGTACATGTGCATCTCCAAAAAACGGCCTGAAAACATAAAAACAAGTATGATTGAGCCAACATTTCAGTGCCAACCCCATCTCCCTCTTTCTTCAGTTCTCTTACCCTCTGGCTCTTCATCTGCCTGGTCCATCTCCAGCTTGGTCAAGAGACTCACAAACCACTCAAAGGATTTCTGATCTCGGTTGATCCAAATGAAGTCCACCTGCAGGAAGTTAGAAGAAAATTAAAAACCTCATGAGATCGAAGTTGTTCATGTCCATTAGCTTTGAAGCTATCTTCTGTAAAAATAATATCAATAAATCATGGCAACATGTTTAAATGTAAGCAATTTCATCTTCATTTTTTAAATTGTGAGATTCAATAAGACAAGATAAAAAAAAAACGAGTTGAACTGTACAACTTACTAGTTTGATTACTTGATAATTTAAGACAGCAACTGAACTTAAAGGAATAGTTGACCCAAAAATGTAAATTTGCTGAAATAAAATAAATTAAAATAAATATTTTTTCCTCCTATTTATTCTAGTTTCCTTTCGTCTGATCACCACTCTTACCTTCCTCAGTTTCATGTCATTGTCTTTGATGGTTTCACACCAGGAATAGTTGCAGTTGGGGCAGTTTTGCTTTCTCATGCGATAACTGAAAAAAAGACAAAAATTAATTTTACATACAAAATTAAAAAAATTGCATGTGGGTTTTCATGCATAGAAAATGTAAAAACTTGAGTTTTATGAATGGAGAGGTTGCGTGTCTCACCGGCACATAATACTCTGCAAAATGGATGCAAAGGGAGTGATGCCGATTCCAGCGCCGATAAGCACTGTATGCTCAGATGCAAAGATCTGTCGAGTCGGGGTGCCAAAAGGTCCGTCCACATAGCACTAACAAACAAAGGCATAAACAAATGCATACAATTCTTGTCAGACAATCACTTTCAGTAAATTAGATTACATTTTTTTGTAATCAAATTACTTACCTTAATGTTACAATATCTGTGATTTTCACTCAATTTTGCTGTAAGCTGGAAGACAACAGAAAATAAATCTGGCTAATGTGTATCTTATGTGTAATAGAACATACGTTCTGCTTTGTTCAGACAGAAAACTCACTTCTCTTGTAGCCGGAGAGGCGTCTCCCAGTTCTGCCTGGGCTACTGGGTCACTGACGGGCTTCTGGGAGTTTGTGTGTGCTCCACTTGTCCGGTACAGGGTCAGTTCAACAGCATCATCCTTATTAGACGCCACAGTATTGTTGCAGTTTGCAGACTTGAACATTTCATTCTACATGGAGCAGAGTTACATAATTTACTAAAACAAAAAGCAAAAAAATAATTTCATTACTTGAAATAAAATAAACATTAACTGATAAAAAAAGCTAATTTCAGCTAGCTGCCAAGGCAACATTTTTTTCCCACAAATTATTACTTAATTTAACTTAATGTACTAAAATAACTAAATCTACACTAAAATAAAATGAATAAAAATGCATAGATATTTAAAAATAATAAATATAAAAAAACTAAGCTACAATGAAAATGAAAACGGTAAATATAAAAATAACACATTCAAAATATTAATAAAATCTATAATAGTGTCTCAATAATACTGCAGAAGAAGTGCAAATGTCTATTGTATTAAACTTGTTTAAAGTTCTTATATTTTGCAATTTGAACTTGTTTTTCTATAAAATAAATGGCAATATCTGTTCCAAAAAATACTGGAGAGAAGCCCGTAGATATAATAAAAGAAAATCAATAAGTCTTGGTAATGTCAATGATGTGATTACAAAACGACCCCACCTATAAAAAATTGCATCAATAAAACAGCACAGTAATGAACTTATATCACTATGTGTTTAGATTCCAGAACTCAGCCAGTGGATGATGGAGAAAAGCCAACACCTGCGTTCTGCTCTCATGGCGTCTGTTCCTCAGGCTGGCGGTGAGCCTCTTGTTGCTAATGGTTTGACTCTCTGGCTGTCTGAAATACTCGTACAGGCGGTTTGTCCACTGGCCCATAGAACGAACATGGAGCCACAGCATATCTGTTTGAGGGAACGAGAAAAAGTTGAACAAAAATATTTTGTTAAACACTTGCTTTATGTACATTTCTTTGTATAAAAGAAGTCTTGTTTTATCAAGACAGATTGTCTGAAAACAATTCTTATTGTGTTAAATATAAAATATTTTTGTGCAGTTTTGTTTTTTTGTTAGTAAAATACATTTGAATTAACAGACTGCCTAAAAAAACTGTATTAAAACAAATCTTATAGTTTTGAAAATTAGCTTTTTGTAAATTTTTTGTTTTATTTTGGGGTTTTGTTTTGTTAGAAAAAAAATATTTTGTTAAGAAAAATAAACAAGACAGATTACCTGAAAACAAGTAACAACTAAAATGAACAAGTAAAAATGAAAAACAATTACATTTTTTGGGTTGTGTTTGAAAAAAATGTTGTTTTAAAATAAAAAACTTAAGACAGATTGTCTAAAAACAAGTCTCAGATTTGTTGAAAACAAATCTTATTTTGTTAAACATATTTGCTTTGTGTAAATTGATGTTTTTTTCCCAAAAAGGTGTTTAGATGGTTTAACTGCAAAACAAAACCAAGCAAAAACATTGACAAAATATAAGATTTTTCTGCAGTGCATTTTAATTGCGTTTTATTGCGTCGCAAGACTAACATATGCTTTCCAGTTTTACCTTGCTGCTCAGGAGCACTGCTGATGGTAAACGGATGCCACTCGTACTTGGCGATAACAGGAATGTTTATATACACATAATCTCCAGGTTTAAAGTGAAAGAACGGAGGCCTCTTGATCACCAAATGTGTTACCTTTGAAATAATAAAAGGCAGTACAGGTGAGGCTTTCAGTATGGATGACTAACTAAATGTTCCAGTAAACAAAATACACCAAAATATGTACATTGGCTCAGATGGTACCTTTGAGGGCAATAAGTTGACTTCAACTATGTACAGCCCACCCATGCGGGACACTGCTATTCCAACAAGTTTCTCAATGAGGAACACCACTCCTGGCACCACAAACCATTTCCAAAAGTTCGCACAGTGGACGATCAACAAGGCCCAAACCCAGACGTAGGAAAGATGAGACCAGTAGAACACCTACACAAGAACAAACCCTTTCTATGTCATGCTTTGACAAAGCATATTTGAATGGTTTTTGTTTGTTGGTATGCATGGCTGAAATAATGTGCTGCAATTTGCAAACAGAATTCTTTGCTAAATTGTTTTTAATGGCCTAGAAACAGCTTCATATTTTCCAAATCAACAGATATTCACAGAAGCAACCATGTGCAGATTGTTGTTCCTCGTGAATTCAATCAGCAAGCCATCACCTCAAAATGACCTCTGCGTCTGACGAACGTGCTGGAGCACACCACCATCAAGCAGATGAGAACCTGCAGAACGATGCCCGTAATGGAGGCGGTGCCTTTGACCCAGCCAATCCCAGGACGGATGGTGAAAAGATACTCCCACAGCTGGTACATGCCATCATTCTGAGACATACGGGCTAAGAAGAGAGGGAAAGGGATATTAAGAAATATTCTTTATTAATATGTTGCTTTTGTGACTATGTTACAAGGTCATATACTTTATACACTAAATTTAATCCTATAAAGCCTATAGAATCATACATGATACACAATCTAATATTTCAAGATGAAGACTGGACTGAAGCACATTAGGTTTACTTGATTATCCATAAATCATTTTTGATGGCTTTTGAGGAACGTTTATTTGTTCATCTCTCAGTCATCACTGAATTGCATGTATTATATGTTTCGTTCCCCACAATAGATAACGAGTGGCAACCGATATTAATTTGCTTTTTATGTAAGAAGCTTGTTATATTGTTAAGACCACATTGATTTACATTACAAGCTATCAGAATTTCATCTTACTTTTTGGCTATATAAATCAGAAACTGCGCAAAATTGCATATTTTTGCTAATTTTGGGCCTCTGAATAAAATGTAAGTGTTTTTTCCTTCTCGAGTATGAACTCCACATTCTCCTATATCATCCTATATGAGGCATAAAGCCTGATGTGTCAAATATGATAACATCATATTTGCAACTCATATGCAACTTTTCTTTTTTCTTTTTTAGATATTGTATAAAGATTCAATATAAGTAGTATAAAGGGTCATTTTTATCAAGTTTTATTACAGGTTCATATTTACTTCGTGTTTAGTTCAAGTTTACTTGTCAATAGAATGAAAGTCAATGTTTTTTGGACCCCATTGACTTTCAAATTTCCTTCAAAAACTATCGTTTTAATTGAATTTGACAGTTTTTTAACAAGTTTATTACAGGTTACCAAAGTTTATGACGTGAGCGCCAGTGTGCACAATGGTGAAGATTAAGATGGCGTAGCCCACGATCTGATGCAGTAGAATGTTCTGGTCCAAAGGGAAGACCCTCACCAACCAGGTGGCACGTAGCCACGTCAAACACCGCCTCAACATCAGCACCTGCAAGACAAAACCTTCTGTCACTACAGGAAATATTAAATATTAGATGAATTAGTGAGCTCAACTCACCATAACAAAAGTGCAGTTGAGGTTGAGACACTGGCCGCAGCCCTTGGCCACCATGAACCAGGGGCCTCCATGTGCGTTCTTCAGCATTGCGATGATGAAGAGGAGCGCATTCAGGAGAGCGTACAGGCAGAGGAAGAACAGCTTGCGGCTGTTGTTGTGCCAGTACGCCCGCGTCAGGTAACGAGGAGTCTTGCATTTCTTCTGCTCTAGATCAGGAGGTTTCAGCCAGTTGGCGGCACTGAGTGAAAACAAGAGAATTTCTGTAATTTTGGTAATAAATTTGGTACATTTTGGAGCATTTATTTTGGATTACACAGTGGTTAGTTCTGGTCTTTGGTAATGAGTAACAAACCAACCAGCTATGATGTGTATCATAACATTACAAACTTTGATTCAAACCAAAACAACAAACAACACTTCTGGCTGTAGCTGTATTCCTTCTAGCCACAACCCTAAACATGTGTTTTTACAAGTGAGCCATAGATTCATTTCCTCAAATAATAAAAAAATACGGATTCATTCAGGATCTAAACATGCGATTATTGTTTTTATGAGTGAGTCATTGAATCATTCTGCCAACCGTTTCATTAAAACTCAAAAACCAAGTTCATTCATTAATGTACCACCACTATCGTGTTGCTCAGACATCGGTTCACTTCATTTGATAGGCTACTATTTTTGTTGCCAAAGGAAAAATAATCAAAGTAACGGGCAAGAAATACAAAAATCAACTGGCAATTGTGCTGTTGATCTGAATATCATCTCTTTTGTAATATAGTCTTGTCCCACCTGATGGTGAGGTTCTCCATAACTTCAGGAAAGTTCTCCAGCTCTGCCTTCAGCTCTTCAAACGTGATGGAGCCACTGTTATCTTTATCAGCAGATTCGAACAGCGCCAGCGTCAGGTCATCCAGCTTTTCCTCAGGGAGCGAGATCGCACTCTCACGCAGACAGGATTTCAGAACCGTACGTAACTCATCTGGGTCTATGGAACCACTGCCTACATGACAGGTCAACACAATAATTCAATTCATGGTTTAACTCTGATTGTTTCACAAACTGTAGGGTGTAACGCAAGTCTGTAAACTGTTTGTTGTTTTTGGCACAACATTACAGTCAGCCAATTCTTTGATATTACTCTGTTATGATCTGTGTAATTTAATAGGAATGTTGTGTAAGGAACAGCAAGGGATAGGCCTATATACTCTATTGATACATCTCTCTTAGTATCATGATTGTGTTTACATAGAATATTGCCAAATTAAGCCAAAATAAGAAATGAAATGGTCAAAACACAACTGGACCATGAACATATTCTACTTGTGTAAATCACTTTGTGCATTTAACTTGCCAATAAATTTCCTAAAGCATTTCAGAATAATAAAATAAGCATATAACTCCATTGTCAGTATTGTGAGATTGCTAAAATTATAACAATTACCACAAAATTTTAGAATGAAAGAGGAAAAGCTGATGTTATTTTACAACTTACCGTCCACATCATAGACCTGGAAGAGGAAGCGTAGTTTGTCTGTCTCATTGCCATGGATCAGAAGATCTAAAGCCTTGAGAAGTTCATCCAGACTGATGGAGCTGCTGCCATCGGAGTCAAACAAGGCGAAAAACCTCTCCGCAAAAAATGACTACAACAACAAACAGGAGAAAATAATTACCATATTGAGATCTATTCAGAACAAGATAATAAATTATTATTATAAAGGTTTCCATGATCAGAAAGCTCACCTCTTTTACTTTCAGAGCCGTTTTAAACTCATCCAAGTCTATTTCTTTATCATCTCCTGCAATGCTCTCAAACTGCTTGGTGACCCATTCCAGCCAGCGTGAGTCTTCTTCTAGACTCATGTCTCTGCTTCACAGTCCACACACACTGTATTAGCATCATCGAAGACAAATGTAGTCTCAATCTCCTCTCAGAATATTATTTAGTCCATAACTGCATACATGTAAACAACATTTTGCAGGAAACATATACTTTTTCAGACTGTTGTAATGTACATAATCAGGAGTGTGGTTGAACAGAAAGAAATTAATATGTTACCAGTGAACTAATAATTGTTCTCACGTGGCCCCATTTTAAACCAGTTAGTAAATAGTTGAAAGCAATATTATACATATTTACATGTGCATATACTGTATATAGCCTAACATAGAAACAAACGCTCACAGACAGACAGACAGACAGATAGACAGATAGATAGATAGATGAAATGCAATAATCATCCATGGGTGCTACAAAGTTTACACAATGTCCCATTTAAACAAGAGTAGGCATTACCTTTAGATGTAAATCTTCTCAGTCTTTGTCTTTTGCAAGTATTTCCTTTTGACTTTTCATGAAAATATTCTCACAGACAAAAATGAAAAAGATACGGAGAGCTTTTATTGCGGTCTCAAGTTGTTGCTGTTTCAGCTAGTCCAGTTAATCAGAGGAAAAGAGATAAAGAGAGAGCGAGACATACAGAGGGAGGCTGGACAGTATTGTTAAGGACATTCAATATCTCATACACACAGCAGCAGCTGCCCCTGACATCCCTGCGCCTGCTGAGCAGTCCTCAGTATGACCCATACTGCACTGCTCATCACTAAATCACTGCTAAACACTAATAATATGTTTCATTCTGTCTACCATTATAATAAAACTACTAATCTGGAAGAAAAAGCACTATAGGAGTCCATGTGACATTTATGCACTACTATATATATTCAAAGTCATCATAGTCTGTTAAATTTAAAATTTTATTCACAGAAAACTCATCATAAAACACTACACAACAAAGAAATGTGTGTAAATGGAATTTTTATTCTGATTTGACATTTCATCCCAAATATGAACCAATGGATTTAACACTAAGGTAAACTAAAACCGCTATGTTGAGTAAAATGTAAAAAGGGAATTGACAAGGAGCCAAAAATGGGAAAGTCAAACATATTTCACATGGTGGGCGAGTCAAGGAACAAAGAATAACATCCTTCCATCTGTCAAAATCCCTCTGTGTCATGAGTTCAAAGACACTTCCTTTAAGACCAGACTGATGCAATTACACATTTCAATATTCCAATGAAAACAGTCTCTGTTGTGCAGTCAATGTGTGCTAGCTTCTCAAAAAGTGGGAACGAAAAACAAAACTGATATCACAAGACATTTATTCACTAACACTTCACTCAGAAACTGTGAACCCGCATGAGGACCAACAAATGGCAAAATATGCTTGAGTCTTACAGCAGAAGTGAAATATTTCACACTGTATAATGAACTTCATTCAAGGAAAAAAAAACATTAAAGAGTAAGAACTATGCTGAAATATGCACACATTTTACATGCTCTATATAAATTCATCCTAATGTATTGAATGTGAGACTATAGGACAGTATCAGCAGGATGCCATCCTGTGTCACTCCAGCCTGACCCGTTTCCTTGGTGATGGGGGCGGGTCCAGAGCAAAGGCTGTTGGGGAAGAGGGGCGGGACTCTGGGATGTATTCCATACAGTATTTCTCAATGTATGGCCCAGCAATGTTCCACACCTGAATGCAACAGGCAAGAAACAATATGGCGTGAGAATGTTTGTGTAAATTATCTTATCATTTGTCTTGAATAAAAAAGATGGAAATGTAAAACTTGGTGCATTTTTGCATGCATGTTATTGATAATAGATGTATATTTATATATAACATGTATATACATGTTCAAAAGTTCTGTATGATTTGAATGTATGAAATGTATACTTTTAATCAGGATGCATTATATTTTTGTTTTTCTTTTTGTTGTTCTTTCTAAATCAAAGCATCCTGATAAAATATTAAGCAGCAACTGTTTTCAAAATTGATAAGAAATGTTTCTTGAGCACCAAATCAGCATATTAGAATGATTTCTGAGGGATCATGTGACACTGAACTTTTAGTGTATACAATTATAGTATGTAACAATTGAAGGAGCACATGATTTACGCATAAGCTAAACTTGCAGAAACTGTACCACACACTATAATGTAAATAAGTAATGTATGCTTTTTAAAAATCATGTTTTGAAAGAAAAAATCTGTTAATTTAAAAGATAGATAGACAGACAGACAGACAGACAGATAGACAGACAGACAGACAGACAGACAGACAGACAGACAGACAGACAGACAAGATAGATAGATAGATCGATAGATCGATCTACCACCTGCTTTATGATCCACCATGTTTTCATAATAATAGTGTTGCAAATACTAAGAAACAGTAAAGCTTACCTTTTGGTCTACAAGAAGCCGATGCACAGCTTCAATGTCTGGAGCCATGAATCTATCTTTCATCCAGGGCCTGGGGAAAAGAGAAAAAAAAGGACAAAAATAAGTAGGAAGAGACAATGAAAGAAGCTTTTCCATTTATTAACCTGAAAGTTCATAGTATTGGAGGTTTTGGGGTTAGTGTATCATCATTTGACCTACTTTACTGTGGCTCGCACAAGATCATACACTTTCTCCAATGGGGTTGTTGTACGTAGGGGGCGTAGAAACTCAATACCCTGACAGGCAGCTAACAACTCGATAGCTAGCACTGTAAGAAGATATAAAACAGACATATTGGGGTTTGCTATTTGACAAAATGATATATTCTGATCTGTATTTTCAGATTAGTGGTTAGTAAATCACAAAAAAATAACAGGAAATCTCAACCCCATCTCCTTGAACAAATGTACCTATTTTGTACATTTGTAAATTTTCATATGATCTGCTTACACCCCAGTGAGGCTTATGTTTAGAAGACCGTCATGCTTAAAATTGTATTTATTTATTTTTTTAAAGTTTTCGTACAATGAATATTTTTCTAAAAATTATATTTTTTCGTACAATGTGATATATATATTTTTTTTAATTGCATGTCTTGTACGGAAATGTTACATGTTCAAAAATAGAAAAAAAAGCACTAACCGACACTTGGACATAAACAGAACATCCATTCATACGAATTAGCCACCAATTCACTTAAATGTTAACTAGTTACGAATTTGCCATGAGACTGTTGGAAAATATTAAGTACCATTACAAACATTTTTTTTCTAAAAAATTACATTTACCAAATGATTTTTAGAAGAAAAGAATCGTACAAAATGTACAATTAAAAAAAAATAAAAAATAAGCAAGCTAGCAGGTCCACTCCTAAACCCAACCATACAGTGGGCGTAAGTAGAAATCATGAAAACATATGAATGAAATTATGCAGTTTGCAATCAAGTCGCTATAACAAGCTAGTTACGACTTGAAATTCTGTTGGAAAATATTAAGTACTATTACAATTTTTGCTCTTGTGCCTTGGTGGTCCAATAGGGGGCACCATTACAGTAGCAATTTTAGCTAAATTGAACAGTGGATGTGTCAGTAGGTATATGAGAGGTTAATATAAGGTTTTGGACCTTGCTCGACATGCTCGACCACTCTGAGGGCTTTTCGTGCGGCCCAGCCTCCCATAGACACGTGGTCCTCTGTGGCCGCACTAGTGGACAGTGAGTCAATAGAGGAGGGGTGGCAAAGCACTTTGTTCTCTGAAACTGCAGAAAGAAATGCATCTGTTTTAGTTAATGGTCAACATGAGTTCAGTACAGTAGTCAAAATTAAACTTTCTAGTATTTGGTTAAGTAAATCTATTCTCTCCTGAACTTTGTGATGCTAACCAAGAGCAGCAGCAGTGCAGTGTGCGATCATGAATCCAGAGTTCAGGCCTCCTTCATTGACCAGGAACGCAGGCAACTCGCTGAGAGAGGGATTGCAGAGACGCTCAGTGCGTCTCTCACTGATGGAGGCCAACTCGTGCACCCCGATCGCCAAATAATCAAGAGCCTAAGAATGGAAGGAACGAATCAGCAGAGACATCACCCAAACTTTTTGCTAAATAAACCCTATTGTGCTGAGATGAAATACCTTTGCTGGATATTCTCCATGGAAGTTTCCGCCGGATATGGTCTCACCTCTTTCTGCAAACACCATCTAGCTTATAGTCAAGGCCAAAAGTACTGAACTAAAGAAGAGGCTGGTGTAGTTATGGCAATGACCAGCTAATCAGTCAAACCTTGGCACCAAACCGATTCTCAGGAGGAATAATTAAAAAGTCATTCAATTTTGAATGAGTTTTGGCGATTTGAGGTCACATGACCAACAAGACACCATCGGTACTGCAATACAAGTTCAATGTTACGAAATTGTAAATTCAGATAAAAAGGATACAGGATTATCTGTGGCACTGTTGATTTCTGTATTAATGATTTTCTTGACAAACTCAATTGTGTCATTGACGATTCCATGGACCTGCAAAATTTAAGGCAAAATGCATTAAAATATAGTTCATATGGGTGTCAAGCAGCTTTTACAGTATTTTTAGATTTTCTGTTTTCATTTTTGTTTAATTTATAGCAATTTTGTTATGTGCTTTTATCATTTTTATTAGTTTGTTATATTTAAAAATATTACTAGGTTGTAGTTTTAGTTTTGATTCATTTCCAGTTAATTCACAAATTTAAAGCAAACTAAATTAGACTATTAATAGTTTGCATATTCGTCAAACAGTCTTACTTTAATGTTATTTAAATTTTTATTTTATATTTCCAATTGAATTTTAGTTGAAATTTTTGTAATTTTATAAATTTTATTAGCTTTTTTAAATATTATTATTTAGGGTTAAATTATTTTTACCTCAGTTTTAGTTATTTATTTCCAGTTTGTAATTTTAGAGCTTAAACGTAATGCTATTTCACTTAGTTGCCAACGCAAAATTTCTAATTTCCATCTAGTTATCTATAGTAAAACTCTATTTTGTTTTATTCAAGTTTTATTTCAATTAACAAAAATGTTTTTATAGTTTTAGTTAACGATAATAACCTTGGCATCAACAAAACGTACAATTTATTTAGGACGACCCAGATTGGGCCCTTATGTTACCTGTGGACAACAGCGCATGGTGTAGGCATCCTGAACCCTGTCGCAAAACCGATGGCTCTCTGCAATTATTGAAAAATGCAAGAGCGGTTACCACCAAATGGTTAAAAATGAGCTTTAATGGAGCATATGAACACTGCAGGATTCACCTGCAATTTCAGACGGGTGGTGATCAGAGTCTAACAGCGATCGGAAGCGCAGGGCTACTTCCTTCTGTCCCGGATGAGGTCGCAGTTCATGAATATCTGTAAGAAAATGTTTGTTTTTTCATCAAAATTGTGTACTTCCCATTACTCCACCATTGTATAACCAAAGCATGTGCTCAGAGAATTGGTGCAGTTTTGCATTTGTGACAGGGACTGTGACTTTATATGTGAGGCAGTGTTACACAAATATGTTTTGTCTGGCAAGTCTGAAAGTTTACTGCAGTGTTTACAGTTTCTGTCTGCAGAACTGAGAATAGTGTCTAAATACGTCTGCTCACATCCAGCACATCGATCACATGTTTACACAAGCTCACCACTATCAAAGGCTTTGGTGGTCCCCTTGAGGACTTCCAGGGTCAGGGCAGCAATGATGTCAGCCTGCCGGGCGATGGCCTCGGCTCTCTCCACAGCCTCTGCTCCCAATGAAGTGATCATCTGAGTCCCATTGATCAGAGCCAGCCCCTGTGGACAGAGATAAACATAACCAACACTTTTATCTTTAATCACAGAACAATACTACTGAACCACTGATCTTGTCTGTCAATCAATCTATGTATTTATTAATCTATTCACTCTCTATCTATCACCACCTAAAAACCAGAACAGCCTGAAGAACTGTTGAGCAACCACATTTTAGCACACATACATAGTTTAAAAAATCTTTCGACTCTAAATTGTCTAGTTTGTAACTTTGCTACACAAAAATGATTTGTTTTAAATGTTACAGTGGGTTCTAAGAGGGGCTTCACTGTTAAAATGGACCAGGCAGGTCAAGGACACACATTTCTGACCCAAAATGTTTTTTCTAAGTCAACAGAGATAAACATGTTGACTGTACAATGGGGGGATTAACCGTACCTCCTTTGGCTTCAGAGATATGGGCTTCAGACCATGTGCTTCCAAAACCTGCGGGGAATACAAAGGTCAAACGTGACTTTAAAGGCTAAATTAGGAGAAATGTGTTTATGCATTGCTTTCATTATCCTTACAAAGATGTGCAACCAAAGCATCCAATGAAAATGTGCTCACATATTTGGCCTCCGCCCAGCCGCTCTTGGGCGACCACATCTTGCCTTCTCCCATCAGACCGAGGGCGAGGTGAGAAAGAGGGGCGAGATCTCCGCTCGCACCTACCGTACCCTTCTCTGGGACATACGATAAACAGGAGGCTGAGAAGAGAGAAGAAAGAAAACAGTAAAATATCAGCTTGGGTAAAATTCTTTTGAGGAAGAAATACAAATACATTTTTGCCAATGTTATTTTAAAGACTCAGCAACGAACATGAAAATATTCTTTGAAATAGCGCACCATGCGTCATATGCTGTGCCAAAGAAACCAAAAACCCCAACAATACTCTCTTCAGTTAAAATGAGGGATGCATTAATGTACCATTGAAGGCTTGGATCATTCTGTGCAGGGTCTCCAGCGAAACCCCGCTGTACCCTTTGGCCAAAACATTGATCCTCAGTGCGAGCAGCATTCGAGTTCTTTCAGGACTTAAAGGGCTTCCCAGACCTACAGTGACATATAATCAAATATAATAATATAATAATAATAATAATAATAATAATAATATAGTAGACAGAATCAAAATTGGTTAAGTTATATCAGTCAATTCATCAAAGGAATATTTCTATGATGAATAAATATATCATACATAAACATATGCGGAAACCAAGTTTGGAATCATTACGATTTTTGTTCATGTTTTAAGGAACTGTTCACCAAGGCTACATTTATGTGATCAAAAATACAGTAAAAACAGTAATATTATGAAATAATATTACAATTTAAAATAACAGTTTTCTATTTTAATGTGTTTTTAAATGTATTTTATTCCTGTGATGCAAAGCTGAATTTTCAGCAGCCATTATTCCAGTCTTCAGTGTCACATGATCCTTCAGAAATCATTTATAGTGTTTTAACTATATTTAAGAGACTTCTCAAAAACATTAAAAAAAATAATAATTATTCCAACCTTTTGACTGGTAGTGTATATTTAATTTGACTAAAATGTGTCACACCTGAGGAGTGTGAGCGCAGAAGATTTTCTTGAAGCTCCCTGAAAGAGAGAAAGATGTGAGATGCTGTTAATTTAAATGCAAAACATTTCAGGAGTAAAAAATATTTGATAAATTCAAAAACTATATACTTGAGCTTGCTGACTGGGATGACAGTCCGAGCAAATTTACCAAACCCTGTAGTGATGCCATACACGACTAGAAAAGGAAAAATAAAATACTGATGGGTCATATTAATGAAATCCTACATAATTTAATATTTATGCAGATTATTTAAATATTCATGCTCTTGCAAATGTGCTGTTTTGCACTACATTTTTACATTTTCAGAAGAAAGAGTTGTGCCAAAGTAGTCCAAGTCAAAAGAGCAAGTCTAAAAGATTTGTTTGCGACATTTTATCATCTGTAATCTTTCAAATTAAGGTTCTTTGTTGACATCTATTGTTCCATGAAGAAGTGTTGACGTCCATGGAACCTTTCCATTGCACAAAAGGATCTTTAGGTTATTAAATTGTTCTTTATACTAAGAAAAATGGTTATATTCACTGAAAAGTTATCCGAGCAGTCCAAAATGGTTCTTCTATGACATTACTGTGAAAACCTTCTTTTGGAACCTTTATTTTTTAGGAAAAGGCCAAACATTTTTTTTTTAAGTTTTATCACTTACAAAAGAAACCACACATATTTCCTTTATGTAAGTGGATGTCATGCTCACCTTTGTTTTCTTTCACAATGGTGTCCAGAAGCTCTCTTGATTGCACAACCTTTTGCTCAGCCTCTGGGGTCAGCTGACGGTCAGATCACAGAGGTGATGCATTTCCATTGAGAAATATTGATCTTAAATGTAAAATCTTCACAAAACTGACGTTGAAGTCCACCATAAATCCACTTACCTTAATCTTATACAAGCCTTTCCCTAAATTCACTAGATCAGTTGAGGTCAGGCTGTTCCCATCTAGAGAAATGTACTAAAAACAGACAGCTGTCATTAATACTGTAGTACTGATGAGAGTAAAAATGCTGTATGTTTAGTAGTGCTATTTCATACTTACTTGCTCTGGTTCTCTGTATGCTCTTGTTCTGTTTTTAACATTCACATTAAGGATATTTTCAGAGTTGTTAAAGTTTACACATGGACAGAATAGCTAAAAGCTTTTGAGAGACTTTCTAAAAGATATAACAATCATTTACATGCAAGTCTGTATTTTGTCAAAAAATAAACTAATGATTCCAAATGTGAGACTGGGTGAAATGTTATATACGTGATAATAAGTAAAGGTTAGAAATCAGTCATAAAATAAAAAACAACAAGCATGGTCAAATCAATGCATCCTTTTAGTGCAATTAATTGAAAAAAATGCTATAAACTGCACATAAAAATATGAAAAATGTATTTAAAATTATTTAAAATATCACAGAAATTAAGCGTCAAGTATCACTTTTCAGGTCTACTTTTCATATAATGCCTTTAATGGATTTTCTCAGCAAAAACTGATGCATGTGATTAATTGCAACTACTTTAAATTACTTTTTAATTTATTCAATTAAAACATGATGATTGTCAATATAAAGATACAGATGTGACGTCCCAGGCTGACTTGGAATGAAATCTTGTGACATGGTGTCCCCTTCAAAAGCTGAAGATAACAGTAAAATAACATGTTATTGACTCATCTTGCAAAACAAGATTTAGTATTTGTGGCAAACAGTCTTCAAAGAACAATCTGTCCTAAGCCAGCCAAGAACTGAATGATTGATCAATCTCTCAACAAACACTGAACATGTAAACCATATTTGTAATGTTACCAAGTTCAACAAAGTCATTATCCTCAAGCACATCTTCTATGGTATCGTCATTGTCCAGCAAGCCCAATCCCTGACATCTTCTGACCACAAAATGCACATCTTTGATGTGCTGGATCCCTCCATTGTCGGGTTTGTTCTTGATGTAGCGCTTGAGAGCTTCAAAACCCAACCATTTAATGGTATAGGTGGCATCTTTGCATGGAACGGTTAGCCACTCGTCCCGAATGTGGACCGTGAAACGAGGCATCACTCACGTTGGACTGATACCTGAGGAGTGTGATCAGCAATGCAAATCACTTCTCACAAAGCGCAATGGACCAATCAAAGGCTATTCTGTGGACCCCTCCTTTGCCACAGAACACAGAGTACATGTTGCTGTTTGAATACGTTATCTCTGCACCAAAGGTTCTGTGTTATAATACGCTTGTCAAAAAGACAAATCTTTCAGTCAACAAACTGTCAGACTGAGTGATTCAGTTTAAGTTTGCAGAATGCAACATTTTGGCATCAGAATACACATACACTGATACAAACCCCCCCCCCCCCATTTAATATTTTCAAAAAATTGAGTTTAAGGAAAGTTGAATTTAAAAATAAATAAATAAAAACTACTTCTGGCCCCTTCTCAATACATATATTTGAAATATATACTCAACATATACTGTAGTTATATACTGTCACTGTTATTGTTATATTGATAAAATATAATTTGGAAAATATTTTTATTAAATAAGATAATTGCATCTACTTTCTATATACTAAATTTTTCAAATTTATATATAACTTAAACTAAATTTATACATAGATCAATATAGATATAAACATTGATAGAATGACAGAACAATAGATAGAATGATAGAATGACAGAAAGATAGAATAACAGATAGATATAAACAGTATAGGCAGTATAAAACTATGTTGAGTATATATTTCAAATCTATGTCTCTTCTATCTATCTATCTATGTTATTGTTATATTGATAAAATATAATTTGGAAAATATTTATATTAAATTAGATTGCATCTACTTTCTATACATTACATTTTTCAAATTTATATATAATTTAAACTAAATTTACACAGATCAATATAGATATAAACATTGATAGAATGACAAATTGATAGAACGATAGAAAGAACGATAGATAGAACGATAGATAGATAGATAGATAGATAGATAGATAGATAGATAGATAGAAGATAGATGAGTAGGGTAAGATGTACTCCCTTAATATAATAATAAAAATGGGCCGCTTGTGAGATGCATGTGAAAATTTTTGCATACCAATTTTTCTACATAACAGCTAAATTTATTTTTATGTCAAAACAAATCCATGTAATTTTTTGGGCTAATGGCTAACCATGAATTATGACAGTTTCAGTGTAACTGTGGGGTGTTACAGCTGCTTAAATGTGCAAGTTAAATGTCCCACACAGAGAAAAAACATAATGCTAATCCATGTTAAAATTTACATTTCTAAAAAAAAAAATCCTCAAATAAAAAGGCTTACTTTTTTGAATACGTGTTTGAGAATATGTGCATCGTCTTGTATGGTATCTTGGTAGTTGTATTTGTGTAAATACTACAAAATGCGCAATATGTCCAGGACATTTCCAGATCATATGCATGCAAGGATGCCTGAAGCGGAGTAAGACAAACTATTCCAAAAGTTGACATGATTGCACAAGAGGCAGAAAATGTTCCCATGCCCATCTACAACAGTTTTATAAGTAGAGAGCTCTGCAAAGACACTGACAGCAGTGCTGATGACATAACACATATTCACAACAGTCCTGCAGCTCAACTCTTCTGTAGAAAGAAAAGCAATCTTATCTACTTTTTGTCATAAATTAAATCCAAATAAGATGTCTAAGCAAAGTTATTAATTTGCAGTGTTGGGTAGATCAAATTTAATTATAAACGAAGATCAACGCATCTCAAATATCACCTGTCCTATACGTCACTTTAATATAAATTTCTTAGTAGCATTGCTATTTTTGAATTTATGTAGCTTTTCAGCAGCAAAGATTATTCATTAATAATAGTCAAATTGTACATGTACCTTCGTGACCAAAGAGCTGCATTAAAATGTTTCAGCTTGTGGTGCAACTACAATAAAAAAAACATTTAAATCAGCATTTTTCTATTTTTTTAAGATTAAAAATATTTAAACATGCTTAAAACAAATATACAAGAGAAGCCAAATTATGTAATTTTTTTTTACAAATTACAAAAAATTGGCAAAATTACCAAGACTCACTAAATTTTAAAGGGGTCATATGATGCGATTTCAAGTTTTCCTTTCTTTTTGGAGTGTTACAAGCTGTTTGTGCATAGATACATGGGCGTAACCACCATATACTTTGGGGGGGGACGTGTCCCCCCAATATTGGAAAAATACCAATCTGTCCCAATAATAGGCCTATTATATTGTAATATGTGACATATGATATGCCCTCCTTTATGAACCCTGGTTGTAGCCTAGTGGATCTGTTGTTATTTCCGATTTACTTTCAATTTAGAAAAACAAGGGAAACAAAACTGTGTGACCACCCCCCTCGATTGTACACTTGGTTGAGCCCGTAAACGCCGGCTTGCGGCATCGTTTGAAAAAACGCTCAGTCCGACTGTCACTGGTGCTTAAATGAAATGAAGGTAGAGCTAAAAGAAAGAAGCAGTCTTTTTTTCAGACGGTAAGCAAGTAGACACCTAAAAAGTAGTGCCATGGACAAAAATACCGCGGCAATTTTTGAATAAATGTGAAAAAATATCACGTTTAAATGGCTCAGTATTATAGCTAGGATGATACCTGAAAATAGGCTGAATAATGAACTGCTGGAGTCACAGACCAAGGAGTTCCCGCACTTCCCACTCCATTGATAAGCCTCTATTCATTCGTTGATGCTGGCCTGTTTGTTTTTACGATCTGATCCGCGACTGAACGGATTTAAGTTGACGCATTGATTTGAATGGAAACCTATCTGATCGGTGCCGTGGATTCGAAAGCTTAATTCTGGTGGGGAAAAACTTTTAAAAGGGTCCATTTACTCTGTCATCATGTGTGTAGTTCTTTTTTCCGTCTAGGCATAGTGTAGTTGTAAGTTTGATTTCATGATTGATATGATTTCATTCACATGAAACACACAATATTTAAACCAATATGCTTTAGGTATGTAAGTTTTCCTCATTGGAAGCCATCCTATTTGCTGCTATGTCAGAGAAATTGCAGACTGTAATTTCAATGTTAATTCAAATGGTCAATGTATTGCTCAAAACTATGTTCTAGATGATCAAATCTTTATCAATATATGAAAATTGTGAATTGTGGGAAATGCACTTAAAAAAACATATCTGGGGAAGGGCTCACATTTGGACACCCCCAATATCTATGCCATGGTTACGCCCTTGCATAGATAAGATCCCTGAAGTTGCAAAGACTAAATTTTCAGGTTATTTTCTGAACCTGGGAGTAGCCTGCCAGCTATGCTCAAAGGCTGTTTCTATAAAGTGGGGCAATTCCAACTTTGTAAGGACAGTCTGGCGCTTCTGACTCACAGCCTGTAAGTGCGTTTTCTTATTTAAAGAATTTGCCACTGACTAAACACGAGTTTTGAGCTGTGTAGAGTAGTGCTTCTTGTTTGTCGTTTTTCCGATCACAAATGCAGACATGGTAATGTTTACGCGGCGCAATGCGATGCAACGCGACGCGTAAAAAGACAGTATGCCCTGGTCACACTAGACTTTGAGCATGCAAAATTCCCACGGATACTGCAACAGTCGTGATATGCCGTCATGCTCTGCAGAGTCTTTTTCCACATTTAAATTCAACATGACAAATAATGATACATCTAAAATGTAAAAACATACAATTTACTACACTTTCCCGCTGCGCTGCAGTTTTAAATTTATGTTCTTTTAAATTAGCTATGAGGTCATGCTGTGACGTATCGATCTGCCGTTGGTCACACGGTGTCACGTGATGTGAATTCACAGGCCAGATTTCACCAAGCTTGAACTTTGGAACCCAGTGAAATGCGAAAACTTTTCGCACGGGCTTGCGTTTCCAGACTGATGCATTTGCATGCAAATGAATGGAAGTCAACGGAACGAAAAGTGCAGAGTGACCGCGCCTTAAGTCATTATAATCAGTAATTATGCCTCGTTTATAATGGGTTTTATTGTTTTTGTCTCGTCGCGCCGGGACACGGCATCACAATACGGTAAGGGGCGTAACATTTCCGTCTCACGCTTGAGGTATTCGGCCAATCACAACGCACTGGATAGCTGGCCAATCAGAGCACGCCTCAATTCTCAGAATGATGAGCTTTGTAAAAATCGGCGCGTTTCAGAAAGGCGGAGCATAGAGGAGCAACAATGTACATTGTGGAAAATAATGTGTTTTTTTTTAACCTTAAACCGCATAAACACATTGCATTACACCAAATACACAAAATAATGTTCTTTTTAGCAATGTCATATGACCCCTTTAAAAATAAGAACTTATTCAAAATATTAATAAAACTATAACAGTAATGATACTAAAATGAACCTGTCTCACAGAAATGTCCTCATATTTGATTAAACATTCCAAATTATGCATCACCGCTGATGGCAGCCTTCGTGGCGTCGTCCACAGTTGTTTTTATGTTTTTGTTAGTTTGTCCTGTCTTTAGTCATATCCCTGTAATCAGTTTCACCAGAGACGAATTGCTGGACATTCGGAAGTACACACCACCCGATATTTCACCGGTTTTCGTCTATTCTGATGTTTTTTCAAACTCTGCTGCTCTGTGTTTCACGGAAACCTGGCTGAATGACGCAATACCGGACAGCGCATTACATCTGCCGAACTTCCAGCTGATCAGATCAGATCGCGACACAGAATCAACGGGGAAATCTCGCGGCGGTGGGACGTGCTTTTACATCAATGAAAGGTGGTGTACAGATGTAACAGTGTTAAAGAAGATGTGCTGTTCTGATCTAGAAACGCTCTTCATTAACTGCAAGCCGTTCTACTCGCCGCGGGAGTTTTGTTCGTTCATTCTCGTGAGTGTCTACATTCCACCGCGATCGCACGTGAGCTCAGCTTTACAGAAACTTGCTGATCTGATCACAGACACAGAACAAAAACTGGACTCTGTTTTAATCATTCTCGGGGACTTTAATAAAGCAAATCTCTCCTGTGAACTGCCAAAATACAGACAGCATGTTACATGTCCCACCAGAGACAGTAATATATTGGATCACTGTTACACAGCGATAAAGGATGCAAATCACTATGTTCCACAGGCAGCTCTGGGGCTCTCTGATCACTGCCTGGTTCATCTTATACCAACCTACAGGCAGAAACTTAAATCTGCTAAACCTGTGGTAAAGACTGTAAAGAGATGGACCAATGAGACAGAGCGGGTTTTACAAGCCTGTCTCGACCTTACTGATTGGAGTGTTTTTGAGGCTGCTGCAAACGATCTGGACGAGCTCACAGAGACTGTGACATCTTATATCAGTTTCTGTGAGGATATGTGCATTCCTACCAGGACTTACAGTATTTAACCTACAACAATGACAAACCATGGTTCACTGCAAAACTCAGACAGCTCCGTCAGGCCAAAAAGATGCTTACAGGAAGGGGGATAAAGTCTTGTATAAACAGGCCAAATACACACTGGAAAAGGAGATCAGAGTAGCAAAGAGAAATTATTCCGATAAGCTAAGGATCCAATTCTCTTCCAGTGACTCAGCATCAGTTTGGAAAGGTCTGAAAGAGATAAACAACTAAAAGACACCATCCCCCAGCACTGTGGAGAATCAACAACAGGCAGACGATCTGAATGAGTTCTACTGCAGGCTTGAAAAAACACCCCACACCCGCTCTGGACACCTCTCCACACAACCATTAACACCTCCAGCAACCCCCCTCTCCCCCACACCTGCAATTCAGATCAGCAAAGATGAGGTGTGCCAGGTCTTCTGGAAGCAGAAAAGGAAAAAAGCACCAGGCCCAGACAGTGTCACACCAGCCTGTCTGAAATCCTGTGCTGACTAGCTGGCCCCCATCTTCAAAAAGATCTTCAACAGATCACTGGAACTGTGCGAAGTCCCTTCATGCTTCAAACGCTCCACCATCATCCCCATCCCAAAGAAATCCAAAATTACAGGACTAAATGATTACAGGCCTGTGGCTCTAACGTCTGTGGTCATGAAGTCATTTGAAAAACTGGTGCTGGCCCACCTGAAGGACATCACTGGACCCTCGCTGGATCCTCTTCAGTTTGCACGCATTACGTTCTGCAACATCTAGACAGACCAGGGGCTTATGTGAGGATCCTGTTTGTGGATTTCAGCTCAGCTTTTAACACGATCATTCCAAACCTCCTCCTGCCCAAACTAACTCAGCTCTGCGTGGCCACCTCCGTCTGTCAGTGGATCAACAGCATCCTGACAGACAGGCAGCAGCTAGTGAGGCTGGAAAAATACACATCCAGCACCTGTACGATCAGCACTGGAGCTCCTCAGGGCTGAGTTCTCTCCCCACTGCTCTTCTCCCTGTACACGAACGACTGCACATCTAAAGACCCCTCTGTCAAGCTCCTGAAGTTTGCAGACGAGTCTGCTTACAGACAGGAGGTTAAGGAGCTGGCTGTTTGGTGCAGTCTTAACAACCTGGAGCTTAACACGCTCAAAACAGTGGAGATGATCGTGGACTTCAGGAGAAACCCCCCTGCTCTCCCCCCACTCACCATCATGAACAGCACTGTGAATGCAGTGGAGTCATTCAGGTTCCTGGGTACCACCATCTCCCAGGACCTGAAGTGGGACAATCACATGGACTCCATTGTAAAAAAGGCCCAGCAGAGGTTGTATTTCCTTCGCCAGCTGAGGAAGTTCAACCTGCCACAGGAGCTGCTGAAACAGTTCTACTCTGCCATCACTGAATCCATCCTCTGCACTTCAATAAGTGTCTGGTTCAGCTCAGCTATCAAATCTGACCACAGAAGACTACGGTGGGTAGTCCGGACTGCTGAGCGAATCATTGGTACAACCCTCCCTACTCTCCAAGAACTGTACTCATCCAGAGTGAGCAAAAGGCCTGGCAAAATCATTCTGGACCCCTCACATCCAGCACACTCCCTCTTTGAACTGTTGCCGTCTGGTCGACGCTACAGAGCTCTGAGCACCAGAACGGCCAGACACAGGAACAGTTTCTTCCCTCAGGCAATCCATCTCATGAACACTTTACAATAATTATGGTACACAAACTATTTATACACTTATTTATCTAACACACATATTTAGTCTACATTTCAATTGCACATAATATACCTGTACATACAAAACTGTTTACTGTTATATACCTGTACATACAATTGTCAATTTGTATATTGTTATTCCTTATTTATTTGTTTTTAATTCTTCTTTTTATTATCTGTGTTTTTTTGTTCTGTCACTGTCATTCTGTTGCACTGCCGTAGCTTCTGTCATGAAAACAAATTCCTTGTATGTGTAAACATACCTGGCAATAAAGCTCATTCTGATTATATTAGTTGTATAAAATTTGTTGCATTATGCCGTTTTGATATATTTTTGCAACAGCTTCTAATAAAGAAGCAGGTAAATCTGGACAGTTGGCGCTCTCTCCAGGACAGACAGTGAATGACTGTGGTTGTTGGCACAATTAGTCCTAAACAAGTGTTATTTGCATTTTTAATTAATTCAGTGACCAAAATACCTTGACAACAAAGATTCTATAATGCTTATAAAGTCTACAATGCTTCAACAACTTCAAAGATCATCAAGTGACACAGCCTTGACTCTGAAGGACAGAAAAAGGCAGCAGTTTTGGCATGTTTACGACTATCCGGTGACAGTGAGGAATATTTTAAGCAGGTATGTGTGACAATCTGGCAGCGTCTTCAAAACTCTTCTCTCTGTCATCCAGTCAACCACATACACACACTGTGTGTCTCTTTCTAAGTATTTCTTTTACATATACTCACATCTCAGTTTCTCCGGCCCCCAGACTCTCGGAAAGAGGCTCTTAAAATTTCATCATTCACTGCATCCTGCCATTGGCCAGACTCCAGCTTAAAAAAAAAAACCTAAGTAAACACAGAACCGCAGACGTTTGTTGCAGCTTGGGGCATGAGGCATGAGACTAGGCCCTTGTGTTGGATCACACCCCTCAGGTGCAAAGCACTCTACATATTTTGGACCTCTGAGGCCAAAACATGTCTCGAAATCATTTGCTAAAAAGTTCATATTTTCATGAGGGGGGAATATTATTTTTTGAGGTTGGATGTAAAGAGACATGTAAAGTGTAAAAAGGTTGTTGGGCACAATGAAGACTTTGGTATCAGAAATCAAAATAAGATAACAGTTTAGTTTGAGAACATTAAATATATGATGTACTTATATAATGCATCCAAACAACAGATTTTATTTAGTGTTGTAATAAGTTACGTTTTTGGAATATAAGTATTCATTTGTGGCATAACGTTAATTATCACAAAAATGTAAAAAAATAAAATAAAGGAGCCAATGTATCTGTTATTTGTTAAGTTATATCCAATGTTACAACTTTTTACAAAAAAACCTAGAATACTTTTTTCTTTTATACAATTATAAGATTCACATTTCTGCATTTACACCCTACAAATATTGGCCTCATTCACTTCTATTCAAAGTATCTCACTGTAAGGTTGTAAATAAATGTTTTGTAAATAAAACAATTTAAAAATCTTTTTTTGTGCTACTCAGCCAACATAATCAGTTAACATTAAAATATTCATTGTTTCAATAGTACAGCCACAAGATGTAAAAAAATATGTGTGTTACCATGATTTGTTTTTGTGAAAAATCACTTGCTAACCTTTTCTAGGTAAACTTATAGCCAATTTTACAATCTAAATCCCTAAACTGACTGTAAAAATGTCAACTTTATGAATAATACGTTTTAACAGAGGAATTAATGTAAGTGCATTTTTATATAAATTATAGATTTCTTATTTATGCATGTAAACCTTCCAAAAAAAAAAAAATCCATTGTAAGTACCTACCTCACTGTAATTTTCTTTTTTTTTTTGTAAAGAAAACAAATTATTTTGTTAATTAAGATTATCCCACATCATGCAAATAATATTAACATGATTTTAATTTGAAAACTACATACTAACCTTTTCTGTGTAAAGTTTAAACAATTTAAAAAAAAATTAAGTAAGTGCCCCACCATAACCTTTTGTTTTTGAGAAGGAAGCAATGTATTTTAAAAAGAAAAAATATTAAATATATATATGTATATATGTATATATATATATTATATATATATATATATATATATAAAACAAATTTCTAATCAACATTATGCCACAACATGCCCTTAACTTGCATATTTCGGTAACACTTTACAATAAGGTTAATTAGTTTACATTAATTAATGCATTAACTAACAATGAGCAATACATTTGTTAGTTTTTATTAATCCTGGTTAATGTTAATTAATAAAATAAATATAACTTTTTTATTGTTAGTTCATGTTAGATTAAGTCCATTAATTAATATTAACAAATATATTATTTATTTGTTATAATATAACAAATAAAACTTTGGATTTTAATAATGTATTAGTAAATATTGTAATTAATATGAACTGAGCTAAATAAATGCGTTACAAGTATTTTTCATTGTTAGTTCTAATGTAGTTAACTAATGTTAACAAATGGAACCTTATTATAAAGTGTTACCCTGTAAAATACAGTGTTATTAATAAATTCCCAATGCAGTAATGGCAGTAAAATGTCATTAAAAAAAAACACTGCACCCTTCTCCTGTCATATGATCGTTTCAAGCGAGATCCCACAGAGCTCGATCCCTGCCACCTTTCCTTTCCTGTGCCACCCCCACCCCAAAAGCAACAAATTCCCAAAACTCCACCCCTCCTTCACCCTCCTGGTCAAATTCCATTCACTGCTCTCACGACCACAAGCCCAATCTCAGGCAGGACGTCCCTGAGAACATCAGCAGCTTTTTCTTTGCTCTTGCTCAGCTACATCTAAAAATGTCCTGGACTCGACCTCTTCTTCTCACCTGTCTCATTGTTTTGTCCGTCATCACCTGTGAGTAACCGGACCATGGTTTACTGTACTGACCAAGGGAAGTGTTGATTTACCAATGTGGGGAACCACAGGTCTAATAGTCCCTGGAAAGGGTGGCAAATCTTTTGGATTACCTCAACCGTGTTTCCTCTGTTACAGTGTTCAATGGAGCCGACAGCGCCGCTGTGTCAGATAAGAAGGCAGCCAATCCTCAAGGTGACCAAAAATTCACAATGTTGCTGTAGATCTTTCGCAAGAGTTCTTCCCCCTCATCAATGTTCTTCTTCACTGAAGGTGCACTGAGGAAGGTCTTCATGCCAGAGGCAGATGCCTCCAGCTTCTTCAAACGGCGAGGCAAGAGGGCTGTGAAAACTCAAGATGAGATAAACGGTGAGGCAATTTGTGCTCGTGTAAAAACTCAATTCAAGTGCAACCCCTTTAGCAATTGTCAACTACAATGGACAATCCAGAATGTTTGATTTAGACAGAATAACTGAATACAACTGGGGATTTTATATTAATAATAATACAAAATAAAAATGTATATATAGGAACACTAGCATTCAAATGTTTACTGTCAGATTTTGAAAGAAATCACTTATTTTATTCAGCAAGGATGCATTCAACAGACCAAAAGTGACTACATTTACAATGTAACAAAAATAAAATCAAATAAATGCTGTTTTTTTAACTTCTCTTCATCAAAAAAAAAATCCTGAAAAATTATCAGTTTCCACAAAAATATAAAGCCATAACACTGATAAAAATTCAGCTCAGCTTTGCATCACAGAAATTAATTAAAATATATGAATAATAAATTAAAATATATACAAAAATATATATAATATATAATAATATTTCAAAATATTACTGTTTTCACTGTATTATTGATCAAACAAATGCAGCGTTAGTGAGCAAAAGAGACTTCTTTTAAAAACATTACACAAATCTTACTGACCACAAACTTTTAAACAAAAAAAGTCACAATTTGAAGTCTTGCAAAATAAATTTTCATCGATCACATCACTTTTGTGGCTTCCAGGACTTTTTGGTCAGGCTTGCTAGTGTAAAACAGTAATAAAGAGCCTTTTTAGTAGCGGCTAGCACTGGCCACACAGGTGCTGTGTTTTGAGCCAGCTGAGGAATGTAAGGCCGGTGAACCGCAGCACACAGCAGGAACCACAGGGCAGGCTGGAGAAACCAGCCTTCAGTCTTCAGCTCCTGCCAGTGCTGGAGGAGGAGCTCTGCTGCTGCGGCTTCCACCTGGACTGAGATTGTTAGTTTATGGTTATGGGCTCACCAGAAATTATGTTTGCCTCACCTGGGAGATTCATGACTATGTATTCAAATGGTGAGGTGAAGATCAGGACAAGATGACTTTCTTTTGTGTGGAACATCCCAAGTGGAATCATAAATAGCTCCTTTTGGACTTAAAATTAAATAAAATTAATTAGTATGCAGCTTTGGTGTTTTATAATTCACTGCTGCTGTCACACCAAATCAGGTGATCCTATTATGTAATATAAACAGTGATGTAATAACAAACAGCCTTTCTTTATGAATACTATTTAGCACAGTGAAACTGAAAATACATTATATTTCATAATTCATATCATGCAGTGAGCATAAACTGCATTTAGTTAAAGTATAGTATAATAAAAACTATGATACAATAAAAAAAACTGGTCTGTTTACTATGCTAAAAGTTTTCTGAATCATTTGTGAACGTTTTCATACCTTGTTTCGTGTTGTTTGAGCATATCTCTGTTTTTATTTCCCTCTCTTTTTCTTCCTCTCACATTTTGTTGTCTTATTAGCTGAACAGAGACAGAGGCTGGCCGCAGATGCGAGAAGGAGGGAGTATCACGAGGAACAGAGGAATGAGTTTGAGAGTTACGCTGAAGAGGAGCATGACGGTAAGAACTCAAAACACTCACCTGGCGGCCATATTGGATCAGGCAGCGTTAGTAGCGTTCTGAGATCATTCAACACAAGTCACTCAAGCAAACGGGATTACGCATGACTTTAGCGGAACCTTGAAGGGTTTTAACCTTTAACCTTAGCTGAACCTTGGGGGGGGGGGGGGGATTATTTCTTATTATAAATAAATAAGAACACCGACCTTGAGACTCTGGTTGAAAATGACTGTTCATTTCAAGATGTATGAAAAAAAAAGAATATATGATTAATTAATTAAATATTATATTTAATTTTAATTATATCTTTAATTAAATTTAGTTCAGGATATTTTCATGTTTCATGTTAATAAATACATTTCATGCCAGTTTATGTACTCGCTTTAGTATATATATATATATATATATATATATATATATAAAAACATTTCATTATATATTTGAATATTTTGTGATAGAATGATTTGTTTCATCTTTTCTGCATCGTTTTATTTCAAGGTGCATTTAATTTCGTATTTCATTTTCATAAGGCATATTTAATTTCAGGTGGTATTTCATGTATTTAATAAATACATTTATTTCACACCTTATTTACTTTATGCTTACATTTTATTGTTTATTTATTAATTGCAACATTCCAGCCTTATTTCATAATTTCATTATTTTAAAATATATATATATACAAATAAATGTTGTAAAAAAAACTGTCATTATTTACTATAATATTGACTTAATATCTTGCATATACTTGTCAAAATAGGGCCTACTGAGAAAAAAAATACACTAGGCCTATTTAACACAATAAATGCCATTGCTATGTGAGAGAAACTGCCTAATATATAAATATATAGAATTGATCATTTGTGACAATACAAAACTAATGTAATAAAGCTATATTTAAATATGTATGTCTTTATGTCTGTAGCCTACAGTAGCTATTGCCAATCACGCACATGGTCATGTTAGTGCAGTATAGCATCAAATATTTACACAGTTGCTCAAATATTATATCTGGTACTGTGAAGGCCTACGTGTAATCATCTGAATACACAGTTAAAGCTCAAATTCCTGCATTTTTACTCTCCTCCAGAACAAGACGAGCGCACCAGAGAGAAGACAGAGCAGTGGAGAGAGTTTCACTACGACGGCCTCGACCCATCTTACGAGTACAACCGACACACGGTGTAAAACAGAGGATAATAACTACAAGAGAACGGGTGGAGAGCTTTACAGTAGATTCTGTGAAGGCGTTTTGGCACAATGTCTGCAGTAAACATGCACACAATAGAGCAAAAGAACGTAGCCTTATATGTGTATTCATGCATGCAGAACGTATGTAATCCATGTATCATAGTTCTTTAAAAAGATGTACATTTATTCATATGTAGGCATTTATAACCCTTACTGTATGACTAATAACTCGCCAATTGTTATTTTTATGGCTAGTTTAAAATGTATTGTACATTATTCCACCACACACTATAATGACACAAGTATTGCACAACTTAATCATTATTAATTCTAACTTAATTTTAAAGTAACCTGATTTTTATTAATTTTGTGCTGGGGTAATGTAAAGTGTTACATTTAATACAAACATTTCATGTTGTAAATCTTTGTAACAGCTCTTTTAGTTTGAATCACAATAAGTCAACAATAAATCTGGTGTTATCTTGGTCTTTAATGAAAATTTGAAACCATACACTCACCAAAAACACTCACCACAGAACAAATCTACGAAAGAGAAAACACTGCTTACATCATTTCTGCGACCTGAATGAAAGAACCAGCACTCAGCTGCTAAATTCAGAGGGCCGGTGTGAAGACCAGGATGACATGCAAGATTTAGAGCAGAAACTGTTTGAATCTCTCACACATATCAAAACAGCTTCAGTTAAACTGGAAAACTGCCATGTTTGTGTGAAATTTGAGTCGTTTTCACTTCACTGAAACACAAGATCGGCAAATACAAATGTCTGTCACTGAAGCTGGTACTATTCATATAGATCTGTGATAAAACAAACACGTCATCGGTGTCACATAATGATAGTTTACATTACAGTGTCTATATTACATATATTTAATAATAATAATGTACTATTCATAGTAATTTAACTGGCAACAGCAATAAATACCTGAATTTACACAAAATATTACAAAGCAACATAATCACTGCAATGTAAAGTGTGACCAAAAGTCATTTTAAAAAAGCAAAGCTTACAAAATAAATCCAAAACATACACAAAATAGTGCTTTTCACCATCATTTTATACCTTCAGAAACATTTGACACAAATCACTCCAGATTATTTCACTGATATTAACAAATTGCTGAACATTTGTGTTTGTTTATACAATATTCACATCCTTCATTCTCTCAATAATAAATGGCAGACGCATCCAGGACCGAATTTCAAGTTTATACTGTACGTATTGGATGACAATAAACATGGCTATTGGTTTAAAGCCTGTATTTAACTACACCAACTTTGAATCTCACATCATTTATCGTTTGGTTCTACAAAACAGCAGCAGGTTGAAATAAAGCAGCAAAACGTTACGAGAACTCTTTAATGAATGGAAATCCTTTTATCTACACCTTTTTGTCTTCTATTAAGACTCAAAGCAGATGTTCTTCATCTCAAGGTTCATAATCTTCATTCAACAGCCACATAAAACAGTCCCCTGAATTTCACGCAGGCTGTTATTTTTGAATCAGTCTCGTTTCATAACACGCATTGGCTTTCCAGAAAGGAAAACTGGTTTGAACCGGCGACTGTGGACAATGGAAGTTACTGTTAAATAGGAGAAAACGCGTCTTTCCACAAAGTGCAACAGTTAAGTGAGCAGTCTTACAGGAAGTGATGTCATTTGGAGCCAGTGATGATGGTAGTGACCGTGGATGGCCGCGTGCGCCGCTCGGGAGTCTTCGAGGAAGAGTTTGCCGCTTGCATGGACGAACCTAGACAAAGATAACACCCTCCTCAAGGGCTGTTCGACAATACGACATAATACAACACACAGCACACCACTGCTGATGAGTAACTCAAGTTGGTCAACAAAAGTTTTGAGTTTCATGAAATATTAAGGCAAAAACTTACAGTCATTGTGGTGGCCTGAGGAAACGTCGACAGACTGACTCTTCCCGGGCATGGATGTTGGATTCTGCTTCCTGTGTTGAGAGGAATCCATACTGCTGCCGAGCTGAAGACGCCTCATGTGTCTGATCACTGCGGTAGCGTTAAACGCTTGCTGTAAGGAGAGAAGAATACAGAATTTGAAATCTCCTTTCATGCTGTTCAATGTAAAATTTATTTTTGGAGGAAGGAGGAAAGGAAGTGGCCACTTACTCGCCATTTTGCTTTGGCAAAGTTCTTCTTCATCTGCCGGCTGACTGATTCGTGGATGTTCTTACAGAGCGCAGTATCACCAGCTATCCTGCAATCAGAGGAGAGTCAGCAGTTGGACTTCCTGTAGTATCATCTGGCATCCATAAGCAGGCAGAATCTTGAGTATAACTATATAATGTAAAAACATGAAGCTTTGTGCTCCAGTGTTATTTTAGTATCATTGAGATACTATTATAGTTTCCATTTATATTTTAAATTAGTTTAATTTTTACATTTTGTTGTTTATTTTATTTTTTAAATTTTATTTAAGTTTAACTTTTATTACTTTTTTATAAATGTCTATGTCATTTTTATTAATTTGTATTTTAGTGTTAGGTTTAGTTATGTTAGTACATCAAGTTAAAATGAGAAATGTTGGCTACTGGCTAAAATAAAATACATTTAACTGAAATAAAATGAAAGTTGATGTTTAAGTAATAATTTTTTAAAAATTGATTCAGTTTAGTTTTAGTAAACTTTTAACCTTGTGCTCAATAACATCATGAGATTAATATAATTACATTTCTTTCAAGGTAATAATTAATATTATATAATTCATTATTATGTATTTTTTAAAGTGGTCATATGATGCGATTTCAAGTTTTGCTTTCTCTTTGGAGTGTTACAAGCTGATTGTGCATAGATACGATCCCTGAAGTTGCAAAGACTAAAGTCTCAAAACCAAAGAGATATTCTTCATCAAAGTTAAGACTCTGCCACGCCTTCCTAAAACGGCTCATTTAAACACGCCCCCACATGTCTACGTCACGGTGTGGGGAGATTTGCAAAACACCGCCCAAATGTATAATCAAAGAAAGGGGCGTGATTTTTATTCTCGCTGTAGTATTGTTGCTGCTGCCGGCACCATGTCCTGGAGACGCTGTGTTTCATTGTGAAAGCTAAACTACTTTGTTTGGGCTTCCAAAAGAGGACTCAACTAGAAATCAGTGGTTAAGTTGTATTTACAACACTGTTCCAGAACAGTTCAACCCAAATATTAGAGTGTGTGCAGCGCATTTTACGGAGGACTATTTCCTGAACCTGGGAGTAGCCTGCCAGCTATGCTCAAAGGCTGTTTCTATAAAGTGGGGCAATTCCAACTTTGTAAGGACAGTCCTCCGCTTCTGACTCACAGCCTGTAAGTGCGTTTTCTTATTTAAAGAATTTGCCACTGACTATTTAAACGCGAGTTTTGAGCTGTGTAGAGTAGTGCTTGTTGTTTGTTGTTTCTCTGATCACAAATGCAGACATGGTAATGTTTAGGCACCGCGATGCAACGTGACGTGTAAAAAGACAGTATAAGTCATTATAATCAGTAATTATGTCACCACTGGATGCAACAAATGCCTCGTTTATAATGGGTTTTATTGTTTTTGTGTCGTCGCGCCGGAACACGGCATCACAATACGGTGAGGGGCGTAACATTTCCGTCTCACGCTTGAGGTATTCGGCCAATCACAATGCACTGGATAGCTGGCCAATCAGAGCACACCTCGCTTCTCAGAACAATGAGCTTTGTAAAAATCGGCGCGTTTCAGAAAGGCGGAGCATAGAGGAGCAACAATAATGTACAGTATGTGGAAAATAATGTGTTTTTATAAACCTTAAACCGCATAAACACATTGCATTACACCAAATACACAAAATAATGTTCTTTTTAGCAACGTCACATGACCCCTTTAAGATTTATTTATCTTTTATGCTCACCATGGCTGCATTTATTTGATCTAAAATGTAAACATATCTTAAAAGATAAAATACATGTTTTTTATTGTAATATATTTTTTAAATGTAATTTATTTCTGTAATGCAATGATGAATTGACACTGCCACTTTATAGAAACAGAATTTTCATGAGAAAGGATGTAAACGCAATGTGTCTATATTCCTGGTCGCTCACCACGGATGCCGAAGAGCCTCATCACAAGTTAACCTCTTTTCTGGAACTTTCTGCATCAGGTTACTAATGAAGTCTTTAGCTATGAAACAACACAAATGTGAAAATAAAGAAACCTGAATCAGTTACACAAGGGCGCAGTTCTAATTGTGAAAAAATGACACCCTCCTACACTCCCCCAGACACCAGGGAACAGCTTGTGGTGTGGGTGTCGAGTTGTTATTTTCAAACGATGCTGAATGGCCTAGCGCCAGATAATGTTTTTCAACTGATGATTTATATCTGGCTGCAATACCACAGTGTTACTTTCGAAAAACCCTTATTAAAGTGTTGCACATGGGAAAAAAAAGTCGTGACTGTCAGTGACAAGTAAACACAAGAAAGCCAAGTCATACTTAATGATGGCATTTAAGTGGGTAGAAGAGACAAAAAGAGGTGAAGAAGGGTGTCATTTTCTCCAAGACTGAAGCTGATACGAGTAAATGTAAGAGTTAGGGATAAATCTCCCAAAACTGAAAATTTGGAAACTAAATACAGTGGGGAAAAAAAATATTTGATCCCCTGCTGATTTTGTATGTTTGCCCACTGACAAAGAAATGATCAGTCTATAATTTTAATGGTAAGTTTATTTGAACAGTGAGAGACAGAATAAAAAACAAATAAAACAACAGAAAAACGCATTTCAAAAACGTTATAAATTGATTTGCATTTTAATGAGTCAAATAAGTATTTGATCCACTATCAATCAGCAAGATTTCTGGCTCCCAGGTGTCTTTTATACAGGTAAGGAGCTGAGATTAGGAGCAATCTCTTAAAGGGAGTAATCTTAGCTTGTGACCTGTAGAAAAACAGAAGCAATCAATCAATCAGATTCCAAACTCTCCACCATGGCCAAGACCAAAGAGCTGTCCAAGGATGTCAGGGACAAGATTGTAGACCTACACAAGGCTGGAATGGGCTACAAGACCATCGCCAAGCAGCTTGGTGAGAAGGTGACAACAGTTGGTGCGATTATTCGCAAATAGAAGAAACACAAAATAACTGTCAATCTCCCTCGGACTGGGGGCCCATGCAAGATCTCACCTCGTGGAGTTTCAGTGATCATGAGAACGGTGAGGAATCATAGAGGACCATAGTCACCAAGAAAACAATTGGTGACACTACACCATGAAGGCCTGAAATCCTGCAGAAAGCACATGTACAGGCTTGTTGTCAGAGGAGAACTGGGTGAAAGTGTTGTGGTCAGATGAAACCAAAATCCAGCTCTTTGGCATCAACTCAACTCGCCGTGTTTGGAGGAGGAGGAATGCAGCCTATGACCCCAAGAACACCATCCCCACCGTCAAACATGGAGGTGGAAACATTATGCTTTGGGGGTGTTTTTCTGCTAAGGGGACAGGACAACTGCACCGCATCAAAGGGACGATGGACGGGGCCATGTACCGTCAGGGCATTGAAAATGTGTCGTGGATGGGTATTCCAGCATGACAATGACCCAAAACACACAGCCAAGGCAACAAAGGAGTGGCTCAAGAAGAAGCACATTAAGGTCCTGGAGTGGCCTAGCCAGTCTCCAGACCTTAATCCCATAGAAAATCTGTGGAGGGAGCTGAAGGTTCGAGTTGCCAATGGTCAGCCTCGAAACCTTAATGACTTGAAGAGGATCTGCAAAGAGGAGTGGGACAAAATCCCTCCTGAGATGTGTGCAAACCTGGTGGCCAACTACAAGAAACATCTGACCTCTGTGATTGTCAACAAGGGTTTTGCCACCAAGTACTAAGTCATGTTTTGAGAAGGGGTCAAATACTTATTTGACTCATTAAAATGCAAATCAATTTATAACTTTTTTGAAATGCGGTTTTCTGTATTTTTTTGTTGTTATTCTGTCTCATAAATTCTGTCTCACTGTTCAAATAAACCTACCATTAAAATTATAGACTGATCATTTCTTTGTCAGTGGGCAAACGTACAAAATCAGCAGGGGATCAAATAATTTTTTTCCCACTGTAGTTTCATATCCCATTGACTTCCATGGTACAAACAAAAATACTATGACCCAGTGGGTCACCAGCATTCTTCAAATATCTTATTTTGTGGTCTGGAAATGACATGAGGGTGAGTAAATGAGGTCTGTTTAATATAAGATTAATTTCACAGTGATTTCCAATGCCATACACACCTGAATCAGAAATATCATCCCAATACGGGGAATCAAACTCGTATTCTGCCCTCAGTATTTGCTCAAACAGTTTGGAGTCATTCTCGTCATAAAACGGAGGGTATCCACACAACCTGAGGAGGTCGAGAATTCAAAAGTGGTCAGTATTTTAAACATCTTTTCAAAATAATGACAGAAAAATTATTTGGAAAGCAGCCAAATGTGTTTCATATGGGGTAAAAACACTCACAAGATGTAAGCAATCACTCCTATAGACCAGCAGTCCACAGCTTTGCTGTAAGGTTTCTGTGCTAATACCTCTGGAGCTGAAGTAATAAAAGAAAGAGAAAACAAATGAAATGATGCATTTACTAAAGTGTAAAAGGGTAATTAAGCATAACTGACCCCAAAACAAATTTAATCATCATTTTGATCATCTCATGTCTATAGAAGCTTGTTTCTGTCATGTAATAATAATAAAAAAAAGATAATTGCAATTTTTTTTCCTCACAATTCTCGGAATGTCAGTTTATGGTTTTTCAGTGTACGGTTACAGTATATATATAACTTGTTCTTTTTCACTTTTTAAAAAACTGTATATTTAACAGTATTGCACTGTAACAGTATAGATCTATTCGTTTTCACCATATAAAGAACTTACCGTTAACCAATTAACAGTTTTTTACCAATAAAATGACAATCATTTTATTAAATATTCAGATTCAGTGCAGAATAACACTGATATTTAGTGGATCGACAGCCCTACCCACATATCCCGGCGTCCCACAGGCTGTGGACATGATGTCATTGGCTGCGTCCTCCATCTTGGACAGCCCAAAATCACTTATCATAATCTTGGATTCTTCATGTGGGTTATAATAGAGCAGATTCTCTGGCTGTCAGGAGATGAGAGAGAAGGTGATAAGGTTAAAAAGTCACAGGGAGTTATTTTACACCGTACTGAAGTGGAAGTGAGTGATCGCAGTGCGGTGACCTTTCATGTCTCATGTTCCAGCTTCCTATTATACTGTATAGTGAAAGTGTATTGATTTGTTTTGGTGTGAAGGAAATCAGTCAAGGGAAATCATCACCTTCAGGTCTCGGTGGACTATCCCCAGTGAATGCAGGTAGTTAACTGCATCCAGAACCTGCTTGATTAACGCGCTGGCATCCTGCTCCGTGTAGAAACCCCTCTCTACGATACGATCAAACAACTCCCCACCTGACACACTGAAAAATCAAAGAAATCTGTTTAATAAATGTTTTTTTTAATGTTTAATTACATAAAATAGTTAGTTATTAAAGTCAAAATTGCATGCAGGTATATACAGTATAATACTGATTACTGTCACTAAAATGTAATGCATCCTTGATGAATAAAAGGTTTCATTTCTTACAGAAAAAAATATACTGACACCCTTTGAATGGTAGTGTATGTTGGTGTATGGTAGTGTACTTCATTATAGCTTTTATATTCACTTTTCAAAAAATAAAAAAATAAAATAAAATAAAGAGTGGTTAAATTAAATGCATTAATGTTTGGTTGCTAGGGATTCTTGGGTGGTTGTTAGGTATTTGTTTACTGGGCCAAGTCAGAACATTGCAAATATGATTGTTTAGAAAAGTAATATCACACCTCGAGTCAACAAGCATCATGAAAAACAAAAAGCAAAGCAAAAAAAAACAACAACAAAAGAACAAACAAAAACAAAGAGCAAACCAAACCAAAACAAAGGGGGAAAAAAATCCCATAAAAAAGTAATTCAAAGCAAAACAAAGCAAAACAAAACAAACAAGGAAAACAACACCCATAATTTAGGTGATTCAATTCAATAAGCAGCTAAATAAAATAAAATAATAAATAAAATAAAAAGAGTGGTTAAATTAAATGCATTAATATGTGGTTGCTAGGGATTTACGGGTGGTTGTGAGGTATTTGTTTACTGGGCCAAGTCAGAACATAGAAAATTTGATTGCTTAGAAAAGTAATATCACACCTCGAGTCAACAAGCAGCATGAAAAGCAAAACAAAACAAAACAAAAAAACCTCAAAAATTAATTCAGGTGATTCAATTCAACAAGCAGAATACAATAAAATAAAATAATAAAATAAAATAAAAAAACTCAAATCTGGGTTTAAAAATGCTAATGTTTCTCATGTCAACCTATAGATTATGGATGGAGACTGGTAATCATCTGTTGTTCAGATCAATAAAATTATTTCAAACAACAGCAGCAGGCTTGGGCATGAATCAGAATAAGAATTGGCTCCCTTTCAAGTCATGAGTTGGACGCCCCACAGGACGTTGAATTGGAATGTGAATTGAAATGACAGGAAGAAGAATATCCTGGACTGCAATTCAAAGAAATTCAACAGTTACACAACAAGAACAGATTACTTAAGTGTTTCAAGCTTTCCATCTTGCAAACCTGCTTCACATGGGTTGGCTCCCTTTCAAAGACTCTGCAGACTTAAAGCATTAATTGAAGTAGCAAACAGATTCTACTCACAGTTGCATAATAAGATACAAATGAGTAGGGCTCTCATAAATGTCTTCCAGTGCCACAATGTTCTCATGCTTGACCCTGAAAAGAACAGATGAAATATTTGATCAATTACAGCAAACAAGAGCTGCACATGAGTGGATTATGAAGGCTTTGTTTTGGATGGCTGAAGTTGGTTCCCGTACACCACAGCATATGTTCTGGGCTGGTGTGTTGAGCCATTTTATTCATGCAGATGATGAAAACAAAAGAAATTCCCAAATGTAACTCGCTAAACAACGATTCTATCATTCTGACCACTGCATCTCCAATCCAGCTGCAAACTGCAGCGTTTTTACTCCCCAACGTTTTACCATGACAACCGCGGACCTGCGCTCGGCCTCAACGTGCGGTGAATAGTGAGGTCTGCGGCGGAGGCCACATGAATCATTTGTACAGCCTTTAAAATGCTTCCGACGCTTTTGACAGGGACAGGTAGGAGTCAGTAAAGGTAGGAGGCTGTGAGGGGCGTGTCGTAAAGGCTGAGTCATCTCTCTCGCTCTGTGGAGAAAAGCTCAAACTCCCACTAACAGCTTCCTTTGAACTTCAGTGTTTCAGTAGCTTGTGTAAAGCATGCAATGGGTGTTTGGTTTGTTATTTTAAGCCTTTTATGGGAGCTTTTAGAATACTTACTTCCTCAGCACTGCAATCTCGTTTTCTATTCCGCTCTCTTTTCCTCTTAGTGCTTTTTTTGGGATGCATTTCACGGCGTACATCTCTCCTGTGGCCTTCACTTGGGCAGAGACCACCTCAGAAAACGCCCCACTGGAAAAAAGCATGAAAGAAAGGCTAAGTGTAAAATAGTGGTTGGAGATTTTTTTGAATACAGAAAAAGGACAAAGACAAAATAAGGTGCTTGCAAGGTAAGCAGCATATAGTAGGGTCTAATAGTCTGAAATAACAATGAAAATTGAATAATAAAATAAAAATAAAAATACAAATAAAATAGTAGTGCTTTAAACAGCCAGAATAAAACAGAACAAAATAAAAGAAAACAAAATAATCATAAAATTAAACACATAATAAAACAAGACGGAATGAAATAAAATAAAATAAAACAGTTGTTCAACAGCCTACAAAGGGACAGAACCAAAATAAAATAAAATAAGCAGTTGTGGGGCAGAAGCATAATAAATAAATAAATAAATAAATAAATAAACTAGTGATTTAGACAGCCTACAAAGGGAAAATAAAAATAAATAAATAAAAAATGCTTTAGAAAGCCTACAAAAGGACAGAAGCATAAATTAAAATGAAACAATTATTAAATAAAAAAAAATAGTAGTGCTTAAGGCAGCCTACAAAGAGGCAGAAGCATAAAACAAAATAAAATAAAATAAACAGTTAGACAGCCTACAAAGGGACAGAATCAAAATAAAATAAAATCAGCAGTTGTGGGGCAGAAGCAAAATAAATAAATAAACAAACTAGTGATTTAGACAGCCTACAAAGGGAAAATAAAAATAAATAAATATAAAATGCTTTAGACAGCCTACAAAGGGACAGAATCATAAAATAAAATAAAAAAGGGACAGAAGCATAAAATAAAAAAAATATAAAATAAAAATAGTAGTGTTTTAGACAGCCTACAAAGGGAGAGAAGTATAAATAAAATAAAATAGCAGTGCTTCAGACAGCCTACAAAGGGGCAGAAGCATAAAGCTAAATAAAATAAAAAAACAGTAGACAGCAGACGGACAGTAACATAAAATAAAGAATTCTGCACAGTCATTTGATTTCACCAATTTATGAGCATTTCAAATACTAAGCACCCACTTCAAATGTCTGTACTTCTTCAAATATTTGTTTAAACCAAAGGCAAACCAGTACGCACTCATTCATGTCTGCTGTGATTCTGTAGGGATGTTGTATCAAATGCACTGTGTGTAATCAGTTGGCCACTGTGGCTTGCAGCTAAGCCTTTATTGGTCACTGAAAATCCACTCTAATACCTCGGCACACACACAGTCATTTACAAACACTAACACGAGCACTTGCCACAATCCGGAAAGCTTGGAACAAAAGGCCGTACTTCAGTCAAAAGGTTTCCTGAACCGTTTACCAAATATAGGGCTTGGTGCTTTGCCAAAATTAAGCATGTCATCTGTTTCTTAAACTGTAAAATTCAACTCTCATCTGCGATTGAAACGTAAGCCCTTCAGGAGGCTAGAAATGTAGTGACTCATTGGCTGAGCGCCCAGCAGGTTGAGTACTTTGTAAGCTGTGTGTTCATATAAGCATGTGAGATTGCAGTGGGTGCAGTGTTCATCTCTGCAAAGGATTAAACTAGAAGAAAAACAACAGCGTGTGGTTGGACAGAGTGCATTAAACATCAGATTTAACACATATGTAATTCAGAAACCTTTAACAGGACAACATGAGTGGTGTTTTCCGGTGCAAACGGTGCTGGAGTGTTATGGATGGTTGCCAGGAAGTTGCTAGGCGGTTGTTAAGATGCTCAGAGTGGTATGAATGCCTTGCATTGCAGTTGCTAGAGAGTTATGGGTGGGTGGTTGCTAGGTGGTGGCTATTGGGCCAAGTCAGAACATAGCAAATATGATTGTTTAGAAAGTAATAGCACTCCTCGTCAACAAGCAGCATGAAAAAAAAAACAAAAAAACAAAAAGAGGACAAAATAAAACAGCAAGTTTGCTTGTTTGGAAAGCAATAGCATACCTCGAGTCAACAAGCAACACACACAAACAAACAAACAAATAAATCAAAACAAAAATAGAACAAAACAGCAAATTTTAATTGTTTAGAAAGTAATAGCACACTTCATCAACAAGCAGCATGAAAAACAACAATTCAAATGATTCAATTCTGCAAGAAGCAAATAAAAATAAAAAATAAAATTGCAAACTGAACTGCTTAGAAAGTATAGCTCACCTCAAGTCAACAAACAGCAAAAAAAGAAACAAAAAATAAAACTAAAAGCAAACCAAAATACAAACCAAAAAAACTAAACAAACCCCATAATTCAAAGCAAATAAATAATAACATAAAATAAAGAGTAGTTTTAAGAGCAATGTTATGTGGTTGTGAGTTATGGGTGGTTTGTAAAACAAAACAAAACCCATAATTCAGGTGATTCAATTAGCAGCAAATAAAAATAATAAAAAAAGACAATAAAATAAAAAAAAAAAAAAAAGACAAGATAAGATGCATGAATATGGTTGCTAGAGATTTATGGGTGGTTGTTAGGTATTTGTTTATTGGCTCAAGTCAGAACAGCAAATTTGACTATTTAGAAAAGTAATAGCATGCCTCAAGTTAACAAGCAGCACACACACAACAACTAACCAAAACAAAATAAAAGCAAAAACCAAAAAAAGAAAAGAAAAAAAAAATACACAAAACCTCAAAACCCATAATTCGGGTGATTCAGTTCAAATCAAATCAAATTAATAGATCAATATCTGTTACGTGTATTTGTCTTCTCAGTTTCCTGTTTGCCCTTCTTTGGTTTTGTTCCGGTTCTTCTCATTTGTTCATCATTAGTTAATCATCGTTAAGTCGTATCACCTGTGTTCTCTTGTTTGCTCCTTTATTTGCATGTCTTTATAAGCTTTCAGTTTCGGGGTAGTCTTTGTCCGGTCTTAACGTATTGTAATATATTATTGTTTGAAACCCTGTTTGTTCGTGACTCTGTGAGATTAAATTTATTTCCTTGAAATACTGCCTCTGACCTCTTCTGAAGAAAACGTTACGTTACAATATCCTTCTAACTAATATACAGAAGAGTGCAATAGAGTAGCTGTTTCCATTTTTGCCATCAGTCTGATGTCAGTCAACCAACAGCAGAGGAAATCATCAAAGCCACAGGAAGTGTAAACTCAGAAACTCAATGCCATGTGTGTTACACCTTAAGGTAAAGGCTATGAAAGCATGACTGTTAACCCACATCCACTGACCTTTATGTGCTTTGTGTTCCTTGACATGCACCTGATTGTAAAGTATATTTTGCAACAAAGCTCTTCTCTGGAAAGCATGCATATGTTTGCCTATTACACTCATTTGCATAGCACGAGGTCAAAGAACTAGTCTTCATATATCATGACTTTATGGTCCATGACCTCAATGCTAATCCTGAATTTCTCAAGCAAATGTCAGTTTCATAACTCATAAGCGTATGGGATGTGGGTGTAGTCACAAATTATGGGATAAAAAATATTTATTTAGTACTATTACTATTATTACAAAAAAAAAGGTTTAGAGGAATAATTCAACCAATGACATGCATTGCGGAACCATTTCAGCAATGACATACTGAACTTACGTGACCACGACCTCAGGTGAATTCAGGAAAACTGGCACCTCCACTTGGACGGTAACAGGATTAAGATGGGATTAATCTAAAATTGACGGATTAACACTACACTGATGGTATTTTCTCATTTAGAAATGCCTAAAGCGGTACAAACAGAGTTTGAACAATAGAGACTGTGTGGATGGGTGGAGATTGTGTGAAGGTTTTTGACTCATTGTGTGTAGGAAAGTCTGAGCTATTTCTGACAAGAATTAAAATGCGGCCAAAGTCATACAACCAAAACAACAGGGGTCATTGTCTTTATATAAATCAAAAACATGCAGATTACATCCCATTACAGAATATATAATATAATAGCGTTTTAGAGTGTCTAAACATCTTTAACGTACTGTAAAGCATAGCTGATATGATAAAAAGCACAGATGAATAATAAATGGGTATACTTTAATGAAGAATAATATGAAGAATAAACAACTTTTCTGCCAAAGTAATCTAATTGTAAAAGGTTTATGGATGCTATAGGAACTTGGTAAATTATTATTATAGAAATCCAAAATCTGCATGCTGAATTCTATGATTTCTAAGAACGTATTTTTAAACAAACATTTATATGGCATGTCTGTTAGTTGTTTTCAGTTTAGTGCGTCTGAAAGCTGCGGCTGGAAAATCTTGTGTAAGGCGTATTAGAGAATCTGTTATGTCATCTTCAGGATGGGAAATCCTAGAGAGATAATCCAAGTAAAACGTGTTCTAGATTTATGCTTGTTCTTGGTCAAATTTAGCACACATCATTACAATAGCTTTTAACCCACTACTGAATGGAATTCTATTTTTTATATTAGACTATATTAAATATATGAACTGTATCATTCAAAAATGCAGAGTTTAAAATTTAAGTGATTTTGAAAAAGTCTCTTATGCTCACAGTAAAAACAGTAATATTGTGAAATATTATTGCAATTTTAAATAACTGTTTTCTATTTGAATATATTTTAAATTGCAATTTATTCCTGTAATGCAAAGCTGAATTTTCAGCATCATTACTCCAGACTTCAGTGTCATGTGATCCTTCAGAAATCACTCTGATATGCTGATTTCCTGTTCAAGAAACATTTAGTATATTATTATCAATGTTGAGAACAGTTATTAATTATTTACGTAATATTAATATTTTAGTAATATTTTTGTGAAAACTGTGATAGCCTAAAAAAAAAAAAAACCTGGTCCAAACTTTTGAACGGTAGTGCATGTAAAAGTTAATTTAAATTATTAAATATATAATTAATATGTACATTTGTTTTACAAAACAAATTTTAAGCATTTATGCATAAGATTTTGGATCAAAAAGTTTGAAGTTCATGTCAAATAAATTCACTCCAATGTGTTCAAACTTTTGGTGGATAATTTAGGGATCTTCTTTCCTGTTCCTAAAGAGTTTTAAGCTGCATCCGAAATCAAATACTTCCCTAATGTATAGCATGCAAAATAAAATAAAAAACAACAAGCAGTATGCCAAAATTCCAGAAATGTTGGGATGTTTTAAATTTGAATTTAAAAGACTTTCAAATCACATGAGCCAATATTTTATTCACAATAGAACATAGAGAACATAACAAATGTTTAAACTGAGAAATTGTACACTTTTATCCACTAAATGAGCTCATTTCAAATTTGATGCCTGCTACAGGTCTCAAAAAAGTTGGCACGAGGGCAACAAAGGGCTGAAAAAGCAAGAAATTTTGAAAAGATTCAGCTGGGAGAACATCTAGCAACTAATTAAATTAATTGACATCAGGTCTGTAACATGATTAGCTATAAAAGGGATGTCTTAGAGAGGCAGAGTCTCTCAGAAGTAAAGATGGGCAGAGGCTCTCCAATCTGTGAAAGAGTGCGTAAAAATATTGTGTAATAATTTAAAAACAACGTTCCTCGACATCAAATTGCAAAGGCTTTGCAAATCTCATCATTTACAGTACATAACATCATCAAAAGATTCAGAGAAACTGGAGAAATCTCTGTGCGTAAGGGGCAAGGCCGAAGACCTTTGTTGGATGCCTGTGGTCTTCGGCCCCTCAGAAGACACTGCATCACTCATCGGCATGATTCTGTCATTGACATTACTAAATGGGCCCAGAAACCTTCCAGAAACCACTGTCGGTAAACACAATCCGCCGTGCCATCTGCAGATGCCAACTAAAGCTCCATCATGCAAAAAGGAAGCCATATGTGAACATGGTCCAGAAGCGCCGTCGTGTCCTGTGGGCCAAGGCTTATTTAAAATGGACTGCTTCAAAGTGGAAAAGTGTTCTATGGTCAGACGAGTCCAAATTTGACATTCTTGTTGGAAATCACGGATACCGTGTCCTCTGGGCTAAACAGGAGGGAGACCTTCCAGCGTGTTATCGGCATTCAGTTCAAAAGCCAGCATCTCTGATGGTATGGGGGTGCATAATTGCATACGGTATGGGCAGCTTGCATGTTTTGGAAGGCACTATGAATGCTGAGAGGTGTATATAAAGGTTTTAGAGCAACATATGCTCCCCTCCAGACAACGTCTATTTCAGGGAAAGCCTTGTGTATTTCAGCAGGACAATGTAAAACCACATACTGCAGCTATTACAACAGCATGGCTTCGTAGTAGAAGAGTCCGGGTGCTGAATTGGCCTGCCTGCAGTCAAGATCTTTCACCTACAGAGAACATATGGTGCATCATTAAACGAAAAATACATCAAAGACGACCACGAACTCTTCAGCAGCTGGAAACATATATCAGGCAAGAATGGGACCCAATTCCAACACCAAAACTCCAGAAACGCAAAACCTCGATGCCCAGATGTCTTCAAACTGTTTTGAAAAGAAGAGGAGATGCTACACCATGGTAAACATGCCCCCGTCCCAACTATTTTGAGACCTGTAGCAGGCATCAAATTAGAAATGAGCTCATTTTGTGCAGAAAATTGTTATGTTATCTATGTTCTATTGTGAATAAAATATTGGCTCATGTGATTTGAAATTTTTTTTAGTTTTCATTTTATTAAAATTTAAAAAACGTCCCAACATTTCCGGAATTCGGGTTGTATGTCCGAATTCATATTCAAAAAACAGTAAATCCCCGAACAACTTACTTCCAGGGAGATTCTGAAGTGTGCAGTAAGGGCAGACACTTTACTATCCCATGAGGCCATGGGAGAGGATTTATGAATGGCAGTGAATCAACACAACGGATGCTGGTTGGTCACATGATAGTAACAACATCACGGATTTCATTCATACTACCCATATTCATACTATAGAACCTACTTTTTGAATAGTCGTGAAGTAAGTTAAAACTCAAACGTAGTAGCCTACCTACTAAGACGGTACATGATTTCGGATGCACCGTTAGTTTCAGCTCCAACACACCTGCTACAAATTTTCAAGTATAGTCCTGAAGACCTCAATTAGCTTGTTTAGGTGCATTTGATTAAGGATGAAGCTAAACTCTGCAGGAAGCGGTTCTCCAGGAGCAGATTTGAAGACCTCGGGTGTAATTCGTGCTGTTGGTGATGACGTATGGTCATGGTTTCATAATCACCATCATCTTTGAAATCAGAAGAACGCAAATGACTGGAACAGTGGGGGAAAATGACATCCTCCAAGCATTAGAATGACCTTAAAAGCTCGTCTGCAATGGTGTGTACAACCTGTATAATCTGGACATGCAAAGAGCGAGAGCGAGAGACTTGAGCAACAGAAAACCTGGAAACCGTATAATCTGAGTCTTTCCCCTCTTCTGCAGTCATATAAATCAAACTGTCAGATTAAGACAATCAGCACATGTGAAAACACGACTGCGATTCCTGCTGTTGCACCGCTGAGATATAATACAGTATCAGAGTCTGGGACATGGTAGCATGTAATTTGGAGTATTCTCTATGAGGTGTAAAGCTATTGTAACTGGCGTGACTAATGGAGCTTTTGTACAAATAAAACATTTACAGGACAGGATTGGTCTGTATCCACTAAAGCTGACAGTAAATCCTTTTGTAAGAGACTTTTGGTGTCCTATTGTAAAAACGTTATATAATACAAATCTCCATCGTGTTAGAATGTCCGTTTGTGACCCAAGCATCCTCATCTGACTTATACACATTATCTTCTGATGTTTAGAAAATGCACTGAATTAAAAAAAAAAAAAAAAATTAAATTAAATTAAATTAAAAAATAAAATAAATATTTGAGCTCATCTGCCTTACGTATATAGACAAATTAAATTAACAAAATAAAATAAATATGAGCTCATCAGCGTTATATAAAAATAAATTCATAAAATAAAAATAAAATAAAAAATATATTTGAGGTATGATTTATGCCTGACCTGACCATATTAATCTGCCTTAAACACATTATCTTTAGATGTTTGGAAAAGGTACTGAATTGAAAATTAATTAAATTAAATATAAAACAAAGCAAAAAAATAAAATATATATATATATTTGAGCTCATCTGCCTTATACAGACAAATTAAATTAACAAAACAAAACAAAAATAAAATAAGATATTTGAGGTATCATTTATGCCTAACCTGACCACAATCATCTGCTTTTAAACACATTATCTTTAGATGTTTGGAAAAGGCACTGGATTGAAAACTTGAAAAACAAAATAAAATAAAATACTCGAGGTATCATTGACCTGACCATAATCATGTGCCTTATAAACATATCTTTAAAAAGGCACTAAATTGAAACATTTCAAATTAAATAAAAAAAATGAAATACAACAATGGTAAAAGACTACAATATAGCACAGATGAACTGCAATCAATCTCTGATCAACTAATTATCCATAGTTCATTTTACAATGGTGCTAAACGTGTCAGCTAAGGGACTATCACAGTTTACAAGACAAGTAAAAAAAAACAAAAAAAAACACAAATGGTGAAATATGAAAAATGTTTTCACTCTCTAAGGGACATACAAATACTGTTTTTGGTCCCTGTACACCACATAAATAGACATCTCTTGGTCTATTTCAAGGAATTACCAGGGAAAACCCAGTGAACCTGTATTTCATTGCTGCTACAACAGAGGAGGAACAGTTGTTCATGACAACATAAGGCCATGTCGCCGGATGTGGGATATTAAAAGTGACAGAAGAAGGCCTGCACATTAAACCTGCTATGCCAAGTAGGTTAAGCATGGATTTAAAATGCATACATATTATGCATTGATACAGACCACACTGCCCACACCAAAACACTCTATTATATGTCTGGTTCAATATGCAGCTTTAGCTAATGCAATTTGCAATTTTTTTAAATAATAATAATAATTATATATATACACACATATACATTATATATATATATATATATATATAAAAAATATCTATTTCATTTCAGTAATTATTTTTTGATGACAACAGGGTTAACATAACCTGGGGATGCAAAGTCTTTTTTTTTTTTTTTTTTTTCAACCAGTCTAATAACATCTGAATATTATAAGCATATATGAAAAGTAAAGTGTTATGATAAAGTGTTTATTAGAAAAAGAATTTACTGGTGATATTAAAATATCCAGTTGTCAATAATCACTTGTTTACTGTACACAATCATGGTAACAGTGTTGACTGACAAACCCTACAAAATGTAAGTGCTAAAAATAGGGAATTATCTTTTTAATTGTGATTGATTTCATGATATAGATAGATAGAATTTTAGTACGTAATTTTGATTTTAACAGGGTTAACAGATAACCTGAGGATGCAAATTAAGTCTTTTTTAATTCAACCCGTCCATTAACGTCTGAATAAATAATAGGCCTATAAGTATATGCCTATAAGTAGAGTAAATACAATATACTAGCTTTTATTTTCATAGGCTATATATACATATGCAAATGAGCGTCCTGTCGTTACACATAACGTTATATTCATGAGGGACAAAAACGCAACCTTTTCTTGAGTCATTGAGCCAGAAAAATAAGCATTCACTTTTTAAGAATTTTTTTTAAACCAGCAAATATGGGTTTAATGTGATGATAAAGTTAAGTTATAGACAGCCTATTTCACCTGTCTATAACATTAGAATATTCTCACAGGTCAAACTTTGAGAACGCAAACTGGAGGATATTCGCCGTCAGTCATTCACAATGTCAAAGCATCATTCATACTCACGTCCCGAGGATTTCCTTAAACTCAAATATCTTCCTGATGTCATCCACTTGCTTTTTCCACGATCCATTCACAGATTCCTCGCTTCCCCTGGCCATGGTGCTTCCAGGGTGCGCGCTGCCTCCGAATAACCTTCTTAACGCGTCAATCTTTCCAGCCTTACAGGAAACACAAAACACAAACGGATAAAGCCGCGCACGCGAGTATCGGTCTCTGTGACTGTGTGACCGGCTTTAATCGTTGCCCGCATTCCGTTTCATGCCGCCCGGTTACGGTACCGCCAGCAGAACGAGGACTGACCGACGCACAGCGACTAATCCAATCCCGCCTCACTGACTCACCGCGCTCGAGCTGAACCGACAGAACGTGTAACGCGCGCGCACATGCGTGATTCCGTGTTCTCGAGGTATTGCGAAGTAGGGCTGCTGTACCGCACCGGTCGACAAATGATGCAACTGTTGCCCGGTTAAATAACCGGTGAGCGCGTGTGAGGGATGGCAGCAGACGGCTGAACAGACTGCGTCAGGAACGGTACACCTGCTGCATCAAGAGTACTGCATTCATCATTAGCCATACAATCTGTGTAGTGAGGAACACACTTTGATAAACGGTCTGTTTAAATAAATACACACTAATGCAGCCATGAATAATGAATATTTCAAGACACTACAGGTGAATAGGGTAATTTAAAATAAATAAATAAAATAACCCATCACCATACTTACCTAGTTGATTTACCACGTTATTACGACAGTTGTTTTGCTTTACAAGCTTTCTGAAACGGTATGTTTAAATATGCAAATGATGGATTATCTATTGAAATGTACACTAATTTGCATGCATTTGCAGAACAGACGGCTGAACTTTGGATAAAGATTACAATGTAAAAATTTTGCTGACATATTAAAGGTTTATATAAAAGGGATTTTGGAAATCTTTTTATCACTCCAAATAAATAAAAATAAAATGTTATACAACTCAGTTGCATAAAATTAGAAATTTTGGGGTAAGTGCCACTTGAGTGGACATTTTGGGGCATTAAAATTCTCAAATATCCAAGGAAAAAACTTTAATAGAAATAGAAAAAGTATATAAATGTATTTTGGATGTTTTCTTCTTTCTTCAGAAAAAGAGTTATGGAAGCAAAAAAGCTCAAAAACCTCATAACTGACCAGTACATGAAAAAAGGCTTTGCCTGTAGCGTCTTGACTTAATGTTAATATCCTAACATTCCAAAACCAAAACACAAGTGCTGTTAAAATACTAAATCACCTACTTTTACTTTTTATGAATGAACTTTTCTATGTTATCATTTTTCATTAATTTCTAAAGGAAACAAGTTTTTCAGAGCACACTCATTTTAATTTTGTCAATAATTGTTCAATCATTCTAATTGTGTCAATAATTTGAATTGCTTAAGAATGAATATAATAAACGACAGACAAGCAGGTTAAATTATTAATATCATTGCATGGTGAATATGTATATTATAAACATTATGAAATTATAAATGATCAACATATATTTTTAATACATTTTTTATCTCCAGAATAAGTATTCAAGTACAAATTCAGTTACATCCACACAACACTGTGACTACTGAAAACAATTCATATAATTCAACATTATAAATTTGATGGGTTTACCATAGGCAAACATTCACAGCAATATAAACTAGTTATCAAACGGCAACTTTGCGTACAAAGCTCGATCTCGTTGTTTTCAGCTGTGAGATTTTTGACAGGTATTATTTTTCAATTAATACTTTCGCTCTGTAAACACGTAACAATTGATTATTTTTTGTTATTTCCCTCCGATTCTACATTCATCTGGAAAGAGTTGATTTCCTAGCAGCCCTTATTTCACATACACATATTTAATGCACCAGATTTGATCGTGAGCCACTACCAGTTCACATCACAATATTCATCTCATCGCCGCAACGATAATTATTTAAATTCTCTTCTTTGCCTCCATTCAGTCTTCCGCCCTCTGCATGTATATCGAATTTAATTTAAAAGTGCTTTGAAAACATTTTCTACATTTCTTCTATACACTAATTTTTTTTTTTTTGTGCCAAATATTACTTCTGAAATATCAGTTATGATACTTTAAACTGATTTAGATGTCAGTAAGAAATCTTTAGTCAACAGATATTCCCTTGTACCTAATCATTAAACAGTCAAACCTGCAATATGCCTCTGTTTAGCACTCAGGCTACAAACAGAGCTTGGCGTTTGTTGTCAGTGTACCAGTCATAGCTTGTTTGCTAAAATAAGACAATCATTTCTTGAAGTTGATGGTTGCGTGGTTTTAGGAGAAAGACGTGGTCAGGATGGCTTCATGCTGCTGATGGTGGAGAGTACCGATGCCCACGGCAGGAGCGGGTAATGCTGGTCTGCTGACTAATCTCAACTGAGGAAACAAATGACGAGATCAACATCAATCATTTTGCAATAAATCAGTGTTAATTTGACGAATGTCATGATTTTAAGCTAAGAGGCGATCAAGGCATTCGTTAAGAGGCCCTCTATTAACTTGAAGTGGTGAACCTGACCTTGCAGGCTAACTGTTTTTCAAATCTCGGTGATACAAATGACCAGCAGCCCATGTTCTGTGGCTCCTCTTGACTCCAGATGAACTCTGTAATGGAAAAGGAAAATATATAATGTGATATAATAAAACATTAAATACATTTGTTTCCAATAGAGTTTGCTATTTGCATGTTCACCACTAGCAACACAACACTGTAATAGAAAATAAACGGGTGTAACGGTTCACAAAATTCACGGTTCGGTACGACACAGTGGTTTCACGGTTCGGTTCGGTACGGGGGTAATTGGTTACGTTGCAATGTTGGAAATATTTCTGTTTTAAACCATGAAGGCGAGCCAATGGATATCACACACAAGCAACATGCAAACTTTGCGCAAGAGTTATGCCGCTGAACGTTTAATCTCAGTCAATTCCTTATGCAGAAAGTGAAAGTAAAAACGGAATGACGGAGTAATAATGGAGCTTTTGGCATCTGACGCATATGCTGATAACGGTATATAGCTAACTTTTTCATTTATTATAGGGATGCACGATATTGGATTTTTGCCGATATGGCGATATTTTTCAACTCATTTTGGCCGATACCGATATATTTCCTTTTGTTTGGAAGCAACACCAACTCTCTCCTGTGCAGAAATTATAAGCAAAATATTTTTTATTTTGGTTAGTTTTTAACAAGAACTTATTTGTTAGGATTAAATAAACAATAATGAAGGTTTTTTGACAGTACATTGAAGCTTTGAAAATAACTATAAATAAACTATATATCAATCGCTGCATTTTTTCCCCCAGGAGGATGCAGTGTTAACCCTAACATTTTGTTTTAAGATTTATCTAACATTTGTAGATGGTCTAAACTAGCAAAAAGAGTTGTAAAAATTCTGAAAATCTTTTAAAGCTTATGATTTGTTTAAAAAAATAAAACATATTACACAATGAATAAATCAGTATAAAATTATTTAATTTACAAGTGTCATGTTTGTGATTTCTTTTCATGTAAGCTATAGCTTCTGACCTTTAAATCAAAACATACTCGTTATTTTGTGACATGAATTACTGCTTTATTTAATCAGAAAGTCTAAATATTATTTGTGTAGGCTATTTTACTTTTAATTTAATTAGAAGTAGGCCAACAGCGCCCCTACAGATTAAAACTCCTTACCGAACGGGCATTAGGACCCGTGGGATGCTGTCACTGCTGCCGCTGCACGTGCTATTACGGTTTACTCTATCACACACCGAACGAGTCATTCTATACATGCTTTCACAGATTAAATGCAGTGATCCAAAAGAGTGAATCTAATCATCATTCAGATAAAACTTTGCTTCAAGAATGAGCCACACAGCTGACGTGATCTAATCACTAGCACACCTTGAGCACATGTGAGTTAATGTATTCCTCTTATCGGCAAGACATATCGGCATCATTTTTCATATCGGCCGATGCTGATTCCGATATCAGTCCGATAATATCGTGCATCCCTAATTTATTCCCTTAATATTTCTAATATTACATAGTGAAAAAATTTGAATAAACATATTTCATGTTAAAAAGGTTGTTTTTGAAAGTTGGTGTTTGAAATAAAAGCTTTTTATTTAATTGATTTTTATTGATGACTGCAGTGTTAATATTTTAATTGTAGGCCTATAATTCATTGTATAATAGACCTGTTTTAAAATACCTTTTTTTTTTTAACATTTTAATTGAGGAGCCTAATATTTTGGTATCCTCGCAGCATGACGGTTACTTGGTAATTATTATGGGGCCAATTAATTGTAATTTTAATTTAATAATAAAAGTAACTTCATAACTTCAATAACAATAACAGGCCTAATAAAAATAAGAATGTGAGGCCTAAATTAATTGGAAATGCCAAATATCTTAACATTGCCAACAATTGATGTTTTTGACAATATCTCTGGCTATCGTCGATACAAGATCATCGTCTTTCGACGCAACCCAGCAAGGGGAGGTTATCGAGGGGTCTTTCGTAGTGCGTTCCCTGCATGCCGTCCGCTAACGTTACACTGCTGGAAGACAGCACGTTGCCTGTTACGTCGTTTGGCACTGAGAACATTAAATTTCCAAATGTAATAGGATTAGTCCCACGAATTGAATCATTCGGTTTGTAATGCGTACCGTTCATTTTTGAAATACATCTAATAAATGCAGCTTTTGTGGGCATAAGACACTTTTTTTTTCTTACTGATGCCCCACTTTTGAATGTTATTGTGTTTATAATAAACATAAATATCAGGTAAAACTATTTATTAATCAGATTCTTTTTTAAACTATTTTTTAAATCATTCTATTTCTTTAAATAAGGAAAAACGTGTATAATTTTGTATTTACTTTTTCATGGTGCTTTGTGTATGTGTAGTGTGTAGTTTATGAACATTACAATTTTCAAAACACCTCTGCATTCAGAACACATTTACAATTTCTTACAAAGGCCCCTCACAGAGCAACTGCCACTGAACCAAAGAAACACATGCTAATTAAGACAATGATTAGACTGTTCCATGAATAAAAGATGTGTTTATGAGCAACTCACCTTTGGCGTTTGTGTATTTATTTAGCTCCTGTTGTAAGGCTTCCGTGGGGAACGGACACAGTTCCTCCACCCTGATCAGCGCCGTGTGTTTTTCTGCCTCTGGTAATGTCTCTCTATGTTTCAGCAAGGCAAAGTAATGTTTACCTGAGCAAAACAGAATCCGCTGCACACTGCAATACAAGAGCAAAAGTATGTTGTTTTTTTTAAAGAAAATAACACTTTTATTCAGCAAGGATGCATTAAATGTGTTAGTGACAATAAAGACGTTTACATTATTATAAAAAATTCATATTTCAAATAAAAGGCGTTTTATTAGCAGCACAATTGATAATAAGAAATGTTTCTTGAGCAGCAAAACAGCAAATTATCATGATTTCTGAAGGATCATGTGACACTCGGTTCGGTACGGGGGTAATTGGTTACGTTGCAATGTTGGAAATATTTCTGTTTTAAACCATGAAGGCGAGCCAATGGATATCACACACAAGCAACATGCAAACTTTGCGCAAGAGTTATGCCGCTGAACGTTTAATCTCAGTCAATTCCTTATGCAGAAAGTGAAAGTAAAAACGGAATGACGGAGTAATAATGGAGCTTTTGGCATCTGACGCATATGCTGATAACGGTATATAGCTAACTTTTTCATTTATTATAGGGATGCACGATATTGGATTTTTGCCGATATTTTTCAACTCATTTTGGCCGATACCGATATATTTCCTTTTGTTTGGAAGCAACACCAACTCTCTCCTGTGCAGAAATTATAAGCAAAATATTTTTTATTTTGGTTAGTTTTTAACAAGAACTTATTTGTTAGGATTAAATAAACAATAATGAAGGTTTTTTGACAGTACATTGAAGCTTTGAAAATAACTATAAATAAACTATATATCAATCGCTGCATTTTTTCCCCCAGGAGGATGCAGTGTTAACCCTAACATTTTGTTTTAAGATTTATCTAACATTTGTAGATGGTCTAAACTAGCAAAAAGAGTTGTAAAAATTCTGAAAATCTTTTAAAGCTTATGATTTGTTTAAAAAAATAAAACATATTACACAATGAATAAATCAGTATAAAATTATTTAATTTACAAGTGTCATGTTTGTGATTTCTTTTCATGTAAGCTATAGCTTCTGACCTTTAAATCAAAACATACTCGTTATTTTGTGACATGAATTACTGCTTTATTTAATCAGAAAGTCTAAATATTATTTGTGTAGGCTATTTTACTTTTAATTTAATTAGAAGTAGGCCAACAGCGCCCCTACAGATTAAAACTCCTTACCGAACGGGCATTAGGACCCGTGGGATGCTGTCACTGCTGCCGCTGCACGTGCTATTACGGTTTACTCTATCACACACCGAACGAGTCATTCTATACATGCTTTCACAGATTAAATGCAGTGATCCAAAAGAGTGAAATCTAATCTATCATTGCACTGATGTTTTTGACAATATCTTTGGCTATCGTGATACAAGATCATCGTCTTTCAGCCAACTATCAGCTGACGTGATTCTAATCACGTACGCTAACGTTACACTTGAGCACATGTGCTGTTAATCGTATTCACTGAGAACATTAAATTTCGGCAAATGTAATAATTAGTCGGCATCGAATTGAATCATATCGGTCTGTAATGCGTACCGTTCATTTCTGAATATACAGTCTATAAATATCTTGTGCATCAACACTAATTCTATTCCCTTAATATTTCTAATATTACATAGTGAAAATATGTAACTATTTATTAATCAGATTCTTTTTTAAACTATTTTTTAAATCATTCTATTTCTTTAAATAAGGAAAAACGTGTATAATTTTGTATTTACTTTTTCATGGTGCTTTGTGTATGTGTAGTGTGTAGTTTATGAACATTACAATTTTCAAAACACCTCTGCATTCAGAACACATTTACAATTTCTTACAAAGGCCCCTCACAGAGCAACTGCCACTGAACCAAAGAAACACATGCTAATTAAGACAATGATTAGACTGTTCCATGAATAAAAGATGTGTTTATGAGCAACTCACCTTTGGCGTTTGTGTATTTATTTAGCTCCTGTTGTAAGGCTTCCGTGGGGAAAGGACACAGTTCCTCCACCCTGATCAGCGCTGTGTGTTTTTCTGCCTCTGGTAATGTCTCTCTATGTTTCAGCAAGGCAAAGTAATGTTTACCTGAGCAAAACAGAATCCGCTGCACACTGCAATACAAGAGCAAAAGTATGTTGTTTTTTTTTTAAGAAAATAACACTTTTATTCAGCAAGGATGCATTAAATGTGTTAAAGTGACAATAAAGACGTTTACATTATTATAAAAAAATCATATTTCAAATAAAAGGCGTTTTATTAGCAGCACAATTGATAATAAGAAATGTTTCTTGAGCAGCAAAACAGCAAATTATCATGATTTCTGAAGGATCATGTGACACTGAAGACTGGAGTAACGATGCTAAAAATTCAGCTTTGCATCACAGGAATAATTAAACATTTAAAATATGCTCAAATAAAAAAAAATAGTTATTTTAAATTACAAAAATTTCACAATATTACTGTATTTGAGCATAAGACACTTCTTTCAAAAATGTGTTTAAAAGTGACTGAATGAAGAAGATACCTTGCAGGGTTTAGAGAAGTATCACCAATGACCGGCTTAAAGGAAGTTCCTGGTCCCATATCAGCCAAGCTTGACACTGCCCCCTAGTGCAAAAACGAGGTGAGTATTCCTTATTAAAACAACAACACAAAACAGTTTTTTTTTCACAAAAAAAAAAAATCATATAAATGATATTCATATCTATAAACGCACAGAAAAGCGCAGCAGAGTCTTGGGAGAGGCCACAATCAGCGGCTTCCTGAAGTTTCTAATCATTTGTCTCCGTAAAAGGTGGAAGTATTGAGCTGCTAGGGTAGGATTGACCACTCCCATGTTCACCGTGTCACCGTCCACACCTTCCTCTTTACTGTCACAGAGCTGCAGGAGGAAGAGAGTGCAATTATAAAGATTATTAGTGACATTGGAAGGTTTAGTCTGTACTTTTCCAGTAAGAGAGCATGCATTAACTCACCTGTAAGAAGCGCTCGATTCGGCAAGACGAATGCTCTGGTCCAGCTCCATCATATCCGTGTGGCAGTAAGATGACCAGTCCACTCTGCAGCAGCCATTTCGCCTCACCTTAAGAAGTTTTGCCACAAAACAGGATTTAGGCTCTAAAGCTGTATTTAACCATTTGACCAAAGGTTGGGCAAATTATTCTGTAATCCTTAGCATTTGATTGCATTTTTTGTTTACCTCCAGAGAGGAAAGTGTCAAATATTATCTGGGCACCGTTGAAGAAATCTCCAAACTGAGCCTCCCAGATGGGCAGAAGTCTAGGCTGAGCAATGCTCATTCCATACTCAAACCCAAGAACAGCTTCCTCAGAGAGAGCACTGTTGCACACCTGCGAGGACACACACACACAGACAACATAATTATATTATGCAGTAAAATGTGCTGGCTTAAAGAATCAAAACTGCAAACCACCCAGCTCAGGAATGAAGAGCAGCTGGTGTATTGAGTTACAGTACAAAGCTATCACATTACATTCTATCAACCAAACAGCATAATCTAAAATTTAATGTTAAAAACACAAAAAAAAGTGATAAATGATTGCAGCAATGCATAACTCTTGTTTGCAGTACACTGGGCATGTTGTGTCTGGTTTGGCTCACCTCTAAGTGGCCTTTCTGTTCAGAGTTGATGTGATTGAGGGGGATGTACATGTCGTTGGTTTCCTGACACACAACCATAGCGTGACGCTGACTGAACGTACCCCGACCAACATCCTGACCACTGATACGGATATTAAATCCTGCAATAAATACATATAAATATATCTTTTTTAATTTATTTTGATGTTAACATTTTCATGTACACTGATGATCAAAAGTTTAGGGTCAGTAGGATGTTTTTTTCTGAAAGACAGTATTCCACAAGGATGCATTAAATGGATAAAAGTGACTTTTACATTATTATAAGAGAGTTCCGCTTCAAATAAATGCTGTTCTTTTGAACTTTTTATTCATTCACCAAAATATTAAGCAGAACAACTGTTTTTAACACTGATAATTATAAGAAATGTTTCTTAAGCATATTAGAATGATTTCTGGAGGGTCATGGGACACTGAAGACTGGAATAATGATGCTGAAAATTCAGCTTTGCAATATTTCAGAATATATATATCAAATAAATATAGCCTTGGTTCACATAAGATACATTTTTAAACCAACCACAAACTTTTGAACATTAGTGTATAATTCATTTAAAAAGGTTAAAAAGGTAGAAACAGCACATTTCCAAAAATTATTGACTTTTATATTATCATTAAACTCAAGCCAAAAGAAATGATTAAAATATTATCTGGCAAATATTTAGCTTGTATTAAGCTGACAAAGAATCCTTTCTATTAGAGTACAGTTAAATAAATGATCTGTTATATAAAGAATATAAATTCTAAACTTATAAAATGCATTATTTTTCCACAATAAATATTGTTCAAAATTGTCTTAAAATAACCAGTGAACAACCTAAAGGTAACAATGATTCTGTAAATGAAAAAACAAAAAATTAAATCTGTATACAGATACACTGAAAGCATTCTTTTAATATTAATTTTAACAGTGCAAGGACGGAGAGATGAACACTTTACCCTGGCACAGCAATGAACCAAACGCCAGGGCTTCTGCTGTGGACCAGTCCAATTTTGTGCCCTCTTCCAGTTTCTGCAGCCGTGCCTGTGACATATTAAGACATTTGTTTAGGTTTGTTCAAATCAACTAGACTGCATCAATTCTTTACAGAGAAACCTAATTCTGAAGAGCCATTTACAGACATTATCAGTAGGGATGGGTACCGAAACTCGGTATTAAATCGGTCTCGGGGCTAAATTTTGAAAGACCGGAGTATCGATAAGCTCTGACGTTATCGGTTCTGCTGTCGGTACTGGAGAAATTATGAAAACACACATACATTTATTGTTGCTATATATACACATTATCTTGCAAATTCTCTCTCACCAGAGTTGCCAGCTGTTTTAATGTGCAATAATATTCAAACATTTGTCTATTATGCATTTTTGCTATTCGCAATTCAGAAGCGAGATCGCGCTCACGCGGAGGAGCTTCAGCACGCGCAACATGAAAGCCCGGTTTAATTATGATAGAATAGAGAACTAACTATTCAAACATCTGCTTACGCTTTAGGCCTGTGGCTGTTATATTAAGATACGTTTTTTTTTTCGATTTTGGCTTCTAAGGATTATAGCCGCGTTTCTTCTAGCACAACTTCCATCCCTTTACAGTGGTGTGCATTCGTTCCTCCCTAAACAAAACTTAACGCCAGAATCATCATCGGTGATTGTAAGATGCCCTCTTTACTGTTGCTAAATTGCGGGACATGTTTGATAATACAACGTAGAAAGTACAATCCGCGCGAGAGACGCTGTTCCCCAGGCTGAAATGTGTGTGTGTGTGTGTGTGTGCGCGTGTGTGTGTGTGTGTGTGTGTGTGTGTGTGCGTGCGTGCCTGCGCAGCGCGCTCCAAAACGGACAGGCAAATTACACTTTGAGCTTCGGGCGTCCAAACGATCAAATACACACAAAATATGTCCAAATGGCCGGCTACGAGAGTATTCACTTAAACATAGTTTATGTCTTAAGTGGACCAGAACAGTTGGGAGAAAATCCGATGTGTGTCAATATATTGTCTTAAAGTGACAGACTGGCGCTTGGACCATCAATGTTAATCAAAGAACAAAATGTGAGAGAAAATCCCCCACAGCTCTTAATAACGTTATAGCTTTAATAAGCATTAATCTATCAATACATACAGTGAAAACTATGAAGTGTTCATTTACATTTGATTACTTTTTAGATTTATTTTGTAGCTATTACTTACCTGAACATTAATATTAGTAGACCTTCATGGAAAAATTAAAGCACTGTTTATTTCATTTCATTTGTATATTTGTTTTATTATATTTGTCAGTTTGTTTTAACTTTGTTTCTTTGTTCATGTTCTTACTGTATCTTATCTTATGTATATAAAACACTAAAAATGCATGCACACTGGTGCATTTATAAATTGATGTTTTATATTCATTTAATTAAATATTTATTTTACATTTCAGAATATAAAGCAATGTTAATTCAGCTCCTAATCTGTCATATATATATATATATATATACAAAAAGTACCGATAAGAATACCGTTAAAGTACCGGATCGATAAGCGGTATCGGTAAGAGTAGTAATACCGTTAAAACCTTAACGATACCCATCCCTAATTATCAGTGTTACAGATGTTCCTACTGTTACATAATACATGCATAAAAGTTAAACCACTCAACTGTCATGTTGCTTTTTTTTTTTTTTTTTTTACAAAAGGCCATAAAACAGCACAAAATGGGGGCAAAGATCAAGCGAGATGTTCTTTCAATACCTGCACGTGTGTCTTTCTCAGGTGACTGTGCAATTGAATCTCCTCAGGTATGTCTACTGATTTGGCTCCTACGAACTGCAGCAGGGGCAGCGCTATGCCTGTGTCCCAGAACGAGACTCTGTTCTGGGGCTCCACCAGGTCTCCCCAGCGCCCCTGGAGGTTGGTGGGTGGGGGGCTGTAGAGGGTCATGTTGTTCAGCCGGTCGTTGAGCATAGCGTAGTAGGTGGTCTTGATCTGACCACGCTCTTCCTCTGTCATCAGACCCTCAGAGATTAGCTGGTCGGCGTATGAATCAGGGATACTTTTTCTCGACCTAGAATGGCAATGAAAAGAGGAAAATTCAATGAATTTGAAAAAAACATAAAACTTGAATTTCCAAAACCGTGACTGGTAGAGGTACCCACCGAATAATTTTATACATTGTGGGGTTTGTGAAAAAGGGCTCGTCCAGCTCATTGTGCCCCCACTGGCGGTAACAAAGCAGGTCTACAATAACATCTTTTCTGAAACGTCGCTGGTATTCCACGGCCAGACGGGTCGCCCTGAGGACCTCCTCAGCGTCATCACCATTCACATGGATTATTGCACATCCCACCATTTTACCTGAACAGCAACAAACAGAATTCAAACATTTTGTTATTTTACTTCAGCTAGTTTCCAAGTAAACATTTCAGATTTTTATTTAGTTTAATTTGATGTACTAAAATAACTGAAAATAAAATTAAAATAAAAAAACTATATACAAATAAAAAAAATACCTAATAAAAAACATAACATTTTTAACTAAAATTTAAATGTTAAAAGTATAATTAAAATATAATAATAATAAATATATTAATTGGAATATAAAACATTAAAATATATAACAAAATATAAATAAAATAAAAAATAAACTAACAATTCCTATATTAATAAATATATTGTCTCTCAATGATACTAAAATATCACTGGTGCAGAAATTCAGGCATGTGATCAGCTAAAAACAAAAAAGAAAGCCTGTTTTTTTTTTTTTTTAACCCATTCCATATGACCATACATAAAAAATAGTATTTTATTATTTAAATTATAAAACAACAACAACAACATATATAAATTGTTTGTTTGTTTAATGCCATTCCAGCTTCTGTGGCTATTTTCATGGCAATATTATGGCTGAATTATATCATGTTTTTACAATTTATACAACGCATATAAATAAAATTAAAGTAATAACTTATTTAGATTTTTTAATTCAATTAAAGAAATATCATTATTGCAATAATACTACCTATTGTCAAAAATATATCATTATTTTTTATTATTATTATAATAATAATAATAATAATAACAATAATACTTTTATTTTAATGAACAAAAATAAAATTACAATACTAATATTACTGTCTGTCTTCATTTATTTGCTTTTAAATTATTTTATCAAACTATGCAGGAAGACCTTTTAAGGTGCAGTCACATTTTCCATTGTTGAGTGAATTTATATTATAATATAACCACAAAATAATTTCTATTATTAGGATTGCAAAATGTGATTGAAATGTAACCTGCAGAATTATTTCAGTTATCTCAAATAATTGGATTCAGTTTAAATAACCGCAACGAGACAATTAAGAAACAACCACGACAGGCCAATCTTAGGTCATACATCTCAGGTTGGAAAATATGGAAATCTATGTACAGTGAGAAGGAAGGAAGGAATGCATGAATGAATCAGTCACACCCCTGACAAATACATACCAACATCACTACAGTACAGAGATGATCGGCCCCTCTCTGAGGGAGTGGTGTAGCCCACTTGATTGTTCACGATGAGGTGGATGCTTCCACCTACTCTAAAATGGGGGAGATTTGCCAGGGTGAAGGTCTCTGTTACTATGCCTTGGCCTGAAAACGAAGCATCGCCGTGAACCTGTACATAACAAATATTGAACTGTTATGTTATAACATTACCACAAATACTATATTTTAGCATGGTGTATAATGTTATAGCTAGTGAATTTACTAATCCGGAAACTAAAACAGACATCCTAAAACTGATTGAAACATCTCAGCTCAGGACCTGCAGGCAGATGATTTTGTCTCCTGGTCGTGCATGAGGGTCAGTGGAGTAATCGCCGTCCTGTTTGACTTGCTGACGGCCACGAGTCTTTCCTTGCGTCACGGGGTTGATGGCCTCCAGGTGGGAGGGGTTAGGCAGCATAGTGACATGGAGAGGGTGTCCCGCCCCAAAGTCCAGCTCCACCGTGGAGGTTAAATGAGACAGCACATCTCCAATAGAGGGACAGTTCTCCGGAAACTCACTGAGACCCCTCATCTTACGGAACATGAGCTGAGAGCGAGAAATGAAGAAGTATTTGGTTCGTCAAAAGCTTAATAATGGCTGCAGGCAATGACTCAATTATAATGTTCTCCCAAAACTTGCCGTTACAAAATAAACTGTCATTTCTTGGAGAATGAGTCTATTCATGTAGAATGAGGAGGTGGAGATTGTGACTCAGAGGATTAGATGTTAAGAAGAAACAACGGGTGAGGAATTAAACCAAGATGGCATAAACAAGACTGACAAGAAAGAAAAACAAGGAATCGATTCCAAACCGAAGATGTGCATGCAAACACAATTCTAAGGGAAAAATCATGCAAAAATGTGAAGTCTGTTATCATTTACTCCCCCTCATGTCGTTCCAAACCTCTAGGACTTTCTTTATAACATAAAAGAAGATATTTTGAGAAATGTCACAAAGTTTTTTTGTCCATATAATGGAAGTCAATAGTAACCAAAGCTGTTTGGCTACCAACATTCTTCAAAATATCTTCTTTTATGTTCCACAGAAGAAAGAAATTCATACAGGTTTGGAACAAAATGAGGGTGAGTAAATAATGAGAGAATTTACCTTTTGTGTGAACTATCCCTTTAAGATTCATAAACAAATTAACAAAAGATCAGTAGCGAAAATATTACACTGCATTAATATAGTATGTTTCCATTACAAACATGTAAGTTTACCAGCATAACATTTACATGAATTTTAAGTTGATATGTGCCACTGAGTAATTATTGTGACTTCATTAGTGTAGAATTTATTTATTTTTTGTACATATTTCAGAAACAGTTTTACTTTAATTTTTATTAGCAATTCTTTTTGTTTATACTGTTGTACATGTTGTTCTGTTTACTTTTTTTATTTTTATGTATTGTTTTTAGTCTTAAAGGGATAGTTCGCCAAAAAATGAAAAAAAAAAATGTTTTTATCTTTTTTCATGCTATTTTAGCAGACAGTACCGTAGAGAATGACAGGAAAGCGTGGGTGGAGCGTTGGCAACAGGATTGGAAACGGATTGTGAGTCAGGACTTGAACTCAAGCCGCCAGAGATGCAATTGCATTATATGGCATTGTGCTAATCACTAGACTTTCAGCATCAAAAAATGACATTTTGTCATCAATTATTCACCCTCATGTAGTTCAAAACCCATAAGACCTTCGTTCATCTTCGGAACACAAATTAAGATAATTCTGATGAAATTTGAGAGTTTTTTGACCCTGCATAGACAGCACGGGGCTGCTTTAGAGAAGAGGAAGAGAAAACTAGGGATGTACGTAAAAAGCTATTCATATGAATCGCGATTCTGTCTTCTAACGATTCTAATGGATTCTCAAGTTTCAAAATCATTAAAGCAGTGGTTCTTAATACTGTTACTCTGTCGCCCTGCTCTGCATCTCTCTCTCTCTCTCTCTCTCTCTCGTTCAGATCGTCAGATAAGCTCCAACAAACTGTTCCAATTATACACTTATTTTCACACATCAATGAGAAGCATTATAAATTGACACGCGTCCGGTCCTGTGCTGTATTAAAGCTTTATTCAGGATAAAACCGTGTATTAAAAGCTAACAGAAGTAGTAGCACTTACAAATAGCAGCGTATTTAAAAGTATGAGACAACAACAACCAAACATACCATTAAGAGCTGTGCTTGCACAGGTTCTGCACGATCCTCTTCACTAATATCCTCTGGGTCTCAATCGGGCTCAAATTGATAAGCATTATAGCAGTGGCGTAGCCAGAATTTTATTTTTGGGCGGGCCTGGGCAAAAGTGAGCGGGCACTAGGCTAACTAACTGAAGTAGTCCAGTGCGCAAATCGGCAGCCCCCAACCGTGAACTCAACGGTGGGTGGGTTGAGGGGCTGGTTATACATCACAATATTTTAAATATTCGTTTTAAACCAGGAAGGCGAGCCAGAGGATATCACACAAACAACGTGCAAACTTTGCGCAAGTGAACCCCTTAATCTCAGTCGATTCACTAGAAAGTTAAAGTAAAAACTGATGGTGCTTTTGGCATCTGACGCTGCATTAACTGGGCATATTCTTTCAGAGACGACGAGAGACGAATCTACTTCATATGCTGATAATGGTAGCCTATATAGCTAAATGTTTTAATTTACTCCCATAATATTTCTCTTGTGGCCCGAACATAGGCTAGTGGAAAAAATAAATAAATAAAGAGAGAAGAATCGTATTTCGTGTTAAACAGGTTGTTGTTGTTTTTTAAAAGTCGGTGCTTGAAATAAAGCTTTTTCATTGATGATTGCAGTGTTAATAAATTTAATTATAGGCCTATAATTCATTGTATAATAAACCTGTTTTTCAATGAGGAGTAAACTAGCCTAATCTTTATCCTCGCAGCGCATCAGTTATGCGGTGATGCGCTATGAAATTATTGCGGGGCAAATTAATTGTAATATTAATTTAATAATAAAAGTAACTTAATAATAATAGGCCTAATAGGCTAATAAGAAGAATGTAACAGGCCTATGTTAATTGAAAAAGCCAAATTAGATATAGCTAAAGTGTATAAATTATTTTATTCAGAAATGTCTTTTTTTATTTGTTAATTCGTTATTTAAATGAATAGGCCTAAGGAAACAGGTGCAGTTAATCATGGCGTCAGTCACAAAATTTATATAAAAATAAAAAAAAATTAAAAATAGGCTATTCTTTGTGAGGACGACTGGCAACAGCTCATCTTAAATTCTTTAGACACTGCATAGCATACCAAACGATTTTGAAGACTGACTGAAAACACTGACTAAACGCAAATGACATTCATAATCGGCCTGATAGTAGTGTTTCCCGGCTTCAAACGACCTACTAATGAACCGGTTCGCGCGTGGAACTGAAAATCTTAACATTATTTACGGGCTGATGGATGGACTCCCTCGTCAGTGCGAGTTTTTAAAAGTCTTTTTTACAGAATTATGCATTGCTGCTGTTTTTCTAACATTTTCTAACACAGCTGCAAATTACAGTCCAACTGAATGGGTGAACACGCACAAATTTACATGCGGGACATCCCCGAAACAGCCTGAATAACAATTGGCTAACACTGCTGTCAACTCATTAAGAATTATGCAAATATTTTATTTCATTTATTTGAGATGTTATATTAGTTCTCTAATTGTGTTCAAATAGATAAAAAAATAATTATTTAACAAATATTATATTTTTATAATAAACTGGGGGGGCCTTTCATCAGAGTGGGCGGGCCTGTGCCCGTCAGGCCCGTCCGCTGCCTACGCCCCTGCATTATAGACAACGCCACTGTTTACAATTCAACGGAGCACATGCCACTGAGGAGAGGGGCGGGACGTTCAGACCTGCTGTAGAGGCGGTTTAGCCAATCACAACACACTGAGCCAGCAACCAATCTCAGCCCATCGCGTATTTCTGAAGGAGGAGCGTCATAAAACCAGGAAATAAATCGAGGCGTTTGTCAGAGAAGGGACAGAGAGGTGTGGAATAAAGGTAAATTATGTGAAAAATAATGCGTTTTTAAAAAAAACAAGCATGAACACATGCTAGACTGCACCCCATAAACACAATCAAGCCTAGAAAAAAAACAGTCAACCACCCCTTTAAAACGGTTTATCTCCAGGATTTAATCCCCAAATTTTCAGTGTGTTCTCTATGTGTAGACTGTATATATCTGAGTTAATATGTTACAGCAGCAGGCTGTCCAGACATGCTTTAAACTGTAAGTTAATCCAGTCTATCCAGTTTGCAATCTATAGTATACAGAAAATATAGCAAGAAGAAATAAGTATCAACCTCTGGAGGGAACTGCAGTAGTCCAGTAAGCAGGTTGAGACGTCCGCGGTGAGGCATTCCCATGATCATGTCTGTCACTCCACTGTATGCCAAAGAGCGGAACAGCTCGTAGAAAAATCCCATCATGCTCTCTGCTCCCTCACCTCCATATCGTTTGACAGTGGCAAACTTGGTGGCTAAAAAGTGATCAAATTCCTTTAAAAAGAGAACACAGGAGACGTACATTTGCTGATGCCAGTGGAATCAAGTGTGTAATGATTTACATGCTATTCAACTTGTAACAAGCATTCTGAGGCATTCAAAATAAAAGTGACAAAATGCAAACGTTTATGCTACCTGTGATTCAAGCATCAGTTTAGCCAGCTGTCTCCTTTCCTCTGGCGAAAACGCCTCTTTCTTGAGTTCCTCAAATCGATCTGCAAACCATTCTCTTTCCTGCAAGCTCTGAAGCTGAGTGGTTTCCACTGAGATTCTCCCACAGTATGTTCTCTCCAGATAGGCCACCACTTCTTCAGAAGTTGCCTCGGCTTTCCCAAAATGCTGCAATCCTGCAATAAAGACAAGAAGAAATGTAAGGAACTAAAATGGGCCAAATTAAAGGAGTGTGATTTAAAAATATTCTTTGATAAATACAACTCAACCTCAGAGGCATGCTGCCAGCATTCCACAGTGTTGTATTTAAATTACCATATCATCATTATATTAGGATATTTCATGGCAGATACAGATTCATCAGACATTATACTATCATTTTAGAAAATACGACTTTAAAAAAAGACTAAACAATTTAAATATACAACACTATAAAATATTCTTTAAGTGTATTTGTGATAAAAACTTTTTTAACTAATCTCTCAGTTTAGACAAAAAGTGTATTTACAGTAATAGACTTACAATGACAGTGTATGGGGCAAGAAATTGCACAGATAAAAACATTAAAATATACATATTTTTTTCTAAAGTATAGCCACAACCACACATAAAATGCCATACATATTTAATAAATTACATTATAGACTTTAACATTACAAGCTAACATAATAATAATAATAATAATAATAAGTTCTTCTTCTGTCATATTAATATATAATCACTACATTTGGGGCCAAATTGTCCAGCCCGCTAAACTAGCACAGCAAACTTGGAGGGGAAAATATCATTTTAAATTGCAATCACATTTTTCATCTTAAAAAATAAATAAATAAAACGACAATTAGATTAAAAAAATTGATAAAAAATAACTAAAATATATTAATAAAATATATCAAAAATAATCATAGCATTATAATTGAAATAATAACATTATTATAAAACAATAAGTGCGTTAATAAATACAAGAGTGCACATTTATGCATTTAAACCCTAATTCCTTTCCCCATATAGACTTACAAGTTAATGCCATTACTGTAAACCCATTTCTGCACAAAATTGAACATGTAGAAATTATTTCTTGTGCTAATCGACATCTTGAAATATAGCCAAAGCCTTTCATTTTCTACTAAATACATACCGTACGCAGACTTTAACCGCCTTGAACCCCGAACATATACGTAAGAAGTATTTTATGACCAACTTCAAAATTATGTAAGTTACCAGGAAACAAGCAGAAACCCACCAGTGGTGTTGAGGACTCCATGAACGGCTCCATTCAACAGGCCTATCTCCGGAACGCTGTCCAGCACAGGAGATTGGGGGAGTAAGGGGTTAATTTTAGCCACTTTGTGTCCATGTGCTCGATAGGCCTCCACCAGTCTCGCCAGCCCGTGATCTGTTTACATCAGACAGACAGCGAATGCGGCTTGTAATACATTACCTCACTCCATATGTTACAGCATTGCAGGGTTTGCTTTGCATCTCTAATGTTTTTGCAGGTTTAAGAATGCATCGTTAAGAAGTAAGACGCTACCAAAGCGTATGTTATGGGGCTCTAAAGCATGAACATTATAATAATACAGACAATATTAGAGGCAGGTTACTGTGAAGTTATCAACCTTGGTTAAGCGAGGAGATCTGCGGAAGCCCAGCGTCTTTCTCCGGAATCTCTCTCGGTCTGAAACCATAGACTCCCCGCTGAGTGTGGTATAAACTCGCTAAAAACGGCCGTCTGGCACCGAAAGAACGGTGCAAACGTCGATGTAAGTTAATAAGCATAATGCCCGCTGACATGGCGGAAATCAATAAAATAGACTCCGATAAAAGACGATAGAAAGTTTCCCTACGAGCCACGCATTCTAGCGCGCAGACATAATAAACGATAGTGGTGTCCGAGACCTGAACGAATCACTCTTGTGAGTCGATTCTTCTCAATGAATCAGTCCAGTCTGAACGACTCGTTCACGAAACGGATAGAATCCGAGTCAACAACTAACTGAGCGTTTACATTGACATTTTATGTTTCACAACACGAAAAGTCTGAATGTAACTCACGAAAAATGGTTATTTTATCGGTTAAAGGTCACGGTTAAAGCTAAATTTTATCAGCAGATATATTTTTGTATTACACTGATTTCACTTGTTTTCATGCAAGCGACTTGACAGCATTTGTAGCCTAATATACACTTCTGCTAACTTAAAACACTTATGATTTCAAATATCACGTAAACGCGTTGATTAGGCCTATAGTTAGTTAGAATAAGCTGATTTTTGATTGTTATTACGCATTATCATACTGCTGTCCATATAAACGAACTCACTGACTCGTTAAACCACGAAACATCTGTAGACTTTCAATTAACTCACCAACTTCTTAATCCGAAAACTGTGTAATAATGTAGCACATAGGTTAATATTTAGGTTTTAAATAAATGTGATTTATGAGGTAAATAATGGACACCTTAAAATACAATAAACAAACTTACAGATACAATTTTATATATAAAAACGCAATAAACTGTGATATAGGCGCATATAGAGCACGTACATGCCGTGTTAGGAACCACGTGATGACGTACATAGGTAAAAGAATAGATGAATCGATCTTTTGAACCGGTTGTTTGAAATGAACTGTTCAAAAGAACCGATTCGAGACAATGAATCGCACTGAGTATCACTAGTGCACAGTGGCAGGTGGGAGGTGATGATTTGCTCATCGCCTATTGGTTGGAATTGAGGCTTTGGTTTGTAAGAGGGTTTGGATAGGTGGACAGCCATTTTTAGGTCTCTCCAGAGATGCTCAATTGGGTTTAAGTCAGGGCTCTGGCTGGGCCATTCAAGAACAGTCACAGAGTTGTTGTGAAGCCACTCCTTCGTTATTTTAGCTGTGTGCTTAGGGTCATTGTCTTGTTGGAAGGTAAACCTTCGGCCCAGTCTGAGGTCCTGAGCACTCTGGAGAAGGTTTTCGTCCAGTATATCCCTGTACTTGGCCGCATTCATCTTTCCCTCGATTGCAACCAGTCGTCCTGTCCCTGCAGCTGAAAAACACCCCCACAGCATGATGCTGCCACCACCATGCTTCACTGTTGGGACTGTATTGGACAGGTGATGAGCAGTGCCTGGTTTTCTCCACACATACCGCTTAGAATTAAGGCCAAAAAGTTCTATCTTGGTCTCATCAGACCAGAGAATCCTTCAGGTGTTTATTAGCAAACTCCATGCGGGCTTTCATGTGTCTTGCACTGAGGAGAGGCTTCCATCGGGCCATTCTGCCATAAAGCCACGACTGGTGGAGGGCTGCAGTGATGGTTGACTTTCTACAACTTTCTCCCATCTCCCGAATGCATCTCTGGAGCTCAGCCACAGTGATCTTTGGGTTCTTCTTTACCTCTCTCACCAAGGCTCTTCTCCCCCGATAGCTCAGTTTGGCCGGACGGCCAGCTCTAGGAAGGGTTCTGGTCGTCCCAAACGTCTTCCATTTAAGGATTATGGAGGCCACTGTGCTCTTAGGAACCTTAAGTGCAGCAGAAATTTTTTGTAACCTTGGCCAGATCTGTGCCTTGCCACAATTCTGTCTCTGAGCTCTTCAGGCAGTTCCTTTGACCTCATGATTCTCATTTGCTCTGACATGCACTGTGAGCTGTAAGGTCTTATATAGACAGGTGTGTGGCTTTCCTAATCAAGTCCAATCAGTATAATCAAACACAGCTGGACTCAAATGAAGGTGTAGAACCATCTCAAGGATGATCAGAAGAAATGGACAGCACCTGAGTTAAATATATGAGTGTCACAGCAAAGGGTCTGAATACTTAGGACCATGTGATATTTCAGTTTTTCTTTTTTAATAAATCTGCAAAAATGTCAACAATTCTGTGTTTTTCTGTCAATATGGGGTGCTGTGTGTACATTAATGAGGAAAAAAATGAACTTAAATGATTTTAGCAAATGGCTGCAATATAACAAAGAGTGAAAAATTTAAGGGGGTCTGAATACTTTCCGTACCCACTGTAGGTAAAAGAATAGATGAATCGATCTTTTGAACCGGTTGTTTGAAATGAACTGTTCAAAAGAACCGATTCGAGACAATGAATCGCACTGAGTATCACTAGTGCACAGTGGCAGGTGGGAGGTGATGATTTGCTCATCGCCTATTGGTTGGAATTGAGGCTTTGGTTTGTAAGAGGGTTTGGATAGGTCAAATAGTTTATGCCTACTTAGACTATGTGTAGTTTTTAGCAAACTTCCAGACAAATATTTTTGTGAACTGAGAGGTGTTTCTAAGAAGTAGAGGATGCTTACAGTATGACAAAGACAGTTTGTTTATTTATATTGATTTAAGGACAACTGTACAGATATATAAAAACGTATATGTGAAAGAGTGTCTATTGCGAAACTGTGTATTATGAAATTTATACCAGAACTTACAGTAGTATGAAGGATTTGTTACTAATACTGATTAACCAAAGTAGCGGGAACATCTCAGAAAAATGCGTTTATTGCTATTTTTTATTTTCAGGTTTACAGTTTATATCTCACAGGAACATTCACCTCAAGGTCAGCAGACTGGTCACAGCATGCCATGTTACTTTTGGATAAGAGTTGACCTTTTTACTCAAGTCAGCTGACGAGTTATTACAGATGCCCCCGTTTCAATATTCTGGTAAAACAGGCCACTCACTCACTGTCTTTTCTGTACAATGTCTGTAATCTCCTGGATGCATTAACAATTTAAAGGTTAAAGAACACAATAAAGAGAGAAAAAGAAAAACAATTACACACAGTAAGTAATAATTAAAACTGCATTAGTAATTGTGCATTAGCAATTCAACATTGGGATGAGTGTTCTTTAATTTCTTTTATCATTCATTCATTTATAAGCAAATTTTGTTATAGAATCCAGTGGAACAATACAGAGTATAAAATCTCCCCACTCCAACACATACAATATATTATTATTATTATTATTATTAATAATTAAAACACACACATACATAAATATGTACATATATAAACATAACAATTGAATAAATAAAAATGATTTTATCTAGGTTTTGTCTTATTTTTAATACCAATAATGCACATAATTTTTTCCCCTATAATATAACACAATAATACTATACTTTTTATTTTCTTTTAGTGATTTTCAGCATATTTTAAAAGCATCCTTTTCATTCTTTCAAGTCAAAAGTTTTTAATATATTTTATTAGTTTTTTTAGTAACTATAATAGAATTTTAATATTATAATATATAGATACATACACATGTGTTAACCAGAGAAAGAAAGTTTAATATTTGTAATATGGTCGTAATGTATTTTTTTTGGAGGGTGAACGTGACTATTAAAAAGGACAATTAATTTTTTTAAGAAGATGGTATGTGTTGACATGCTAAAATGCATTCGCTTTCTTATTTTTATTTCTTATTTTTATTTATTTAATTATTATTTTTTATTATTTCAGAGTTTTTCCCCCCGAATTCTCACTTTACATATTACAATTCAGTTTTTTGTTTCTGGCGCAGCATAATTCTGACTTTTTTTTTTCTCAGAATATAAGCTCACAATTGCAAGAAAAAATACATATACAAATACATAATATAAAAATACATATATGAAAGGGTGAAAGTGACTATTAAAAAGGACAATGTACATAATGAGATTTTTTTTAAGAAGATGGTATGTGTTGTCATGCTAAAATTTATTTGCTTTCTTATTTTTATTTATTATTTTTATTTATTTAATTATTATTATTATTATTTTTTTTTTAAACAGGCACAGTCTTCTTTTGGAATGTAAAATTGGGCCAGGATAATTATTAAATAAAAGTTATCTTGTTTTTATTTATTTATTTTTATGTATCTATGTATTTATTTAGAACAAAATTGTTCAAATAATATTTGATAGTTGGTATTTCAATAATATTACAAACTCTTTGCTTCCACCTACAGGCAGACATAAGCATTACTGGCTCTCACTGCTCAGAAATGGCATTACAAGTAGCAAATATACTTTTTTTTAAATAATTACCTTTATCTCTAAACCGAAGGCACTTATATATTTGTCAGTTTAGATCTGTATCAAGATCTAAAATCTTTTTTAATGAAATTACTACAATTGCAATGGGCTGGTGTATCTGGTTCCCAAACAGCTTAAAGCTTCTCTAATGGAAAAATAAAAGCTTTTCTCATTAATTTATTAATTCTGAGTTACCCATTAGTCACAGTGAGATTGCATGACTTCTCTGATATTTCATATGCATGTATTATTTCCCTCTTAAAGGTTTGTGGATGGGAGCCAGCACACAAATGTCCCCAAAATGCAACAAATCACCTCCTCCCTAGTCCAGCCTCCACGCATACGCAGTCATACAAGCCTCCCAGGAACATGTGCTCTGATTTCAGTCGTGGACCTCCTCCTCATCGCCACATTGTCCTTTAAAAATGAACCCGGAGCAGTTCACAAGCTGAGCTCCAGCATAAACACAAGGTTACCTGCTGCTCATACAAATAGGACAGTGTGCATGACAAGCTGTTTTAACATTTATTCCTTAAAACTAACCAGTGTCTAGTAGCTACACCTTCTTAACTACTAGAAGGTTTTCTATTTTATTAGTAACTATGTTTGTATCACATTTTAGTCACTATTTATGGAAGATTATTTCTGCCATAGAATAAAAAAAATATATATATTTTTCAGAATTCAAAGTCCCCCCCCCATATTTACATATTACAATTCAGTTTTTTGTTTCTGGCACGGAATAATTCTGACTTTTTTTTCTCAGAATATAAGCTCACAATTGCAAGAAACAATACATATACAAATACATAATATAAAAATACATATATACTGTATATATATATATATAAAAAAAGATAAATTGTGCAATTACCTTTTTATTTATTTTTTCTGTGGTGGAAATAAGCTTTCTTATTTCTGACTTTTTTCTCTGAAGTGTGGGTTAATATTTCACAGTTCAGACTTTTTTTTACACAGTTGCGAGTCTATTTCTCACAATTCAGACTTTTTTCATGCAATTGTGAGTTTATATCTCACAATTCTTTTTTTCTCACAATAACAAGAAAAAGTCAAATTTGTGCAATTACCTTTTTCATTTTTTTTCTGTGGCAGAAATAAGCTTTATTTCAAACTGTTTATTTCTCAGAATTACTTTTTTCCCTCAAATTGCATGTTTACACCTTACAATTCTGACTTTTTCCCTCTGAATTGTTTTCCTTTTTTCCTCAGAGTTTATATCTTGCAATTCTGAGGGGAACAAATCTGATTGTTCTTAATATATTCATTTTTAATAGTAACCATTCCACTTTCCATACATCTTTATTCTAGTACACTATCACACAAATCACCAATTTTAAGTGCATTAGTAAACATACAACATACTAGGCAATTTACAGTATTTACTCTGGCAAATTGCAGCCATTAGTTAACTAGGCTAACTAGTAACCAGGTTAACTTGTAAATTACAGTCGTTTGAATAGTTGTTGCATATAAGATGTTCATTTTTTGAAGGCCAAAGAATGCATTGTATATTGATGTATTCAGTACATTAAGCGCTAGCAACATAATAGACTGTAGTTCATTTTAAGGACTACACTTTAAAACGGCTTTCCATACTGTAAATGGAAAATTTCTCGTCTTCCACCCCGAGAACATGTTGCGTTTTTGTTCGCGTGAAAACACATTTTAGATCGAGCTCTGCTCCTGTGAATGAAAGATCCTCCCTTGTTGCTGCGACGCCTGTTTCTTCAGACCGTCATCACAAGCGATCCGCTTCAATGGGACCTCAGGCTATTCAAAGCACCATCGATTGTGCACCTTTTTAAAGGCCACTAGAATTGAAGGCAATATCTGCTTCTGGTTCGTCTGTTCGTTCTCAAAGAAAACGGACGTGTAGCTGTTTTTTTAAAAAAATAATCCAGGGGAAGCTGTAACACAATAGGGACGCTGGAGTTATGAAGGCTCGACGGATGACTGGCGCTGTCCGTTCAGCACCACCTTGCGCCCAATGACACCATAAAAAACCTTTCGGGATATTGGGGTATCAGGGAAAACGAGTTCGCATCTTAGAAGTCATTCTAGGGTTTTGGATTTCTATTGTTGGCATGGACACTTTGAGGCGCACCTGGCACGATCGTAAACACATTTGAATTTTCTGAACATGGGTCCCAGCGGCATGATGAAGGTCCACGGGTTGGAGATATGACTAGAGAAGTACGCGATGGGCCAAGGGGACGACAAGGATCGCATCGTGATCAACGTCGGAGGATTCAAGCACCAGACCTACCGCAGCACCCTGCGCACCCTGCCCGGCACTCGACTCTCCTGGCTGGCGGAGCCCGACGCGCCTAATAACTTCGATTATGATGCGAACATCGGGGAGTTTTTCTTCGACCGTCACCCCGGCGTTTTCGCCCACATTCTTAACTATTATCGCACGGGCAAGCTGCATTGCCCGGCGGACGTGTGTGGACCTTTGTATGAGGAGGAGCTGGCGTTTTGGGGGATCGACGAGACGGACGTGGAACCGTGTTGCTGGATGACCTACCGGCAGCATCGAGAGGCGGAGGAGGCTTTGGACAGCTTCGCCGGGGGTGCTCTGGATCTCGGGCATGATGACCCGGAGCCTGAGGCGGTTGCTGAGGCGGCTGAGGGGGACGAGGGTGTAGAGATGACCCGGAGACTGGCGCAAGGCGACTCGCCCGATAACAGGTCCGGGCGCTGGAGCAGATGGCAGAAGAAGACGTGGGCGCTCTTTGAGGACCCGTATTCCTCAAAATACGCACGGGTGAGTTCATTGAGAAATGCTATTAGGCTTTGTGTTTTCGGAAAAAGCTATGGTTTGCTGGACTTCCAGCGTGAAAAGTGCACCAAACCCCTTTAAAACCAGTTTACAGACCAGCAAAACAGCTTTGGCATAGTCCAATACCGTGTCAGACCAATTGAGGGTCAAATGATCCTAATGAGCCCATCGGTGACTCTTGATTTTGATTAATCATTTGAGAAATCAGTGATGAATACAACCATGTCAATAAAATAAATGTACAAAGTAAATTTCTGCAAGATTTGAAACACTCTGAAGAAAAATGAATATTTGAAGCAAAATTTTTAATTTTATGATGTTTGAATATAAGAATGCCTGTTGAAAATATTATAATTTAGTTTACATCGTTTCATGTGTGTATATATATATATATATATATATATATATATATATATATAATACAATTTATACACACACACATACACACACACACACACACAAATATATATATATATATATATATATAGTACAAACTGAAATATAAAAATGTAATACTACAGTAATATAAAATTTGAAAATGTTTATAGAATAAATACAAAATACTATATACTTACTTTATTTATGAATAGGCCAAAAACACACCCTCATTATAGAACTGAAAAGGAAAAGAAATTATCTAATTAAATAAATTAAAATAAATCGATTTCTGTGGTTGTGACAAGAAAAATGCCTATTAAAACTCAAGTCATTTTTACTCATATATTCTTGAGATTTTTTTTTTTCCCTGTGGAATAACCCAATTGCAAACGTATGGAGAGATACAGAGACTCTGGGTGACCACATTTCTGAGCCCATCCCACAACTCTGGGTGACCTTGAAATAATACCCACCTTCTCTTTTGTGAGATAAAAGAAGCCACGAGATGGGCCATAAATCATGTCATGCACTGCCATACTTTTATAGTATAAAATAACTCCATTTGTTTGCAAGTCTTTACCACAGTGCACCTTAGTTTAGTTGTCTCCTCTGCTTGATGAAGGTTATCAAGGGATTGTGATTTGCTGACTGACTAGGGGTTGGAAATAAAGACTGCTCACATCCTTGCTTGTCCATACAGATCATGTTTTGTTCAGGAGCACGCTGCCACTAACTTCAGCTCGCCTGTTTGTGTGACAAGCAGCCACCTCACATCTAGAGACACGCAGATACACACAACCCCAAGGCACGCAGACACTAAAGATGCACTCGCATAAAGCATTTAAGGGCACTTGCTCTGTAAAAGACACACTCCCCTTGAGATTTTATAGGCATTTCATTAGCTCATTTCAAATGTCAGCTCTTTGCCCTCACCGCTGTCCCATCATTGCTCTCAGCAGGAACCCTATAAGCTCTTAATCGGAGATGAACGCCATCCCAGCATTTCTACGAGTTTTGGCAGCCAGGTTAATACAGGTCAGCTCTACTGACTCTAGCCCACCGCTTTGGCACTGACGGAGCAGGAGATGGACGTCCTCCAAGATCTAAGTGAGCAGATTGTAGAAAAAACTTAGACGTACAATGGTGGCCAAAAGTTTAGAATAATTAGGATTTGAAATGTCTCTTATGCTCACCAAGGTTGCATTTGTTTGATCGAAACATATAGTAATATTGTGAAATTTTATTACAATTTCAAACAACTGTTTTCTATTTGAATATATTTTAAAATGTATTTTATTTTTGTGATGGAAAACTGAATTTTCAGCATCATTACTCCAGTCTTCAGTGTCACATGACCCTTCAGAAATCATTCTAATATGCTGTTTTGCTGCTCAATTATTATTGGTACTCAATTATTAATAATGGTTCTTATTATTATCAATGCTGAAAAAAGTTTTTGCTGCTTGATATTGTTTGTGGAAACTGTAAAAAATGTCAGGATTCTTTGATGAATAGAATGTTAATTTAACTGGATTAATTTGAAATGGATTTGAAATTTTTTTCATAATATAAATGTTTTACTGTCACTTCTGAATTTATTGCATCCTGGCTGAATAAAAGGAAAAAAAAAATATTAATTTTTCAATAGTTAATTTCTTTTCATTTTCTTTTATTTCTTTCTTTTCTTTTTTTTTTTTAAATAATACTTACCCCAAATTTTTGAATTGTAGAGGATCACAGTTTCCATAAAAACTGTTTTCAGCATTGATAAAAATAAGAAATGGCCATTTGAGCATTTAAAAAAACCTGATGACATGAATAAATGACATTTTAAATAGTGCTGTCAAACGATTAATTGCAATTAATCGCATCTAAAATAAAAGTTTTTGTTTACATAATATGTGTGTATACTGTGTATATTTATTATGTATAAATAAATACAAACACATGCATGTATATATTTAAGAAAACTATGTTATGTTTATATCTTAAATATGTTTATATATAATATAAAATATAACAATATAAATATAAATAAATAAATGTATGTATATACATGTAAATATATACATGTAAATATTTTCAAAATATATACTGTATATACTAATATATTCTAAATTTCATATGTGTGTGTGTTTATGTATACATAATAAATATACACAGTACACATACATATATTATGTAAACAAAAACTTTTATTTTGGATGCGATTAATCACGATTAATCATTTGACAGTACTAATTTTAAAATATATTCAAATAGAAAACAGATTTTTTAAAATGCAATAATATTTCACAACTGTTTTTACTAAATGCAGCCTTGGTAAGCATAAGAGAAGTTTTTCAAAAAATGTAAAAAATAATTTATTTCAAACTTTTGGCCGCCAATGCAGAAAGAGTTTCAGGTAGGTTTTGAATGTGGATGACTCGTCTAAACAAGTAAATTGTAGGTGAGACTGGTTTTCTAGAAGGAAATGTATTATTCATTTGGCTATGGGCTGCTCTGCCAGGAGCCAGGCTGTCCGACACTGTCTGCTGTAGCAGAGAGCTGCTGGATCTGAGGAAAAGTGGCCCGACTCCTGGCAGCACCACAGAGAAACATGAACCATGCTGCCTGATAGCAAATCAAGCAGTAATGGGTTTGATGAAGTCCACTTATGGACATCGACCACAGCCAGGATTTGTGATTTAGATCATCTGCACGATTTGTTTTTGATACACAGTCTGAGCACTCGCTGAAGCGTGATGGGAAAGTTGGGTTTCTGCATCAAATATGCATTTCTGTCAACGGTGCTGGATTATTTTTACCACGTTTTCTAAATGCAGCACATCTCTGCTTCTCAAGTGGAGGCGGCTGGAAAAAATACACACAGATTTCAGATGAATGAATTGGGATGTTGGAGTCATGGCTAGACTCCATGTGCAGAGGTGGTGCGGTCAACCTTGTAAACTGCATTGTACGTGCCGTTTCTACACTAGATCAAGTCAATTCAATTGTTTCGAGTTATTTTTAGGTCGCCTCCATCAGGAAGAATATCTTAATTACCTTAGAACTTGACAACTCAATTACCTGCTGTGATCACAGATGACATCTTTCTTTATCTTTATCTAAACTAAAAGCCAAGAAGCCTGGGAGGGCATGCATTTTCTATAGATAAGCAAAAGGTTTAGGCTTCTTAGAGTTAGAAACAGGCAAGAATGATAAAAAAATAAATGCATGTTTTTGTCAGTATAGTAGAAACGTTGTTCTAAAGCTAACTGTTGCAAACTTGGCATTGGTCCTCCTCTTTCAATATGATGATGCTACAGTACCGTACCTCAGTACAGGATCAGGTGAAAGGGTCATTTGTCTTAGTTGCATGTTTTTTGAAATATAACAGGAAATAGGATCATTTTGAGTGAGGTATCCTGTTGTTTTCTGATGTTAGCTAGTTTGTACTTTGCATTGCAAACAACAGATGCCACTCTGTGGTTGATAATGTGTCCTGTCGTTCTCCTACAGTAATGCCTGTAAGGGTGTGAATGTCACAAAACCGGTCAAGAACATGTCCAGGTCATTTTTAATCCCAAAATCAAAAGTGAGAAAGAAGAAATCATATTTTTTAATGCAATGAAGTCTACTATTAAGCCTTAACCATTACATTTTATTATTATTTATTATTATTGTTTTACATCACACATTCTCTTTTACATTAACATCTATCTATCTATCTATCTATCTATCTATCTATCTATATATATATATATATATATATATATATATATATATATATATACAGGTGCTGGTCATATAATTAGAATATCATCAAAAAGTTGATTTATTTCACTAATTCCATTCAAAAAGTGAAACTTGTATAATGTATACATTCATTCCACACAGACTGATATATTACAAGTGTTTATTTCTTTTAATTTTGATGATTATAAGTGACAACTACTGAAAACCCCAAATTCAGTATCTCAGAAAATTAGAATATTGTGAAAAGGTTCAATATTGAAGACACCTGGTGCCACACTCTAATCAGCTAATTAACTCAAAACACCTGCAAAGGCCTTTAAATGGTCTCTCAGTCTAGTTCTGTAGGCTACACAATCATGGGGAAGACTGCTGACTTGACAGTTGTCCAAAAGACGACCATTGACACCTTGCACAAGGAGGGCAAGACACAAATGGTCATTGCAAAAGAGGCTGGCTGTTCACAGAGCTCTGTGTCCAAGCACATTAATAGAGAGGCGAAGGGAAGGAAAAGATGTGGTAGAAAAAAGTGTACTAGCAATAGGGATAACCGCACCCTGGAGAGGATTGTGAAACAAAACCCATTCAAAAATGTGGGGGAGATTCACAAAGAGTGGACTGCAGCTGGAGTCAGTGCTTCAAGAACCACTACGCACAAACGTATGCAAGACATGGGTTTCAGGGTCCATGTAAAGCCACTCTTGAACAACAGACAGCGTCAGAAGTGTCTCGTCTGGGCTAAAGACAAAAAGGACTGGACTGCTGCTGAGTGGTCCAAAGTAATGTTCTCTGACGAAAGTAAATTTTGCATTTCCTTTGGAAATCAGGGTCCCAGAGTCTGGAGGAAGAGAGGAGAGGCACAGAATCCACGTTGCTTGAGGTCCAGTGTAAAGTTTCCACAGTCAGTGATGGTTTGGGGTGCCATGTCATCTGCTGGTGTTGGTCCACTGTGTTTTCTGAGGTCCAAGGTCAACACAGCCGTATACCAGGAAGTTTTAGAGCACTTCATGCTTCCTGCTGCTGACCAACTTTATGGAGATGCAGATTTCATTTTCCAACAGGACTTGGCACCTGCACACAGTGCCAAAGCTACCAGTACCTGGTTTAAGGACCATGGTATCCCTGTTCTTAATTGGCCAGCAAACTCACCTGACCTTAACCCCATAGAAAATCTATGGGGTATTGTGAAGAGGAAGATGCGATATGCCAGATTCAACAATGCAGAAGAGCTGAAGGCCACTATCAGAGCAACCTGGTCTCTCATAACACCTGAGCAGTGCCACAGACTGATCGACTCCATGCCACGCCGCATTGCTGCAGTAATTCAGGCAAAAGGAGCCCCAACTATTGAGTGCTGTACATGCTCATACTTTTCATGTTCATACTTTTCAGTTGGCCAAGATTTCTAAAAATCCTTTCTTTGTATTGGTCTTAAGTAATATTCTAATTTTCTGAGATACTGAATTTGGGGTTTTCATTAGTTGTCAGTTATAATCATCAAAATTAAAAGAAATAAACACTTGAAATATATCAGTCTGTGTGGAATGAATGTATACATTACACAAGTTTCACTTTTTGAATGGAATTAGTGAAATAAATCAACTTTTTGATGATATTTTAATTATATGACCAGCACCTGTATATATTAGTTCTGTCAAATGATTAATCGCATCCAAAATAAAAGTTTTAGTTTACATAATATATGTGTGTGTAATGTGTCTATTTATTATGTACAGATACACTCACATACAGCATATATTTAGGAAATATTTACATGCATATACATTTATATTCTTATGTTTTATATTATATATAAATATATTTAATATATAATCATAACATATTTTCTTAAATATATACATAATAAATATACACAGCACACACACATGAACGAAAACTTTTATTTTGGATGTGATTGATCGTGATTAATCATTTGACAGCACTAATATGTATATATATAATATATATATATATATATATATCATTTTGTTATATTTTTTTTCCAAGTCAGTTAAGCTACCCATTCATATTAATGTACTGTACTTCTTAAATTTATAAATAATTACATAAAATTTATTATATTAAATATATGGATTAAATAAAGCATTTATGCATTGTGTTAGTATATTTGTTATGATACTTTATGCTGATTTAAATAAAGGAAATATTTTCTTACAGTATTTCTTTGCATTTAAAAAATGTATTAGTCAAAAATAAATTTAATTTTCTTTAAGATTTCTCTTACTTTAGATAAATATTTATTTTATTTCATTTTGTTTTGTTTTGCTTTGTGTGTGTGTGTGTGTGTGTGTGTGTGTGTGAAATGTGGTCTGGACATAATTTTGTGAGATTTTAGGAAAAACCAACCAGAATTCTTTTTATAGGAACCGTGAGCTTAAAATTTGTGTCTTATTGTCTGTTATGCAATCACAAGCCGATGCCCCTCATTTTGGTGTAAATGGGTCTGGCTTAGTCTAAAACCCTGTTCAGACCCAGAAATTCTGCTGTGAAAGAGAATATAAATGCCAACTGCACTGTGCCATAATCAAACAGGAAGTGAACACACAAGGCCTCTGTCTGCATGCATGCAGACTTGTCCAGACTCGTCCTCACAGTAATTATCAAGCTGCACGTCATTCATTAGTCTGCCTGGTTGGGGTATGTGTGAGTGTATTTAAAGGGATAGTTCACTTTGAAATTAAAATTTGGTATCTATCAGCTTACCCCAAGGGCATCCAAGATGTAGGTGTCTTTTTTTCTTCAGTAGATCCAATTTTGATGTTTTTAGGTCAAACCGTTCTAGTCTGTCAGTCATATAATGGCAGGTATAGGTCACTGTCTCTATAAGAGGGAAAAAGAACATGCACAGAGAAATCCAAATTAAACAATTCCCCATCGTAACTACACATTGATGGCCTAAGACACGAAACGAGCGGTTTGTGTGAGAAAACGAACAGTATTTATATCGTTTTTTACTTCTTGTACACAACCATGTCCAAGTGATCTGAGTGCGCACACGCATCCGGTGTGTGACGTGTGTGTGCGCGCACTCTGGCTCACGCTGCATTCACACGGGGCGTCGGCATCAACGCTTGACGGAGGGCGTGTCTGAAGCGTGGTGCTGACGCAACTTTTCAAGCGCCAACGGAGGCGTCAGCCAATCAGATCGCCTCATGCAAATACCCAATCCCGTTCATGCAACACCAGAGAAGTATGTGATTGGTTGTTGTAACTATGACGGTGCGTCAGCACCACGCTTCAGACACGCACTTGCACACAGAATGAATCAGCGCCGGGCCGCCCACCGACTAATACAGTTACCAGCACTTTAAGTGAGTTTCAACATTCCCAGCACTGGAGCTTGCATGTTCAAGGGCTGAAAAATGAAAATGGGCTGTTTAACCCAGATTAAATGGCTGCAAATGATGACGCTTTAGATTGACCGTCAAAATGTCTGCAGTCAACATCCCTATGGGTGTGAAAAAGCACTAGATTCACTGAAAGATAGAGTGCCAGAAAGTAGAGTGCTTTTAATGTTCATTTGGAAACTGCAAGAGATTGTGGTTTGGCTGGTTAGCATTGTTGCATTAGCCCCTGCATGAAGATGCTGTAAATACACCATATGGACCCAAAAATGCATTTTCTCCACTGACGTAGGTGTGTGTGTGTGGAGGGATAAAACTTCAAATGGACTGTCACTTCAAGTCATCAGTGTGTGACCTGGAGGGCAGAGAAACGGATCATGTTGTGTCCCCTGAGATCAAGGGGATCAAGCTGTTCTTGTGTTTATCTTGATCAATGAGAGAGAGTGAGGATAAAATGTTCTCGTGGATCAAACTGTTGCCCTCTGGGATTTGCAAGGTCATGAGAATGTGCTTTCGCCCTCAGTTTGAGGAGAGCAAGTGATTCAGCAATTAAAAAAGAGCATTTTTCAAATATTTGAGGTGATATCTGTAGTATTTGTTATTTTGCATGAATTACACAAAATGTATAGGCATCTGTGAAAGAGAAAAAACAGCGATGATGTAATCCATGTCTTACCTTGATGAATTATTCACTGCTTTTTTACCGCCCCAGTCTGTTCACTGACCGTCTGATGAATATTTGATACAAAACTGGAAAGAACTTGTGAAAACTGTAAGTTCAAAGTACAATGGCACGCATCTATAAAAAAATAAAGGCACTGTTTTCAGAGACAGGTTTGTAAAACACAAAATTTTTCCTTTTGTTGATAATCTGTAGAACAAACACTAGCATAGTCTTCAGTGAGAAGTGTAGCAATGTTAATTATTTCCTTATGCTGTACGTCATCTTCCGAGCATCATTAAGATATCAAGTTGTATCCCACATCCATCTTTGAATGAATCAGAGCATAATTACTGTGGAGCTGTAGGAAATTGTCACGACAATGAGCTGTGATGTGAAACGGAGTCTATTTTAAACTTTTAAGAGCCTTCCAAAAACAAATCAGGCGCTGTTAACAACATCCATAAGAGGAAATTCAAATATTTGCAATTTAAATCTCTCTTGCACATATTTTTCCCATCAAAATACATGGATTCTTTTGAATGTTCATCAATGGAGAAAGAAACTTTTTGCTGCCAAATAGAGTTCCTTCATTTCCATAACTCAACAGCTTTTTCTACAGGTCAAAGCATCTTAATAAGTGGTGAAAAATGTTATTTATGTGCGTTTTTGCGTGTATGTGCTCGTAGGCTTCTTCAGACAAAACGTTTCTCCTCCCTACAAACAGAGGAAACGAGGCACATCTAGGGAATAGTGTCTGTTAGACTAAGCACTGTCTGACCCAGATATAAACTGCCTGTGGAAGAAGAATTTATGTGATAGAAGGAACCGAAGAACTGAGAGGTGTTGCTAGCCATCAGAACCAGAGGCAGATCAGGGGCAGAGAAGGTGTATTAATGCTTTGAAACCTCATGAAAACATGGCATATGAACAAAAAACATTGATATTTGATACTAACTTACATATTGTAAATGAATATAGTTATATGAATGAAAATCATTTGTAATTGGTTACGGTTCAGTAATGATACAGTGAAATTTGGTCATGAGTTGGCTGAGTGAGTTTGTAATCGTTTGAGTGAATTGTTTACAAAAATGGTAATTCTGGAATGGTTGCTTTAGTGCTGTCAAATGATTAATCGCATCCAAAATAAAAGTTTTTGTTTACATTATATATGTAATATATGTATGTGTACTGTGTATATTTATTATATCACAATTATATCACAATATTTGCCCGGTGGAAGATAAAATGGGTGAGACAATCCCATACATTTACATTCAAGGGAGCAACCGAGACTTGGTAAGCAGGCACCCAAAAAAAAAAAAGTATTGTAGTAGTGACTTCTAAACAGGCAAGCACTAATAGACCATTTTTTTTCACAGCCTTAATTTAATATTTAATTTGAGCAGAATAATCAATTCATACATAACGGATAAAGCTTTTCTCAGTCACCAGAAGATCCCATGGTAGGGAAAACATGGCCAACTTGCACTTATGTAATTCCACCACTAACCAGTATTCCGTCATCCTGTGGTGGGGCTCCCCTACTGAAATCCAGTTCCATCTGTCCATGCTTGACGTTCTATCTTACAGTAAGCTGCTGTGGAAGTGGTGCAAGCCTCCTCCATCCTCTTTCAAAGCACTCGAGGGACCATCTCACCAAATCTGCATGTGGTAACCTTGCCAGGGGCTGACCAGGAGTCCCTGGTGAAGTGAACTATGGTTAAATGTATCCCAAAGTGGTGGAGGGCAGTTATATTGGTGCCTTTCTGTCATTCTATGCTCTCCTTGAGAGCGCACAGTGACCTTGAGTTTCAGCTGTTAAGCCCCCCATTTGTTGACGTGGCACTTTTCAGAAGCAAGTTGAGGAATTGAAGACGTGACATTATCCAAGTGTACTTCCTCTGAATTCTGCTGAAAAGGGTGTTTATGAGCAATTAGTTTTTTCATGATGTTGTAATTGGATTTATTTTTGTCTGCTCTGATGTTGGGAGAACCTATTTATAGCTGAACTCTGTGTTACAGCTGTTTTGTAAAGAATTCAACGAACAAGCCTAAAAGGAATTCTGTCATTCTGTCATTCTGTCATGTTGTTAGAAGTATTGAAAAAGTACCATAAAAGTACTTAAGTATCAAGTCTTCTGAAGTCATACGAAAGCTATCAGTGTAGACATGTGCTATCCTCCAAAATTTTCCCAGTTGTGTTCCACAGAAGAAAGAAAGTTATACAAGTTTGTAAGATATATTGAAATAATTGTGACTTTTATTAAGGGCCTATATAACATCTCTCTCTCTTTTTTCCCACAGTGGGTAGCATTTGCATCTTTGTTCTTCATTTTGGTGTCCATTACCACATTCTGTTTGGAGACTCATGAGGCCTTCAATCCCATCATCAACCGCACAGAGACTTACATGGTGGGAAATGAAACACGGGAGCGTGTCTTTCCTGAGACGGAGACTATGGTGCAGTTGACCTACGCTGAGGGTGTCTGCGTTGTGTGGTTTACTTTTGAGTTTCTAATCCGAGTGACTACCTGTCCAAACAAATTAAAATTTGTCCGAAATACCCTCAACATCATTGACTTTGTGGCCATCCTTCCCTTCTACCTGGAGGTAGGGCTTAGCGGACTCTCCTCCAAAGCAGCAAAAGACGTGTTGGGTTTCCTCCGTGTGGTGCGATTTGTTCGAATTCTCCGTATATTCAAGCTGACGCGACACTTTGTGGGTTTGCGGGTACTAGGGCATACGCTCCGTGCCAGTACCAATGAATTTATCCTCCTCATTATTTTCCTTGCACTCGGAGTCTTAATCTTTGCCACTATGATCTACTATGCTGAACGTTTTGGAAGAAACCTCAATGATCCTGACGCCAGTAATGGCACACACTTCAAGAACATCCCCATTGGCTTCTGGTGGGCTGTGGTAACAATGACAACCCTCGGCTATGGCGATATGTACCCTCAGACGACATCCGGCATGCTGGTGGGTGCACTGTGTGCCCTGGCAGGTGTGCTGACGATTGCCATGCCTGTACCTGTAATCGTGAACAACTTCGGCATGTACTACTCCCTAGCCATGGCGAAACAAAAACTACCAAAGAAAAAAAATAAGCATATCCCACGAGCACCTCAACTGGGGTCTCCCAACTACTGCAAGTCAGCGATTAACTCACCGCGACCCAGCACGCACAGTGACACATGCCCCCTGGCACAGGAAGAGGTTTCCGAGACCAGATACCAAGGTAGGAGCTAATATTTTAGAATCTGTAAATTTATGTCAAAGCGAAATGACAGTGAAATGATAACTTTAAAGGAGTCATATCATAAAATTGTTTCCTCATCGGTTCACTAATTTGGTCTTACCACATTTTTTTACCCTCTTTCTGACTGTAGAAGTTTAGTTCTATGCCTTCAAGACTTACAAACAATCTCTTTAGCATCTCACATAAAACAACTTTTATTTGAAAAGATCACTGAGCTTTGTCATGTTTTGACTCTTTTAATGTTACTCATTAATCTGTTAGTTTAGCATGTTGATCTGCTGAGCTCTGGATGTTTAGCTAGAATGAACTTGAGTTGGATGCATCTGAAAAACTAATCTACGGGTAGGTTTGATTTTAGACATTAATTAGTAATAAGTGGTAAGTAATTAGTGGTCTTGTTTGTGAAAATGAAAAAGTACTAATAGTTTTAGTAATGCAGAAATCTTTTCTTTTCTCAGTGGATTTGCTCTCATGGAAGTGTACTACTACTCTAAGCTTTCACAGGCATCTAAATTACAGATAGTCCAACCTAGTAATTAAGGGTAACTACACACACTAGAGTGTATGCTATGTCAGAGAATGGTGAGAATCTATTGATTTAAAAGTGCATGGTATGTTTTAAGGACGTAGGGGGGAAAGGGCTTGTGAAACTAGCAATGAATTGTGTGAACAAAAGTTAAGTTGAATTTTCTACATGTAGGTAAGGGGTATTTTCATTCCTGCTCCTGGAGACCCAATGTTTTACAAAGTTCAAGTCCAACCCTGCTTCAACTAACCTGCCTTTAATGTGTAAATGCTTGGAGCTAAACTCGGCAGGACAGTGGGTCTCCTGGAGCAGGGTTAAGTAAGCCTGACCTAGGTCATGATATAACAGGACAATATGGCTTTCTAGTGTTTGAAACTATTAGAGCCAGGTGAATTTGGATAGGTGTACAATTACGCATGGTGGGAAAAGCATCTCTGTTTCTTGCAGAAATGTCATTTATATATCAGCAGGTTTGAACTTTGAGAATGTTTGGCTTTCAGGATGTGTCGCAGTGTTGATAGCCTGAAATAAATCCTGCATGTCACCTTGCATCAATCTGTATTGAGTCATCTCTCTTTGCCTGTGACTGGAGATTTTAAAGTGAACGGGGAGCCGTCCAAAGCTGCCCTGGCCAATGAGGACTGTCCTCACATCGACCAGGCGGTGTCGCCCGAGGAAGTCTTCAGCCCCGTGGACCGCGAAAGACCCTGCTTCCTGCTCACCTCCGGAGGAGAACGAGCCAATCACAAGGGGGGGAGAGTCAGGAAGGGTACGTAACCAGCCAATTACTGCTAGCCGTCAGAGTACTGCCAGTGCTGTGTCTGAAAGTGGAGCAGCTGTCAATCAAAGATGCTCTTTCGGTGCAAAACCACCGACTGTCACTCAGCCTTCTTTCTTGCAGTCTGATAGCTCCTCAGGTCTGCCGTTACTCTAAGGTTGACAGGAAAAGCTGCGATAGAAATGACATATCCAAGTGAGCCGTCAACGGGCTTCTTTTCATTTATAGCTCAGTCTGAACAAGATCTTTGAGAAGAATATTCCGTGCCAGTTTTCCTAATGTATTCATGTGAATGCAGTACGTTTTACAGTACGCATTTTAGGCAGATTCAGTGGACCGTTATGTAAGGGTCCAATTTTAAATGAAAAAGTTACAATGTTTATCAAAAAACAATGGTTTTATACGGTAAATGAAATAAATAAGCTTCAGTATAACGTCTAGCAGTGTGCTTGTTTGCATGCAGATTCACAATGGCGGGTGGTCCTGGTGATGGTCTCACAAGAGATGCAGCATGGGATATGGGGCATGTGGTCACATGACAAGAACTCAGCCAGTCAGAAGCTCTCAGTTGCACATTAACAGCAAACAGGTGCCATTAGCCATGATACCCTACTGAAAAGACCAGCTTCCTAGCATGAATTCCCATGCTTGTCTAGGCTTGTTAGGTGCTGGTCCAACTGATGGGGCCAGCATGGTGATGCTGGATGGCCAAAGAAGCCTTGCTGGTAGGGCTAGTTAAGTACTTTTCTTGGGACACTGCTACCAGTATGCATAACACAACCTACTATGCTGGTCATTTCAAACAGGGTGGTCAAGATAAGACTAGGCCAGGGAATCACAGTCGTTCCTTAACTATTGCAATAAAGGTAACACCGCGAGGACAAGAAATTGTTAGGCTAAGCAACACAATAGCTACAAGTGAAATACTTCTGTTGCTTGTTAGCCCTGTAGTTAGCCCCATATTTAACAGACGTAGAATCATCAGGTAGCTAAACAGCTACAGTACCAGTAAACACGTACGGTTGTTTCTTGTTGGGCTGATGTGTCTGGCTGAGTTCTTTGATGTCTCTCTGAACCTGTGTTGTGCTGTACAGCACTGTGAAACCACCCCATGCATGCAGTAGACAGTTTGAAGCATAGAATGCATGGAGGATGATGCAGTTGACTTGGCAATCAGTCAATGTCAACTGGCTAACCATGCACATAACAAGTACATGACAAGGCAACACTAACCAAATCTAATCTGCGCATACACACCACATACAGTACACGCACCTCAGCTATCTGTCCATGAACCTACTTTAACAAGCATATTTATTCACAAGCAAACCTTGGCAGAGAGTCTTTGTTTAGAGTTGATGGCTGCTCTGAGGTTTTACTGAAAGCCCTTTTTCTCTTCAAATGAAGGTTATGAAAAGCCATGGAGCCATAGCAGCATGTCTGGAGGCGTGGCCTCAGTGTCGGCCCTGCCCTGCAGCCCGCCCTGTCTCATTCAGCAGGTCCACTCTCCCATCCCATCCATCCTGTAGCATGGACAACAAAACTAACCAATCAGAGGCCATCGCTCCGCAGTGCTGCGCTGAGACGCCTGCTCACACTGTGCACCATCCATCTCTCATTAAACTCTTTTTCATTTGAACTCTTCTTCACTTCTTCTTGTTCCTCTTGCCTTCTCTCTTCTTCTGCTTCTTCTTATTTCCTTTCTAATTCTCTGTCCTTCTCCCTTTTCCTTCCTCTTCATTTTCTCCTTCCTATTCTGTTGTCCCTTTTCCCTCCTCTTCTTCTCGCTTCCACATCCTCTGCCCTTCTCCTTCCTTTTCCTCTTCCCCTCCCCTTCATCTTCAATTTCTCTTTCCTATTCCTCTTCCTTGTTCTTTTCTTTCCCTCTGCCTCTTTTCCTATCTTCTTCTTCCTCTGTTACTTCCCTTGTCCTTCCTCATCTCTTTCTTCTTTACTTCTCCTTCCGCTTGCTTCATCTCCCACTTCCTTTTCCGCTCCTTCTTATTCTCTTTTCCTTCCTCATCCTCTGCCCTTCTCCTTCTCTCCTTCATCTTCCTCTTTTCATTTGCTCCTTCCTCTTCCTCCTCCCCTTCTTTCATATATTTTTTCTTGCTACTTCCACTCATTGCATTCTTCTTCCTTCCCTTTTCCTCTTCCTCCTCCCTTCCCTTTCCTCTTCCTGTGACCTTCCTCCTCTCTTCCTTCCCTTTTTTCTCCTCATCTTCCTTCTCGTCTATTCTTGTCCTCTTCTCCACACTCTCTCATCTTCCTATGCAGAGGTCTCATCTGACCCCCCCCCCTTCTCTATGCTGTCTCATTTCTTTCCTCACTTTCGATTTTCTGCACTTTCATTCTTCCCTTTCTCTCTCCTTCATAACTCATTTTTTTTTCCAAAACCCTGAGTGTTTTAAGCTGTGGTTTTCATTAGGTGCTATTGGACACCATTGAAAAGAAAAAAAAGATGAGACAATGGCTATTTCATATATGATATAAGATAAAGTTAGTTTGAAGTGACACTAAACAATCATGATTCTAGTGATGCACACGTCACCGACATAGAAACTTGACTGAAGAAACCTCATTTGCATTTGCATGCCTTGCATGGGAAACTATCTGAGAAAACAATGTAAGTTTATTGAAAATATGTAAGAAAATTTGTGTTTTTTCATCCAAAGCTTCTTTAAATATATCTGATGCAGAGTATGATATCATTTACGATGACATACAATATATGTAGCAATTGTTTTTTTATTTTTGCAGACATTTTTTGCCTTTCCCCAAACTATGATCTCTAGTGTATTTTAAACACTGTATCTATTAGTAGCAGCAACTGAGTCACCATTTGACTTTTTGACGAACAAATTAAGATGCAAATAGTGAAAAAAAGCACTTTAACTTTTTCTCAAACAGAGCAGGCAAATTTAAATAGCAGAATTTCAATTACAATACCAGCTATTATATAAATAAGGTTTTATTTTCACAAAAAAAAACATTTTTCATAAATTCTGTTTCAAATGTGATTTTTCTGGAATACATAAATGTGTATATCACATTTGTAAACGTAAAACACTGTAGCAAATCCCACAGAAAATATACAATATAGATGTATCGTGCAGTTGACAGAAAAAAAAAAAACATCTTTTAAAAAATAAAATAATCTGTGTGCTTTAGGGATTAATTGGGGAGAGGTAAATGCATGCATTTTTATGCAAAAATACATATGCGAATGACAAAACTGTAAATATGAACCTTGCATGAAATAAATTTTGTATCCAATCTGTATATAGACTCTGGTTTTCTTTGACAGAACATGCATACATGACTTCCCCGGTTGCTTGGCAATAAGCTGTGCCTGTATTGTGATGTCTCTTTGATCTTTCACCCTATCTTTATCACTGAGCTGTTTTTCCCAGCAGCTATTTTTGGACTTTACAGTCCGTATTTAAAGTTGCAATTATGCACCAGTGTTACTAGCTCATAATTCAATCCTGGTAAAAGGATGCACAATCACACTTGGATCTTAAAAGGTCGGAAAGGTCAAAGAGAGAGCGTGTGACCTCCCGGTAAAGCGGGGGGGATTGAAACAGGAGAGGCAGGACTAGCAGTGATCGTGCCCTGTTTCACACACACCGGTAGCATGCCACAAGTCAATAACCGAGCATGTCACACCGTCCCACTGCGTACAAACCCAATCACAGCATGACCTGATGAGTTAATCGTATTAACAATAACCCGTAGACTTACTCCGGATCTGAACGAATGCAGCATGGGAGAGTGCATGGTAAACCTTGAGTTTACCATGAGCCTGTAAAGAATAGTCATAGTCACCTGCTTGACAGACATCACCCTGTTTGCTTGCACGGCTCGAGGGACAACAATTCCCCCCAACCTTCTTCATACGCCCACCCCCCTCCCCCATGTTCCTGTGCCGTTCGTTTGGTGTATTAATATGATTTTCCTTGTTGTTTGTTGTTGTTGTTTTCTCTTCGTGTTTTTTTAGAGACCCAGCGTGCCAACCGAAGCAGACAACCAACCGAGTCAGTGTGTGTAATGAACCATGGTGTACCAACCACTATGTGTGTCAACCATAAAGCCACATCCCCGACCTGATAGTACCGTATTTAGCGCGTGTGTGTGAGCGTGTGCTGTGTGTTTGTTGCAGATTAGCACTTCTCTTCCGAGTTGTGACTGAGAATTAATTCAGCATAGATGTAGCACAGTAACCAAGAGAAGCTGTAGTTGTTCAGCCGTATGTAGTGTTGTTCTGTTTGTGGTTTATAGTGCTGTCGTGCTGTGTGCAGTGCCTGTTGTTTTTCCGTTCGTGAGTGTCAGTGTTGTACATGGTGCTTGTGTGTGCTAGTGTTGTGAAAACATGACCTTTCTTTTATCTCGTTGAAGTGTTTGTTTTAGTTTTTTTTAAATGTTGTAAAAATGTTACTCCAGTCACTAATCACATTTCAGTGGGAAAAAAGAAAAAAAAAATCCACGAGCTTTGTGATCATGTTTGAGTAGGGAGAAAAAAACGAGCAATTGTTTTCCCGTATTTTGTACTATTGTAGTTACCATGTAGAAAATGCCTTTTGCACTGTTTGCACCGTTCACTTTTACATTCCTTTCTGTAGAACAAATTGCAATTTGATATATTTTGTAGCTCACATGTTTGGCTGGTAACTTTAGAGATGCACCGCATACTAATCAGACGCGACTAATCAGTACTTGTCTTAAATATTTATATTTGACGTTTAATATACGTCGATTGTGTTCTGATTGGCTGTGAAAATATGTAGTCGCTGAAAATTTGATTAAATATTACCGTGTATTGTGCATGTTATTCTTTGACAGACAAAATGTTACATTTATTTTGTTGATTTTTGAAAATCAATTTCTTTTTTAACTAGGAAAGGAGTGGTTTTGATGCACAAAGTTGTTTTTTATTGTCTCTTATATCAAAAACCTTTTATCTAAACCCATGAAAACGAGGATCCTGTTGTAAATAATAGTGAAAAATCACTTTTTAAACCTGCCCCGTCGATCGTGTTTTGATTGGCTTTGATTCAGCAAAAAAAGATGCTGTTGCTGAAAATTTACTGTCGTGCCTGGTTGGAATGCGGTGTTGGATTTGAAGGTAAAAAACTAAGACTTGTTAGCACATTATTGGGACCAAACTCAGAATTTTTGAATAAATGGCAACGCCATCATTGAGTTTGATGAGGAAAACGTTTGATAAATGCTTAGTTTGCATTTGAAACTTCAGTCTGAACATACAAGCTATTTTGAAAGCCACATATTACGGCGGTTTTCGTAGACACCATCAAAAGAGACAATCCTGCACAGAACAACAATACAACTCTTTATAGAGAACATACAGGGTTTATGATGGAATAAACGAAAATAACCGATACTGTGTCTCAAGTTAGTTTTCGACATTTATTTTTCATTGTTGTGAAAATGTGAAGTAAACCCAATTCTTTGGGACCAAACTAGCACACTGCCAGTTGTATCATGGGAAATGTCGACGTTGGGTCGTTTCCTTACAATATGCTGGACTGTTCAAAGACCCAACCACAGCAGAGCACAAACAACAGTATATAATAAAACCTCCAAAGGTTCACAGTCTTTATGACTGCATAGTTTTTGGACACAGTAAACATCGAACTTTGTTTGTGCTGTTTGGTGAGATGTCCCTTGTGTTTTTCAGCACATTGCAGTGCATAGTATGGATAGTTATCTAAAACCAGGTGGTGTTTTCATTGATGGTTTGAGTTGACATATTGTTAAGGCAATTTTGTGTCTTTTTCTGAAGAGAGAATAAGAATAAATAAAAAAACGATGAAAAACAAAATAATGACAATAAAAAGCACTAAAACTGATTTTGTGTGTTTTGTGGGTTTTTAAGCTATGTTTTAAGGCAGTGCAGATACAAAAATTTTAATAGATGAATGAACAAACATACTTGAATTAAAAGCAAAAATAATTCTAAAACATTTCATAAAACACATTTTAACACATTACTACATTTTTATAAAAAACACCTGTCAATCTCAGCGAGATCGAATTTATTCTCTTATTATGCGTCAACTATTAGGTATGTTACGTTTCTGACAGACATCATGTTGAAGCTACTTAGGTTGCCATGTTATTCTTCTCTGAAAGTGAAGATGTAGTGAATAAATACATTTTATTGTGAATGTTATTTTTTGACAGACAAAATATTACAATCAGCTGTCGCAAATTTGCTGAATTTTGAAAATCAAGATCTTTTTTTTTTTTTTTTTTTTTTTTAGCAGGAAAGGAGTGGTTTTGAAGCACAAATTTGTTTTTATTGTCTCTTACAACAAAATATTTTATTTGAACCCATGAGAGTACAGATCCTGTTGTCAATAATATTGAAAAATCACTTTTAAAACCTCCCCCCACCCAGTCTTTAGTAGATTATCACTCCGGGATCTGGAAATGATTGCATTCTGGGAGATTGAGTGCTTTCAGACAGGTCATTTCAAAGCAGTAAATCTGTTTCAGTTAATGGCTCCACAGTGAATGTTATTTAAGGGTATTCTCTGTCACTGTGAGGTAAAAGGTCAGAGGAAATGATCGTTGACCGTCCATCACAGCAAAGGAAGCGTGAATGGTCATTTCAGCAGTGAATTGTTAAACCCATCCAGAGAATGAGCGTCTGATTGAATTCGTCTGTTCTCATTGAATTCCAGTCTTTTTGAATAGTTGAGAAGGCACTAGTACAGTATGTACAAGCCCAAATTCATCAGTGAATGCACTGGGAGAAAAAAAGCCATACAGGTTTATAACAACATGAGAGTGAGACTAGTTATTTCTACTATTCCTTACTGACCAATATATCAACTAAACGTTAACATTTACTATATTAACATTTAGAATATGCCTCTAAAATAAATCTCATTTAAGTTAGGAATATTTGCATGAAGTTGCAAAATATTAATAAGACCTAGTGTTCTTGTTTGTAATTTTTTTTATTTTGGGCGCTTCCTGATGTCATCAGCATAATGTGTGCATCCTTGGGTAATATTTGCATCTCTAAGACTTTGATCTAAAATCTGTCCTTTAAAGGCTTAAATGAGTCTTTCTGAATAATTCATTAAACCGTAACGTAAGCAAACAGTCTTTGTCACAGTCTGAGAGCCAAACGCTCAAACCTGTTCAGCTTGCTGAATCCTCGTTGCTCTTCAAACTGCATAGTGCCATTGAATGTCCTGATCCACAGCCAATCAGAAGAGCCGTAGCGTCTCTGAGACAGGGGATTGGACGTGGTTGTGTGACGTCACAGAGGGAACCATCTCCACACATTCCGTGTTCATTCCAGCCCCAGGAGACAATCCGACCCCCTATAGAGAAACAGTGAAATATGTTCCATGACAAATATTACCACTTGATTCACAACAAAAGACAGCCGTTTAGGTTTTATTTTTAATAAACAAAAATTATTAAATGATAAAATTATATATTTCATAGAAATGTTTTTATAAAAATAACAAGACCTCTTAATTTAGACAACAGGCAGGCAGACAGACAGATAGATAATTTATAGTAATTATATTTAAACAACTGTTTTATCATTAACATTACATTTTATTTTTACAAAGTAAAAAAAACATTAAAAGTATTGATTATTAAATGAAAAAAGGCAAAAGACATTTAGAGGTTTTATTTTTAAAAATTAACAAAAATTAATAAATTATAATTTTATAGAATAAAAAAAAAGACTTCTTAATTTACAACAGACAGACAACAGACAGACAGATAGACTATTTTATAATTTATTTACTAAGTAATTTAAATTATTTGTTTAATTTAAAATAATTTTGAAGTTTTCTTAAAAATTAACAAAATGTATTTCCACAAAAATACCCTTAGATAGATAGATTTATAATTTAAAGTAATTTATTTAAATTCATTTTTTATCATTAAATACATTACATTTTATTTTTACAAAGTAAAAACACATTAAAATATTAATGATAAAATATTAATCATTAAATTAAACGAGATAAAAAGTAAATATAAAGTAATTTAAATATTTAAAAAAAATTATAAGTTTACAAATAAACAAAATTATTCAAAATAAATGGCAAATACATTTTATAAAATTTTTAATATATTTATATAAATAAGGCCTTTATAATTCAGATGATAGATGAAAATTTCTTTAAAATGTATTTTAATTCATTTTATTTATTGTTAAAGCAGTTATAAAATGGAAAAACATTATTTTATAATATATATAAAATGTAAAATTATACATACTAAAAATGTTTTAACATTTATTTATTTGAAATGTTTTGAAAATGAAGTCAGGCAAACAGACTCTTTAGGGATTATTTGCTCAACTGATGGAGAATGGCGCTTGCAACCCCAAAGTCATGGGTTCAATTCTCAGCAAACATACACATTGAAAAAATAATTATTTTTGCTAAAAGCATCTACAAAATCAACAATGAAAACAAAACATCACAGGGACATTAAAAATGATTGTTGTGAATGTGGTTGCTTGTACACATCACACTGGTGAATCAGTCTGACAGAGACGTCTTGGACCCCAACACCTCGACACACGTCCAGCTGGTGGGTGTGGTCAAGCCTGCATCGCCATGGAAGCACGTGCCACGTCAACATGATTACATAACAGGTCCCATCGCCACGGCAACCAGGAGCGAGCATGCTTTTTCATACCAGGCAAAGACAGCAAGTACATGAACTGCAGTTAGTCAAAGATATACCATTTTTTTTCTCTCCAAGTTGCTGGGGAATTAAAAGATTGAAAGCAATAGAAATAGCTTCTACATCAATAACTTCATATTCTTTTGCAGCGATGGCTCATTTCCCTCTGATGCCCTTACACAAAGACACAAGGACTAATTCCCAGCACCCTTCTATGATAGCAGTAAAGATCACAGCATGGAGCCGGTGGCTTAATTACTCCAGCAACAGATACTCATCTGTCCTAAAGCTGAAGACGCGGCACTGACACTGTCCTATTACTGAAATCCAGACGTTCAACTCTCAACAGTACAGAAGGCAGAGCTGGGCTCAGCGTTAATTCTGGCCATCAGGCTTAGAGAAATCTCAAAATGCTGGCTTACTTACTTTAATCCTGTCTTTTTCTCTCCCAGGCTCAATGTCAGAGCAGTCACATCCCATAATAAGCTACTTTACACCTAAAGATACTGTAGAATTATTGCCATGGCAACAGTATATGGGATGAAACCTCGGTACAAGAGAGAATCTGCTGGGTGTCAGGAAACATGGAAAGAAAATGTCTGGGTCATATTTCATCCCCCAAATTAAAAGGAAAATAAAAACCATTAATGTTATTTTCATGACAATTAAGCACTTAAGCAATAAAACAATAATATTTTGTGAAATGTGGATGCTTAATTGATTTATAAAAAAATAAAAAATAAATAAATAAATAATAATAATAATAATAATAATAATAATATAATAATAATATATATATATATATATATATATATATATATATATATATATATATATATATATATATATATATATATATATATATATATATATACACACACACACACATTTCTTTCATTTAAAAAAAAAACATTAATTGCAAGACATTAATTTTAAATTACTACAATTTACAATAATGAGTCTATTAAAAATGTAAACAAATAAAAATAATTAATTTCATGCAACATAAATAATTTTTCCTATAAAAACTATAAAACTCATCATTAAGGATGATGACAAAGAAAAAAAAAACAGCGAAACATTCATTACAGTAAAGAAAATTTGGGGGACAATATGCTTGATTGTCATGAAAATAATGGCTTCATTGTATGCTAAATAAATATACATACTATGTGAGATTCACCTGATGAAGCTAAGAGAAAACCCTTGGTCTTTTTTTTTGACTGACGTTTGGATTTCTGATTGACGGCGGTGATTGACTCCTAGTATTCATTTCAAAGAGTGCGTGACGAAGGCCTTGACAGCTTTCTTTCTAATGACTGTTATGGGAAATTAGATACATGAAGACCACAGGTGTTGCCATGGAGACGAGATACCAAAAAAACATTCATAACATGATCACAGAGTGATCTGGGAAAAAAATCATGCATGCTTGTGTGATTTATAAAATAAAATAAAAAATATATTATGTAACACACAGACACATACATGCATTCATACACACACACATATATATATATACATATACATATATACACTGATTTTTAAAACAATTATTTGAAAATAGCATTTAAAAATGTATACATAAATACAGAGCTGGGTAGTAATCTGGATTACATATTCAGATTCCAAAAATGAAGTACTTGTAATTAAATTAAATTTTAAAATACTTATAATTAGACTACGGGCTGCACTGGATTTACAAAAATCATTTCATGTTTAAGAAGTGTTTCAACATTGCATCAACTACTGGTGAACACTAAAATTATACCATGCATAGAAGGTGTCTGTCTTCTCTGACATTGATTATGGTCACAGGTAAGTGTTTTATTTTGAATCATTTTTAAAGGTATTTGTTTTAATTAAACATTGTTATGATTTAATTAATTATTAGCTTTTTATTAAACTCATAACCCCCCTGCAGTTCCTTCACAAACCCAGCTTGGGAGAGACCTTGACGTAATATAATGTTTAATGCACTTCATGTTGTTGATAACAACAAATATTTTCTTACTCTTTGTATTTTTATATCAATATGGTGCAAAATTACCCTATGAAAATCAATGTGAAAAACGAGATAGATCAAAAGTAATCTAAAAGTAATCTGATTATATTACCTAAAATGTGTATGGATGGATTTCATTACTAACTACAATTTTTGTCATGTCACAAAATAAAATAAAATAAAAAAGATAAATAAAATAAAATATCCAAATACTTTTGAGGCCACCATATATTTGATCTCCTATAAGACAAACACCCAGGCTCATTGTACTCACCCACAACAGCCAGGTTGTGTTCAGATCCACATGCAATCTGCAAACAAACAGAGAAATGTGTGAGAAAACACTTATTATGTGCTCTGCTCACATTCCAAACACAATATTCCCTGACAGACCTCAGTTTGACCCTCACACACACACACACACACAAACACTCTCTCCACGCCTGTAACAGGAGCCGGGATGCCTGAATCGAACATTCCCGGCTGGGAAGCGGGTAGGAGGACTGAGGCGTACAGCGGTTTGGGGGTAGGGAGGGGTGATTTACACATCCAGACGTGCAGAGAGGCTTCCTGCACTCAAAAATAGCACAAACACACAAGCGGCCCCGATGCCGGAGTCATATGTCCGTTACCATGACGACCCATGAGGATGTGAGTGGGTGACCGGGCGTCTCTGGTTGGTTTATTAATGTTTGGTGATCAGAGCTCGTTATGTGGAGGAAATGGGCTGCTAGCAGACAAAAACACATCGCTAATGCTCTCTGCCGGAGCTGGGAGGATGCCGTCCACACAGACATGCTCGAATTAGTGGAAATTATACCAGTGCATTATGGGAAAAGACAGCCTGAAACTTCTCTTGTTTCAGGACCAACTATCTATGAACCTAAAACTAAAGATGCCTTTCTGTCTTTGAGTTTACTCTGGAAGCGACTACAGTCACGTGACACAGAGGCTTGAGGTCAATGTTTATATACTATCATCCAATCAGCTGTAAGCATGAGGATACCGTAAAAATAGTGAAAAAAGTTAAAATAATTACATAAATGTGTAAAATTATTTATTAATTTGTAATTATTAATTTTGAATAATTTAGGGAATATTTTATTTATTCATTTAAATAATCCATGAAGATTTAATATATTTATGTATTTATTTATTATTAATTTTACAAAGCATTTTTTAATTTCATGATTACTTTATAAAGACATAAAATTAGAAAAAATATAATTATATATATTTTTAATTTAGCATAAATTATGAAATACCATTATTTATGTGGAATAATTTATATTATATTACATTGTTAGAATATTTCCATTTATTTAGAAAGCATATTTAGAATTGACAATTATTTAGAGCAATTTGCAAAACATAAATTCAGAAATTGAGCATAATATTTTCAATATTGTTTTAAATGGATATACATACATTTAGAGACAAAAGATAATTACATTTATTAACTTAGAATAAACTATGACATACTTTTATTTATTTATTCATTAATTTGGAATAATTTATAGACTACTTTGTTTATTTAGAATGATTCATTAAATATTTTTATGTATGCATTTATAAAAATACAGGTGGATGCTGCACACTGGTGGTGGTTGAGGAGAGACCCCCACATGATTGTAAAGAGCTTTGGGTGTACAGCAATACACAATAAAGCGCTATATAAATGCATCATTCATTCATTCATTCATTTAATGTTTTCATTTTTAATGTAAAATTAAATCATTTCTTAAATTGACCATTTCTTAATCTAATAATCATGATTTACTATGTCACAATTTTAGATTTTAATCTTACAATTTAGATTTTTTAATAGCATAATTTTGATTTAATATCTTGTAATTTTTAAGCAGAATTTTTACTTTCTATTTTATAATTTCAACTTTTTATGTCATAATTACAATTTATTAATCTTATGATTTCATAAAATATGAAAGTACTTTTATATATTAATTTTGAATATTCAGATTTTTTTCCACCCATTTATTTATTCATTATATTTCTTAAATTAAGACTAATAATTTCAATATAGCTTTAAATGGATATACAAGTACATACAGTTAGAAACAAAAGATATGTGTGAGTAGATGATAACTAGTAGGCCAGAGACAGAAATATTCCAAGCTGGTGATGTAACGGTCATTTATATACATAATGAATAATACTCAATGCAACAGAAATGTTGACCGTTATGGGAACGATGTAGAATTGATCCACGGTACACAGTGATAGTAAAAGTACAAAGGAAGGCTTTTTTTGCAGATACAGTACAAACAAAATTAATTGAATTGCCCCTTGTGGGATTAATAAAGTTGTTAAAAAAAAGCAGGAGCCTCCTGTCAGACTCCACTGAATGATCTGTCCTGATGGAGTCTGTTTCTCTCGCCATCACCAACAAAACAACCCCAACTCCTCCTCACATCCACCCATCTGTCCCCAGCTGACCCCACGCCACACAAACACAGCCAGTCAAAACAGCATTAGACAGAGGACAGCGACTGTCCAGACGTTAAGGACTGCTGTCAGATCAGTGACAAGGGACGCTGCTGAACGTGTAGACTAAATACTAGTCTTGCTTAGCTATGCTTTTGACGATCAGCAAGTCTAGTCCACTTATTCTGGCCAAGAACCACCGTTTTAGTCACAAAGAGATCCTCTAATAAGTGACATGTGAAGCGACCAACCAAAAGCACAATCCCTCCCCAAAATTCTTATTATTGTAATGCAAACTTGAACTTATCGCAAAATAAAAAAAATGAAAATAATACAATGTAATTTTTTTATTTATATATATATACACACACATATATATACACACACACACACACACACACACACACACACATACATATAATTTATACATACACACACACAAACACATAGCAAACACCAAATATATAAACAATGTTTTATACAGTATTTAATTTCATATTTTGTAATTGGAATAATCTATAATCATATAAATTATAAATGTATTATAAAAATGATTCAATTACAAAAATGAACATAACAATAAAATGATATAACATTAACAATAAAATTTTAATTAAAATAAATGAAATTGTATTATTAAAAAAATAAACAAATTAAATTAAAATAAAAAACAAAGTTAAAAATAAAATAATTATATATAGGCATAAAATTTATAAATTATTCCAATAAATAAACAAAGTATGAATAAAAAATACATAATATAATATATCATTAATATGTTTCATTTATATAATTATAGATTATTCATATTACTCAAATTACAAAATATAAAATTAAATATAAAACATTGTTTATATATTTGATATCGGCTAAAAGTAGAACACAAACAAAGCATAAATAATACATTAATATAATAATCATATATAGATTATATATGGATTTTTCACAGGCACACACATACATCTAACAGTAAATAAATAATTACTGCTAAATTTAATTTATATAATTATGGATTATTCATTATTAATATTATATAGTATTAAAATATCAGATTTCATAATTATTCATAAACACAAAGAATGTATTTTTGATATCCTAAAAGAATATAGTAAATCAAGTAAATACATTTGATGTTTGCAATATGTAAATACATGTGCGTGCATGTGTGTATTCTTTATTATAGATATTGTTTATAGACTTATATAAAATATACAAGCAAAATAAAAAAATATTATGTTTATATATTTGATATAGATATAAGAATAAAACCCTGACAAATACAGATCCCAGACATCCTAGTCAGTGCCGACAGCTGTTTATTGAGATGCAGTTGTTCTCATCTGCCTCTGATAATGAAGTGCAGGATGAATGTCTCCACACCAAACATGCCTCAGGTACAGCACTGCACTGTGGGAGCTCAGACACAGACAGCTAGACTCCAGCGCTCTGGGAGGAAGTGTGAAACAGGCTGTCGGCTGCACCTCCATGTGTGAATTAACTAATTTTAAGAAATCATACCGCTCGTTACTGGGAGTTCAGCTCTGGATCCTGGAAGGAACACAGTCGTTTTCAGCCCACAGAATTGTGTTTCATCTACTGATAGAAAATCTCAGTCTGGAGCCGGTGAATACGCCAGCTTCACCATGATTGGCCAATATGCCTTTGGGGGAGGGACCTGGGTTTTAACAATGTAACAGTTCTTTCTAACAGTTTAGACACATTATAGACTGTCAGGGGTGTTAAATAAACGTACTAGTACAATGTATGGTTTTAAAAGCTTAGTGAGACTGAGACTGATGCTTTCAAGATTAGAAAAGGACACAAATGCCCATATGACTCACGCACTATGTTCCACTAAAATATAAAACATTATTGATTGACAGTCATAATATCTACCCTAGCTCTCCTTCGAGAGTTCAAACGAGTTCATTAGTGAAGCAGCAATTTCCAATCTGTCATTAAATCACTCTATTAAGTTTGATATCATCTAAATATTAACAATCTGGTTCACAACAATTGGTCTAATTATTTTGTTCACAAAGCTAACTGATCAAATTCTCAAGTTTAACTCAATAACTCCAAAATTCAGTAGCAGCACTTTAAAACAAACAATTGTCAGCAAATAATGACTTAAATTTCCAGCCATTTGTGCTATAGCAGTATTTTTCTATAATATTATTATTTACATAGTTCATAATTTTAATTCATATTTTTTTGTTTGTTATATTTTTATTTTTAATTTCAATTTAATTTTTTGAAATTTTATTACACAATTATGTGCTTTTGCCATTTTAAATAGTTTTTGTATTTCAAAAATATTTATATTCAAAATTATGACAGTCATAATCATGAGATCAAAATTATGAGATAAAATCAAAAGTATGACATAAAAGTTAAAATTACCACATTAAATTTGATCTTTGTCATAATTATAACAATTATGACATATCTCATAGTTTGAACTTTTTTTATCTCATAATTATGACTTACTATATGACTTGCCATTTTGGCTTTTTATCTTAAAATTTTGACTTTTTAATTAAAAAAAATCTTTTAAAAAATTATTACTGTCACAATTTCAACATTTTAATCTCATAATTTCAATTTTTTTATCAAATAAATTAGAATTTTATCTCATAATTTTGACTTTTTATGTCATTACTATATATCACTTGCCATTTTGGCTTTTATCTTAAAATTGTGACTTAATTTAGATTTTTGTGTCAAAATTACAACATTTTAATCTCATAATTTCACATTTTTAATCACATAATTGAGAATTTTAACTCATAATTTTGACTTTTTATGTCATTACTATGACTTATTAATCTCATAATTATGATTTACCAAAGCATGATTTTTTTCTTACGTGGGCTTCCATATTTAAGTGATAATTAATATTATTTAATAAATATTTCTTAAATAGTTGTACTTTATTATAGTGTTCAGTTAGTAATTTCAGTTGCCAAGGCAACATTTAAAAATGTTCAATTAGTTTAAGTTTTTATTTACACTGCTTTTAAATATTTTTATTTTAGCGTTATTACAGTTTTTTTTTTTTTTTTTACTTTAGTTAACAAATACAACACTGAGTTTCTCACACAAAAGCTATCATATGACACCTCAAAATCTTTTTTCTTTTTTGTGTTCCACAGAAGAATGAAAGTCACATGTGTTTGGAACGACATGAGGGTGAATCAATGATAAAACAACTATTCCTTCAAGCCTCAGGCAAAGTCTTTCCGTCAACCACAATTCAGCTCTAAAACTTGATATTCCATTTGTCATGAAGGCTAAACTTGTCCCTGGACGCTGCTACACTTTCTCCCTCCCTTTTGAGGTGTTATAGAGGATACCATCCCCTGTACCGGCCTCGTTTCCTCTCATCAACATACACCGTGCGGACGGGTCGCCAGTGGCAGGACATTGTAGCTTAAGCAACTTTTGAGGATTAAATATGACATGAGGTCCATCGACCAGGCGGGGAACGACGAAAGCACAAAACAAAGTCACGCAAGGAGATCTGACAAACAGAAATATGTTTTGCAAGCCATAACAATGTCTGGACAACCTTTTCCTCTCTGCACCATCTTGAACTTAAAAAAAAATGCAAAAAGACATAAATGCCAAATGTCTCTTTTCTATCGCTCACAATATCTGAAGGCTGTTCTTTAATTTTAAGGTTCAGTGACGCACCAAACACGTAAAACCTGAGATTGAGTATAAAACACTGTGTCGTTGAGTCATTCTCTTCAATACGTATGCACACAGATGCTGCATTCTCTAAGGTAAGAGATGACCTTCAGTTTAAATCAGCGCTGTGTCTCTGGGCAGGATGAGAAAAGCATTGTGGGAATGTACAGAGTGTGTTCACCCCCTGCTGGAAGACAATACATACTGCATTCTCTCAGCTTTGAGCAAAGAACATTATGCCAGTGAGTTCTTATGTCATCTTAGCAATAAAAAATATTTTTGGATAGTTGTGTTCTAAATTCTGATTGGATAAGCTGCATTCAAAGCCATTGTAATGATGTATGTGTACATGTGACCACACATTAGATGAATTGTACATAAATGTATGCCATAAGCATAAAAATACAGCTGATGAAGAGTTATTTATGTATGGAAGCCCTTTTCCACCATAAAAGAATAATTTTGACTTTCTATATCTGACTTAGTATGTCATAATATTGACTATATACTGTATGTATAATAAATACAACTTTTTATCTCATAATTATAGTGTCTTAATTTTGTCTTTATCTCATAATTATGTCCTAGCATGTCATAATTTAGAATTTTTTAATCTCAAAATGTTGATTTTTTTATCCCATAATTTAAACATTTATATCATAATTATGATTTTTATTTCATCATTAAAAATTTTTATCTCATATTTATGACTGTCAATTTTGACATTTTATCCCTTAATTTAGATTTTTTAATCTAATAATTTAGATTTTTTATCTCATCATTTCAACTTCTATCTCATAATATGACTGTCATAATTGTGACATTTTTATACCTTTTAATCTCATAATTTAGATTCTCATAATTTTAACTTTTTATCTCATTATTTTGACTGTCATAATTTTGACTTTGTCTCTATTCATTTTAATCTCATATTTAAAATTTTCCAAAGCGTGATTTTTTTTTTATGTGGCAGAAATGGGCTTCCATATTTATGTGATAATTATTTTATTTATTAAATATTAGTGTCTTTTATCTTTCTACATTTGTTTATATACAAAACACATACCTGTGTTGCTCCAAATAAAGCTTTAACCTCAATGGGGCGGCTTATACTTTGGCCAGAGCTTGTTGAAATGTCACACTCTTTTTCTGTTCTCTGATTGGTCAGTCCTAGCTGTCCATAATTTGCTCTGCCCCATGTAAAGACCCGCCCACTCTCTGTGAATAGATCATATATTGTTAACTGTTATCACCAGAAAAAAGCTTTAAGAAAGATTTGTGTGAGAAAGTGTGTAGTATGACTCACCAGTTTTTGTGACTAGATGCGTCCAGCCGCTGTGAACGTCAGTCACTCTCTCGCTCTGCAGCAGAGATCGATCCAGAGCCACAGGAAGTGGCAGGAAGAGGCTCTCGCTGACAAGCTGACCATGTTTATTGCTTCCCCAGAGGAACACGTCACCTTTGACTGTAGAAATATGGGATTTTGTCTCTATCCCTACCAATCAGAGGTAGAGGACAAAATCAGTGTAATTTGAAAGTTCTCTCACCTGTCAAACAAATGCAGTGGGTGGAGCCTGCAGCTACCTTCTGTGGGGTCACGTGATCAAACCCTGCAGATGAGAAAGTCAACACAAGTGCTAGAAATAATTATAAATTAAACACAATTTAACAGACATTAATGAGGTACACTAATAAAAAGCACTTATTTTTTATAAGATGTCATGTTCCCCAATGTGAGGCTGATACAGCTGTAAGCACAACTCTGTGTGTGTGTGTGTGTGTGTGTGTGTGTGTGTGTGTGTGAGAGAGAATGTTACCCGGGACAAGGCAAGGCTCCTTAGAGGATAGATGCGCAGGAACAGGATGGGGACTTAAAATTCTCTTAGCGTGACTCGACAGGCCAGTTCCCCACTGATAAACACAACCTGATGCTTTAGACACACACACACATATATACAAAAAACACATTATTATGATTCAATATTCAATTATACTATTACAATACACTTATTATATAATTATAATATTGGAATTTGGTTCTTTACAATTGTATATTTAATATTTAAAACAAATTACAATATTAAAACTTATTTAATATGTTGAAGTTTTTTTCAATATTTAAATTTTTATTTAATATTTACTATAATATTTATTATTTAATATTATTTTAACATTTACATGTATTTTGTCAGTCCTCTGTCATGTGTGTCATGTGTTCCCGCCTCTTGTGTCCATATTTGGTTTGTTTCCTGTCCTTGTTTAATGTCATTATTAGTTAATTCATGTCTAGCTGTGTTTGTGTAATTAACCTGTGTATATTAGTTCCTGCCTGTTCAGTTTCGTGTTGTCTGGTCTACTCGTTACTCCCCGGTGTTTCTGTCCATATCAGCCTTGCCTTGTCCTGCCTTGTTTGGATTTATTAAAGACTGTTATTTTGAGTTACAACCTCGTCTCGTGTTCCTAGTTCCTCCCTGCTGTGTGCACCGTGACATATTTAAGGATAATGATATTTAAGTGACAATAATTGTGATCTTTAAATTATAAAATAATATCAAATTATTTTATTATACTTGATATAAAACCCAGATTTATTTTCAATATTTAAAACAAATATACACGTATTAAGACAAATAATTAAATATTACAATACATGATATAAAGATTTTTATATCTGATATTTTTATTCATATGCAATACCTGTACATTTAATTTAAATTAGGGGTGTCAACGTTAACGCGTTAACGCATGTGATTAATAAAAAAAAAATTACGCGTTAATATTTTTTTTACGCAAATTAATCGTTTGATAAGGTTTGACCCCAACTTCTTCCCGTCATCGCAGCGCGGAAGGTTATCTATCAGTGTGTGATGAGGATACAGTGAACAGTGTTGTCAGGGTAGCGGCTGTGGCACAAGTGACGTGGGCTATTTTGAAAATACAGTCGCGGGAAAAATTACAGAGCCGAGGGCTGCGGTTTTTTGGAATGTATACCTGGCAACTTCAGAACGGAGAGGCGCTTGTAACATCACAAACAACGTGAGTTTCAGCCACAGCATACAAGGCTTTACACAGCAGAAATAAACATGACAACAGCCAAACGTTTTATTGCCAGTATAAAGACTGATAATGGCTGAATAAAAACAAATGAATAATGATAAAAGAATAATAAGGATTATGTCGCATACCTGGCGGAAGTGTGAAAGGTTGTTTCCTTAAACTAGTTTGTCATGCATTTCTTTATTTCAACACATTTACAGGTAAATCCTAGTATTTTAAATTTGTGATTAATCATGATTAATCACAGTCCATGACTGTGATTAACGCAATAAAAAATTAAATCGATTGACAGCACTAATTTAAATACTATTAAAATATTCAATTGTAATATTAAAATAAAATTAATATTAATATAAATATATGTAATATATAATTAGAATATTGAATACACAATGGAATTTTTTTATGTTTGATGTTTTCAATATTTGAACAAATAATAATATTAAAATATATTTAATATATCATTAGAATAATTAATAAAAATAATTAAATACGAGGATAGTATAATAGAATAATATATAAATATTAAATTATAAAATTATACTGTTAAATAAAGTTATTTCTTATATGCGATTAAAAAAATCAATATTTATTATCAATATTCAAAACAAATATACATACATACATATATATAAATATAGATAGATAGATAATTAAATATTGAAATTATAATTATTTTAATCATTAAATGATTAAAATGATTAAAATAAAATTTCTTACATGTGATATAAAAATCTATACTTACTTTCAATATTTCATAAGCATAATAATAATTACAAAAATATAATGTTAATTATAAAATGTAACCTAAAACAAATGTTATATATTTGATATTTATTTGACATATTACATGTAATACCTGTACTTGCTAATGTGTGTCTGAGCCCTGCAGCCACACTAGTTACCGGCTCATTCAGGGTCTGCAAGCAGAACAAAACATGATATTATTACACACCTCACACTTACACACTTACACACTTATCACGCAAGAGTCTCATTATGTTCTCAGCTCTCACCTTCACGTGTAAAGGTTCTGCTGAGTGTGTTATTCCTGGCGAGACGCCCAGCTGTCCAAATGCATTGGAGCCGCACGCCAAGACCTGACCGTCACCTGAAAGACACAGATCAGATATCAGTTATTCAGCACTCAATTAAACCAGAGGAAGTCTCCATAGACAGATCTAAGAGCACTTGATCTAATCAAACTCTAAACAAAACCACTCAAAATGAACTGATGTCTGCAACACCCAAGCCCTTTTATTTTTATACCCAGGCTCTCAATAATATGGAAGCCCGTTTCCGCTACTGAATAAAAAATAATAAGGTAATTGTGACTTTTATCTCACAATTCTGACTTTTTTTCTCGCAATTGCATCATATAAACTCGGAATTCTGACTTTTTCTCAGAATTGTGAGATATAAACAATTGCGAGTTATAAAGTCAGAATTGTGAGATAAAAAGTCGCAATTACTTTTTTTTTTTTTGATTCCGTGGCAGAACCAGGCTTCCATACAATAATAGTCCAGAATATGAATTTGATGACGTCACTCACCAGTCAGAATAATGGAGAAGTCCCAACCACAGGACACCTGCTGAACTCTTGAGCACCCAGGCAAAGGGCAGGGCTGAAAGGTTATGACCTCTGACGTGTGACTGAACCCTAACTGACCTTTGAGGTTGTGTCCACACATCAGCAGCTCACCTGATTCTGGGTGGAGAAATGTTTTTGTAATACTTCAACATGACCGCTAGAGAGCGACATTGTTCCACAAATAAAAGGTCAGCAATTCCAGAAACAGTTTGAGGATTATCTCACAAATCCTTTCAGAGTGTTTACATTAATATCTGTTATTTTCACAGTGTTATAGGCGCTCTAACCCGTGATGACAGCCGAGTGTCCGCCTCCTCCGGTTATACAGCGGGTGTGCTCCGCCTGCAGTCCGCCGTCTGCACGCCGCGGCTCGGCTTGATCTTCCCTGTGTCCCTGCCCGAGCTGCCCGTAACTGTTGGCTCCCTGTGACACGAAATCACCATTTATTGTTTAGTAAGCGTTGTTTTGTGTAATTATTTCACACTGCTTTAATCATGTATATTTGTACAAATGTGAATTTCACGTATTCTCGTGGATTGAAAGATTGTAGACCGTTGTCACTATTGCAAATGTGTAAGTTTTGCACAATGAGAAGTAAATAAAACTTACCCACGTGTACAGAACACATTTTGTCAGCTGAGTTCCTTCCATTAGATTTAGGCGCAAACTGATGACATCGCCATGAACTCATGTAAACGTCACTGGGTTCCTAGATGTAAGAAATATTCGCGTGTAGAGTGACGACGCACTCCCACAGTGGGCGGGGACACTTTTTGCCATTGTTTTAAAGTCACAAATTCTATGAACATTTTCAATAATAATATTAAAACCTATTATAATATCTTATATTATTATTAAATATATCTCTTTTTTTTACATTTTACCTTTATTTGCAATATTTAAAACAAATGATAATATTAATGTGTATTTATTATATAATTTAATATAAAATTAAAGTGTTTCAATAATTTCATTTTGTTTCAATATTTAACACAAATATTATATACATACACCTATTAAGACTAATAACTAAATATTATGGCATTTGAATTATAATAATTGTAGTAATTAAATTAGAAAATTTAAAAATTAAATCATTGTTATATTTGAGATAAAAAACGAAATTTAATTCAGTATTTAAAACAAATATACATATATATGTACTAAAACAAATAATTGAATATAATGATATTTAAATTATAATAATTAAAGATAAAAGTATAAAATTATTTTTTATATTTGATAAAAAACTATATTTTTTTACACATAAATGCATATTAAGAAACATGATTAAATATCTTAATACTAAAATTACAATATCACAATATTATAATATACAATAACATAATATTACAATAAATTATAAAACATAATATAATTGTATGCGATTTTAAAATGGAATTTTAATTCTAAAACAACATGAATTTGAAATTGATTTAATATTTTCATATGTAAAATGCAAATCACAAACAAGTAGGCCAATCAGAAAGGACTATAGTATTCAAAGACAAGGAAATTAGAAAATGTAATATTAAATTATTGTTATATTTGAGATAAAAAACGAAATTTAATTCAGTATTTAATACAAATATACATAAGTACTAAAACAAATAATTAAATATAATTATATTTAAATTATAATAATTAATTTAAAATTATTTTTTATATTTTATATAAAAACTATATATATTTTTACACATAAATGCATATTAAGAAACATTATTAAATATCGTAATACTAAAATTACAATATCACAATATTATAATATACAATAATACAATATTACAATAAATTATAAAACATAATATAAAATGTAATTGTATGCGATTTTAAAATGAACATGAATTTGAAATTGATTTAATATTTTCATATGTAAAATGCAAATCACAAACAAGTAGGCCTATCAGAAAGGACAAGGAAATGAAGTACAAAAATATAAATGTTTTTTTTTTTACTTAGTCACGTGGTGTCTGTTTCTTTTCTCAGCGCTTGTCAGGATAAACCAATCACAGGCGTCTGAGATCACAGGAGATTAAAACGAGATTAAACCTCCAGAGACTGCTCGAGCCGCTTTCCATTTGTTTGTCAGGTAAATATACTTGTATACATAGAGTTATAGGATTAAAAGATTTTACTTTCATACACATATGTGTCCTATATGACAAATAATGTCTTGAGATTTGAATAAGACTTAGTAGAGATTTTGGCATTTGGCAAGATTGTTTGTACATTAGAACATGAAATGTAAAAAAGAAAGGAAGAAATTGTACACTATATGGCATTTACAGTAGAAAAACAAATATTTATTTTATTATAAGCATATGAACTCTTTAATAATAATGTCAAGCAATACATTTCTCTACAACGCAAACTTGAACCGATAGGCATACTTCGTTCAGAGTTTCTAACGAATTACTTATAGAGACGCTAAGCATTCATTAACTTGTAAAAATATTCTTCCATGTCCAATGCAATATTTACATGCATTTTAATAAATACAGATTATTTCAGGTCTTACTCCATGTAGACATCCATTTTAAATAAAGAAACAATAACACATAGCATACACTGTACTAAATGTTTCATAGACTCACAAAGATACTGTTTATATACTAAAATATCTCAGGTTCTCTGAATAAATAATTATAAGGTGCCAGTTTGAAACAAATGACATAAATGCAAACTGAAACCACCAATATATTTAGCAGACATCAATTTTGCACAACAGACTAACGGTCACATGATGTGTAGCCTTAATTGAACCAAAACCATTGTGGTCACCTTGCATAAATACCACCTTATCAAGTAGAAATCTCACTTAAAATACAAGAACTCATTTAGCACAGCCTTTGTTGATCCACGTATTTAATCAAACAAGAGCCAAACTAATTATATAAACAGACACAAGGATTTGACTTGGTTTGGTGGGTTTTCATGCCATACATGATTTTGAGAGTGAAATACTGGGACAAAACAGATGAACTGGTACATGAAGTAATGGACGATTTGCTGGGAAACGTTTCGTTTTTCAGACTCCTAACTGTTTGTTTAGCCTGCTTAGTGCATCTCCAATGATGTCCAGCTCATGTCTTAGTTCTTCCACCACGTTGTTGATGCTGGCCGTGTCCTTCAGAACATCTACGCTCTGTGTGTACGGGTTGTAGCGCACTGAGAATGGCCTCTTGATGGTCTTTGCAAAATCCCTAAAAAATAAATTCAATTTTAAATGCAAATTATAGTGCTAAATAATCCGATGATGTATGCAGTAAATACCTTTTAGCAATTTTATTATTATTTAATTCACTGTAAGAATACAGTTTAATTTTCTATTACCTCATTTTGACTTTTGCTTCCTCGAAGGTGTCCGAAACAAAGTAGACATCCTGAAAGGTGGTGATGATGCACTCCTGTTTGCATGTCACGTTGGGGTCAAAGGGCAAGATCCTGGCGTTTCCTGAGAGTGCATGCTGGACGAAAAGGACATTCATCTCTATTTATAAGGTGAAAAACATGCATTAGGCATCATGTAGAGAAAGCTTTAGTGGTTCATTACCTTCAGTTCGCTGATGGAGGATAGCAGACCGGCTCCATAAGCTCTCAGTCTCCCTTCTTGCTTACAGAGGCCAAACTCCACAGTGAAGAAATAACACTGAAACATAGAATGGAATTATTAATAAATATGTATTTGTAGTATATTCACATAAAAAACAGTCAAATCTCAAGGCCTGTCATTACTTACAGTGGCGAGTTTCTGTACAGAGTCATCTGACGCTCCCAGTGACGCGAGACCGATCTCCTGACTGAACTGAGCAAAGCTGGGCTCGGCCAATAGAGGGACGTGTCCAAGCAGCTCATGACATGTGTCTCTAAAACAGACAGATGTGTTCACATGATCACCTGCTCAGAGTAGCAATTCCTTTATCATTACAGTTCTTTAATTATTGCAAGCAAAGATAAAGTCTGTTGCATATCTACTATAAAAATCTTTAGTTTTTCAGTGAAATAAACATAATTTGACACTATATATATATATATATATATATATATATACACATAATATAAATACATACAAAAATGTGTATATAAAGACAGATATATGAATATAAATGTTTAAAATAAAACATTTAGTTTATATGCATAAACATAAATTACAAAAATAAATTATATCTGAAGTGCCAAACAGGGAATAATTATATAAAATCTGAATATGTAAATGTAAATTGTGAATATATAGAAGTAAATCTGAATATATATTTATAAATCAGATTATATAAACGTAAATCAGAATATATAGTTATAAATCTGACTATATAAATGTAAATCTGAATATTTAGTTATAAATCTAAATTTATATACAAATTATATACAAATATATATATATATACAAATTGTGATATAAAAATGTAAATCACGAATATATAGAAGTAAATCTGAATATATAGTTTTAAGTCTGAATATATAAATGAAAGTTGCAATATAGCCTACAGATAAAAAACTGAATACATAAATGCAAAATATTGTGAATTTATTTTATGTATAAAAATGTGTGTGTATATATATATGAAGAGTTAATTTGAAAACAGATAACTATTTTTAACAATTTTCTAAAATCATGTTTTTTCATTGTGCATTCCAATTAATCTCAATCAAACTGCGGTTGGGTTATTTTGATTAAGTAAAAAAATAACAAAAAATTAAAAATACAGCTAATTAACAGAATAAAACATAATAAAAAAACATGACTTTTGACACATGAAATGAAACACGAAATCTAAAAAAAATTTAGTTATCTGTTTTTGCAAATAAACTCTTCAAATATATATATATATATATATATATCCTTTTTTTGTAAATAAATTAGAGTGACTGTCATACCATAGTTAAGTCTGCTAATATTTGATTGTTTGTGAACTCACGGCTCGGGTGTGTAGAGGGGGTCCGAGCTGTGTCGCACATACTGAGTGCAGTGAAACACACGGAAGGCCAGACCTGCCAGGAAGTCTCGTGGAGAGAGATACCCAGCCACAGGCCTGATGGTGAAGCCGGTGCGCTCTGAAACAGTTCATAAAGCAGTGTTATAACGAAAAGAGTCTATAAATTCTGAACAAACCAACATTTGATGATCTGACGTCCCTTTCTCTCACCTTTGAGGAAGCGCGAGATGTCCTCCAGCTGCGGGATGTTGTCCTCGCGGACGTCACAGTGTTTGATGAGCAAGGGCAGGTTCTTGAGATACTCGCGGCAGGCGTGTGTGGGGTAGAGTTTATTCAGCTCCCTGAACACCACTCCCCATGTTTTCACCTCCTCCTCTGTGAACTCTATACGGGGAATGGGGTCTCCACTGATGGAAGGGCCAACATTTAATTAGACTTATATTAAATGTGTATTACTCTTATGTTAAAGTATATTTAAAAACTCACTGTTTGTAGCTCATAGCCAAGTCTGCAAAATACTTCCTCCTTTTGCGATAGACGTTGTCCTTGAATCCCTGTTGTAACAGAATCATAACAGTGAGCAACATGATGACAGCATACTGATGCAGTAATCGAGATTCAATCTTGCTGCTTACTGGATGATCCGCATCCAGGTCAGATCCATACATCAGCACGCGGTTCGCACATTTATCCAGATCTGAAATCTTCTTTGGGAACCACGGCATGTTTTCCATCTCTGGAGAAAAAAGCAACCATCAAATATTGAGTATTTGTATAGTACTTTAAAAAAGTCACATCTGTCTGATATTGTCATTCATTCATGTACCGCTTTCTTCAGGCAGGCGGTTGTCAGGTGCGTCCATCTCGAGCACGTTCACGTGTTTCCTCAGCAGCTGAATGATCTCGTGAAGCTGCTCGCGGTTGCTGTCGCAGTCTACGAAGATCTCGAACTCTGAGTTACGCCTTTTGGATTTTCTGGACTCGATGTGCACCAGGTTTACGTGGTTTTCCTGTTGATTTATATATGATGGTTAATGTTATCCTTTTTAAATCAAGTAAAGGAATATTTAAACATGCAAGAAAATCTTGCAACCGTTCACCTGGAAAAGCTTTAGTGCCTTGACAAGCCCACCGATTTCATTCTTCAGAGAGAACACAACAGCAGCCCGGCCTCTCTCTGTAGACACGGTTTTGTTGTCTTTATTCTCCTCGATCTTTGGAAAAGCAGATTTGTTCATCTGTAAAACACAGGCACAAAACATAAATAAATGTCAGATTAGGTCAGGTAGAATTAGGTAATCAAAGGTCATTTGTAAAGCTGAAAATTATATAGGATTTTTTACCCCTTCATTTATTGTTTTATGACTTATGTGTAACATCTTCAGCTCACTTTAAATCCAACCCTAAGTCATGTGCTCATGGCTTGTCAATCAGATCATGTGGATTAAAGTGTGTGGTAAACAACACTTAATCCCTTTTAAGGCCACACATACAACTTTATTTGTATTCGTCTAAAGCTTTTGAACTTTCCTGTTAAGAGTGCAAAACTTTAGGATCATGTTATAAAAACATACAAAAATAAAAATAAATAATAAATAATAAGTTATAATATAACTTATAATAAGTTATAATATATATATATATATTATATATATATATAATATATATATAATATATATATATATATATATATATATATATATATATATATATATATATATATATATACACACATATATATATATACAAAATATATAATATATATAAATATATATATATATATATAATATATAGTTTTTCTGAATTTATTATAGTGATAGCCATACTAAAATTATTGAAAAGAGGTGCCCTACCAATGAAAGAGGAGGTGCAACCAAAAATCAAAAAGCTTTTCTATTGACAGTTATAGCCAAACTATCATAATTTATAGGCGTGCTGTCATTTCTGCTCATTTTTATGAGTTTCAACTCTATTAGATTTAGAAGTGAAATTCAAAGTAGTCAAAAAGTGCAATTAACTTCACTGCAGGATAACACTTTTTTATTTACTAAATATTGGTCACTGAGGGGTTTGTTTTTAAATAATCCTAAACTACAACAAACTTCAGTTGCGAACAGGTCATCCGATTAAAGTTGCTGGTTCCTGCGTCAGTTCAGCACCGCGGACAGCGACAGTCATCATGACCTGCTTAACATAAGCGCCAGCAGAGTGACGCTCTGTCCCAAGGTTGCAGACGTGGGATTAAGTCCAAGAAATCACACCGATAATTATGTGTAGTGACATAAGAAATATATAATGTATATGAAGTACATACATCCATACGCATTTAAAAAAAACATGTTTATATATATATATTTTTAAATTATTATTTTATTATCTATTTAGTTTTATATATTCAATTCAATTTATTGCTTTTGCATTTCTGAAAATCTACTGACCATGACAGAATGACCATCACTCCTTTAATGGCAATAGAGTTCAAACAAAATTGCCAAAAGATGTCCAGAAAATCTTTAATATTAAAAAAATTATTCGCATCAAATAGAATTAAACAAATAAATAATAAATTAATTAATCTTCTAATTTCATACATTAAACATGCATTGCTTTTTATTTAATATTAAGCTATATCAAAATTATTCACTAAAAATTTAATTTAATTTATCAACTACAAAATTGAGCTTTAATTGACCCTCAAACAAAGCTTGTCATCTACTGACCATGTTTCTTTTATCACGCATGTGGGAGAGTAATCGTCCCTGTCCTCGTCTTCCCGACAGTAGGATTCCCGACAGCATTAGTGAGTTGACCGTGGCAGGGTTCAGAGTACTGTGATTCACCGTCTCGGTTTAACAAAGACGGGCCAGTGTCTGTCGTCTTAAAACAATCTCATTTGGACGGCGAGGAAGCCTATTATTAGCGCCCTCTTGTTTTAATCTAACACTGGGATTAGGCTGCAATTAATCACTCTTCCACGCACATCTCGGTTAAGTGTACTTAATTTGATGCATCTTTAGATTTGGTGCGAGGAGGATTGGAACATCTTATTGCTAACACATCAAGCATGAATGTGTTAGCCGTAAAACCGAATGGAGCGCTTTTGTTTACTTGAATAGCGGTGCACCATGGGATCTGTCAACTTCAGTGACCTCCACATTTGTCATTTCAGAAACCTATGCTTCCTGGAAATATACATTTGGCATTATAAACCTTAAATAATGTAATTTTTGTGCATAGAAACTCCAGTTTTATATGAACCTCCACCTGTTGAAAACTTAAATTCTCACCTGAGCAACAATTATGAAATATAATTAAAAAAATGTATGCAAATCAACCAAATGAGTAAAAAAAAAAAGTTTGCCATTTAAAATGATAGAAATAATGGAAAAAATATTTTATCACTTACCTCATTGTTAAGTTGCTTCTCTTCCAATGTCAGACCAAGGTTCATAGAGTCAAAAGATCTTCCTCTGCGCGGTCCCTCACTTTTTGTTGAGTACATGCTGATGTTTCTTATTATTTCAATGAGTTTGCCAGTCTTTTGACTGGATGTGCTACAATTGTTGTAATACAATGAGACTGCGCGCTTTGCTATTTATGAGGTGCTGAAGAGGGGGAGGAGGGGTGGTGAGTTAATCTTCCTCCTGACAGCAAATGGAAAATGAGCAGCTTCTCACGTCATGGGGATATTCATATGAGAGACATACCTTTTCATATTCTCTTTGACATTCTGCACACAAAAAGATCTGTGTGTGAGGAGAGCTGCGTCATTGGCTGGAGTTAGGAACAAAAACGCCCACAGGACACCAAAAAGCCTTTCCTGAAATCTGTATACACATGAAAAAACAAATATTATAAGAGCATACACCAGTCATTTTATGGGCGCTCAATTGTGTATGCTAAAAACACATTTTATTTTATTTGCAAATTAGTGCTGTCAAACAATTAATCGCATCCAAAATAAAAGTGTGTGTTTATATAATACATGTGTGTGATCCTGATCATGTGCACACATTGTACCCATTCACGATACTGATTTCGCAATATGATTTTCTCACAATTTTTATATTTTTTTTTAAATAAAGAGATTTAGACAAAATGCTGCACATTTCTGTGAGAAATTTAAGCAAAAACAAAACTAAATTGCAATAAATAACACAAATTCATATAAACAAACTAGTGCTGTCAATCGAAAAAACAACAACTAATTAATCGCACATTTTTCTAAAATTAATCGCGATTCATCGTGATTAATACCACCTAACATTAAAGTTTTTAAATATACTTTTATATTGCAATAATTCACATTCAATCTTCAAATGTACATTGTACAAACAACATAAAGACAGTATATTTTTAATATTTCTTTAATGGCATCTTTTTTATGATTGAAGGCCAGCATCACTGATATCAATACTACTGATGTCTCTATAAAATAGTTTTTCCCCCTTAATATTTAACCATTGACTGTAGCCATTCAGCATTACAGAATAATCGAGAGATATCGATTTTAACATTTATTAGACTTAACTTCTAATTTAAGTGAATTTAAAACAATCTTCACACGAACCCATTATAATAAATGACATATTTAGCTACCTGTGCCCTTCAGCAGAAATATACAGAAAATGAATAGTAACCAAACACTAAATTCTAAATTAAATATAGATGAACCCCTTAAAGCTATAAAAGTTAATGATTTCCTCTTTTTTTTCTTTTGTTCTTGGATTAATAAACATCACAGCAGCTGGTTATTAATTTATTGTCCTGTTATTGCTTTAAAAGCTGCTGCTGCTTTCTGACTCACTTCAGGTCTTAGACTCTTCTAATGAGTGGACGAGTTAAATCGGGTGTGTTAGATGAGGGAGACAGTGCTGGGGTGCCTCAGGAAAGTTTTGAAAACCATTTCAGAGACATGTTCTTAAATGTGATGCATATATATCATATTGCATGCATGCACACAGTTTTAAGGCAGCTTTAATCGCCTTTTTGGTAACTTGCCTTAACTGACGGCATAACTAGGACATTGCATGCACGTAGTTTCTTTCGCTGTTTGATATGAAATGATACAGGCTACAGCGCGCGCCGGCACCTTTGTGCGTGTATTTGAAGAGCGTCTGAAACGTCTCCCATTTGATGTGGTCATAAAGACGTTTTTCTTTTCAAGAAAAAAGAGACAGAGGCAGCAGTTGTGAATGGGATGGCCAACGCTAGCCCCGCCCCTGCGTTAAATATTTTTAAAGCGTTAATCTAAAAAAATGAATCTCCCGCGTTAACGCGCCAATTTTGACACCACTAAAACAAACTAAGACTTTGCCTGTGCTCTTTCCTTTGAAAATTAGAGGCAACCACTCTATTTTAATCACGATCCAAACAAAGATGCTCCATACATGCAGCATGAACAGTTTTTCATCTAAATTAGATTGTCTAATTTTGAAATTTGAAGCAAAAACAGAATGGTCTGACTTTAGTTTTGTGAAACTAGACTACATAAAACATCTAAAAGAAACAAAAACAGCAGATGGGCTGAATGAGAAGAGTTTGTGTACAGCTAGAGGCGGCAAAGAATTTGCCTCATAATTCTATGCAGGAAAAACCTGTATATATAAAATAAAGTCAGAGAACTCTGAGCTCTTTTCATGTTGTACATACAGTATGTTCACCAAGGCTGCATTTATTTGATCAGAAATAAAGTAAGAACAGCAATATCGCAAAATATTATTCCAATTTAAAATAACCGTTTTCTATTGTAATGCATTTTAAATAGTGCTGTCAAATGATTAATCACATCCAGAATAAAAGTTTTTGTTTACATAATATATGTGTGTATATTGTGTATATTTATTATGTATATATAAATACAAATACATGCAGGTATATATTTATGAAAAAATATTTTATGTTTATATGTTAAATATATTTAGATATAATATAAAATATAAGTATAAGTAAATACATGTATATATTTCAAAAATATTTACTGCATGTGTGTGTATTTATATACTGTATACATAATAAATATACACAGTACACACACATATATTATGTAAAAAAGAACTTTATTTTGGATGCGATTAATCGTTTGACAGCACTAAAAAAAAAACAAGCTGAATTTTCAGCATCATTACTCCAGTCTTCAGTGTCACATGATCCTTCAGAAATCATTCTAATATGCTGATTTGCTGCTTAAGAAACATTTCTGATTATTATCAGTGTTGAAAACAGTTTGCTGCTTAATTTTTTTGTGGAAACCGTGATACAATTTTTTCAGGATTCTTCTTCTTATTATTTTTATTTTTTTGCAACAATGTAAATGTCTTTACTTTCACTTTCAATCAATTTAATGCATCCTTGCCAAATAAAAGTATTAATTACTTAAAAAAACAACAACTTTTGAATGGTAGTGTACAATTAAAATGCAGTGCTGAAAAGCCAATAAAATAACTTTTTATTTACTATATTGCAAACAATTAATCAGTTGCAAAGAGCTTTAATACTGTAAAGTGGGATGTATAAATGACGTTGGCAAAAGAAGCATGTGACCCCATTCATGATTTTATGGGTCAGGTGTATTGATAGCCATGTTTTTTTAAGAGGATTCACTCTGATTCCTTGAATGAGTCTTAAAGATGTGCGTCTGAATTCAGTCTCGGGACTCCACTTGGGAAGATCTGAGCGTACAGGGTGTTTTCCTTCTCTTTGTCCCGCCTCAGTGCCTTGTGAGCCTTGTCCCACATCTAGGGGTCATGGTTAAATTACAGTAAAAGCCCTCAAGAGGATGATCTCTCTGTCCAGGCACCCATGAAGCGTTAGATTGAGGTGTCTTAGGCCACCAGATTTCATTACATTTGATGGGTGGATCGTACTGTACTCTACTTAATACCAATTTGTCTGTGTGGGATTGTGCACCTTTTTAGAACCCAGAGAGACTTTGAGGTCTAAATTTCCCATCCTACCTTTTGGGGTTTGGGTCACATGTGGTTACACACAAGTCTGTATCAGGTGGACTGAAAGATGAGGTTCTCGTGACAGGATCTACACAAGCTTGAGATAGAAGGAGTGCCGAGCAATTTCTGAAATTATATATGATTGATAAATTGATATATAATGTACAGTATATATACATCTATATAAATATGTGTGTCTGTATATGTATATAAAAAACTATGTATTATAAAACACACCCATACAGTATATATATATATATATATACATACACATACATACATTTCATATTTAAAATTACAAATATAAATATAGTTTTTAAATTTAGTAGTAACAAAGTAGTAGACAACATTTTCATGCTTAAATGAAACACTGGAAGTCTAGTTTGACCAAAGGCTAAAAATAATTCTGACATAGATCACCATCTACTTCCAGAAGCTGTGATGTCCCACACGTGTCAGAGTTTGGGGTGTGTGGGCAGTGTGTAAACTGAGGAAAACCCACCTGGCGGAAGGCAAACAAACTCCTTTCAACAGCGCGGGGTGTGTGTGTGGAGGCTGAGGACTGCTGCTACATCAAAGCCTGAGCTCCAGGGGTCTGGAGACCACACGGATGCAGTGTTGTCATGACTGATGGGTGCAATGTCAGAGCCCCAGGAGCCTTTGAACAGAGTTCACTTTGACATTACGCCAGATGTGATGACAAACGAGCTGTGACAGACAGAAAAGTGAACATTGGGCAACATAAAAGGGAATCTTTATACAGTATACTTGATTTTTGCATAAGGGGTACTGTTCTAAAGCCCATTCATAATTCATAAATTGCTTGTAATTACCTGTAATTTATGAGTCAGTTAGGGCAAGATGACGTCTGATACGACTCAAGTGGGTTTAAACGGGTACATAATTATGCGTATACGGCTGATAGTTTTAAAGATTGGTGCTGAAGATGTTTTGTCTCGTCTTGATAGTTTGGAGTAGGTTAGTTAGATGAAGTGAACTGATGTTGAATTAGATGATGATGAATTGATGTCAGTCTCTCTCTCTCTCCACACAAAACGAGCTCAGTGTTAATTAAAGGAAGGCTTGGCTTACATTATGCAGCCTCTGGTTCTTTTGTGCGGTTTGTTCTGAAGAGGCTCTTAGCTGGAATGGCCAGTGAATGCTCATCGGTACACACTCATCTCATTACAGCTCACTCACAACCCAACACAACCGCAAGACGTCTACAAACACCCAGACCACATCAGTTCACCCTAACATATGTTTCATACAGAAAATAATGCTTGTTTTTAGGACCATTACGATTATTTTCATTGTGATATATTCATTTTTTGATTTCTGGATAGCTAAGCACATTTTAGTCATTACAATCAATTAAAATATATTATGTATAATGTAATATATTAATATAATATAATAATGTTGTGTTACAGTAATGATAACTTGGTGAGAATCAAAAATTGTGAATTAGCCACAACAAAGTTGAACTTCAAGATGCAGTATGGTAACGAGAATTTGAAAAATATATGCTTAATTTTCATGCATTTCAATTTTTTCCAAATCATTAATTTTCCCAAAGCAAAATTACATAATAAAATTAACAGACATATTTTATGAAGAAATTCATTTTATTATTATTATTATTATTATTATTATTTAGATGAAATATGACCTGAAATGTTCTAAACAGATTTTGCTGTAACCATTTTGATATCAAATTAAATTTTGTGCTGGCCTACAGCAACATTAGCACCTTCCACGTCACAATAAACATTCAAATAAGAAAAATTAGGTATTTACAAACAAGTTTGACGAAACTTTTCTGGCATTCGTTAAAAAGGCAGAACATCACAATCCACTTTGTGTACACAAAACCAGTGTGTGAGAGAGAGTAACTGGAGACATGGGAAAGTGTGAGTGTGTTTCCTCTTAGCAGGTGGCACAGAGAACATGCCCATCCTAGACAGACCCCTGATAACCTGGCCCAGTTCTGTTCATTTCAATCAAGGGATTTACACACACACACACACAGTGTGATAGATGAGCTTGGCGATCCACCCTAATCTCAATAATGATACCAACTCCACAGTTCACATGAGGACACCACCAAACACATTACTGGAGCAATGAAGTTTTCCGCACCCAAAAAAAGTTAAATTAGATTTGACTGCTGCAATAGTACATAAAAGTAGCTTCCAGTCTAATTCTGTTCTCACAGATCTACAGTCTACCAAGAATTGGATGCATGGCATCTGCTGTATGTGAAAATCTGCTATGCATTATAAATGAGTTCAGCAGGCATGAACAATAGCAACATGAGTTGGAATTGTGAACCAGGAATATTCAGGACATCATAAATGCATTTGCATGAACATACACTGAGCATCACGATCAAACTTTTTACTGGAAGTGAGTCATTTAATGTCAGGTTGTCAAACAAAAAAATCGTGCATGCATAAATTTAAGTGAGTCACTTGTCAAGCGTCATTGGTGTTGGGAGATGGTCATTTTAGGAGCTCCACCTCTGACAGAACAAACACAAAACATATGCTACCAACTGAGCAACGGCAAACAGCCCACTGCTATCCGAGCACAGCAGATCCACTGGGAATTTGTCAGCTTCAGGCTGAGAAATCACGCCGTTCTGACATTTCAAAGGCTGGGAGGGTCGCAGGTTCAACGGACCCGGTTTCTGTTCATGCAGACTGGCTGTCATTACAGATAGACATCAACATGTTCCTGAAGGCTTCCTAACACTGGAAAAACACTTCCTTCTTTACACATTTACCACGTCAGGTACCAGACAAACAAGTTTAAAGGCAAACAGAAAGAAAAAAGAAAGAAAGAAAGGAAAAGGATGTTATGATGTTAAAGCAATAGTTTACTTAAACATGAAAATTGTGTCAATATTTACTCACTCATGATCCGTTTCCAAACCTGTTGTTATTTCTCTGTGGAACACAAATGGAGAATTTTTGGGGTTACTACACACACACGACAGCATTTTAGTGCAATGTTAAAGATTACGAGATTAAAGTCATAATATTTCGAGAAAAAAGTAAAAATTACAAGAATAAAATTTAAATATTTTGATAAAAAAGTAAAAATTACGAGAATAAAGTCATAGCAATATGAGAATAAAGTCGAAATATTTTGAGAATAGTCAAAATTATGAGAATAAAGTTGAAATATTTTGAGAATAAAGTCAAAATGACAATTCAATTGTACTTAAGTATTATAAATATGTAAAGTATTGCTATGACTTTATTTTCGTAATTTTGACTTTTTTCAAAATATTTCAACTTTCTCGTGACTATGACATTCTCAAAATATTTTGAATTTATTCTCGTAATTTTGTAATTTTTCTTAAAATATTACGACTTTAATCTCGCAATGTTCGATTTATTTTTTTACGTGGCACTAAAACGCTGTTGTACATATATAATTCATATAGCTGTAGTTCATTTTTATAAGATATTTACGTTTATATTTACATATGTAATATGTCTAAAAATGTATATTATAATATTATTATATCATAAATATAATAAAAATGGTCCCTATGACATGTATGCTAAATTCTGGGTGATTTAGATTGTTATAGCTTGGTGTGAGACATCAACGTGTTATTTTTTAAATCTGAGTGCAAAAACAATTGAGATTAGAAGTGAATAATCAGCACCGAATCACACATAAATATCATCTAGTTTATAAAGGCTTGGATAAATTGGATTTTTAATCCTTTTTGGGCTTGACAGCTGTGGGCACTAAACTGTCCTTGTATGGAAAGAATGGAAAACATTCTTCAAAATATCTGCTAGTGTTTCAACATCAGGGTGAGTAAATAATGTCAGGATTCATCTTTAAACAGTTACAGATCATCAAGTATGAGATGGAATCAGAGTTATTCTGGGAAATCCAGCGTGAACCGAGAGAAAGTTTCATTGTGTGCTTGTTGACAGGAGAGATAAACTGCAGCTGAAGGAGGCTGTGATGAGAGGCAGCTCCACGGCCCTTAATGAGCTCCAGCGCACAAGCAGCTGGACGAACCAGTGAAAAACAGACGTACGTGCCAGAGAGCACAATGCAGACGTGTGTCACGTGACCGCTGACTACTCCAAAGACCGCATTCATCTTTAATGACATGCATTGTTGAGTTCCTACCTGATCCAGTTGTCTGTTCTTCAAATGGAATTTCTGAGGAAATCAATCGCAAAGATGCCACTGAATTTATATGAACCATAATGAGGTTCCTACCACTGCATTATCACAGTATTTCAGACTTTTAGACAACAAACTTTGAATGATAGTGTATAAATAAAATATTAAATATAAAAAAAAAAAAAAAAACATAAAAAAATTAAAACAGGTGGCATCTGCAAGCAATTTATGCTGACCTGTTCTCAAAATTTTCTAAATTATTTTATCATTTGAAACTATTTTATTTAATAAATAAATAAAAACAATTTAATTGAGCATTTCTGCTAAAAATACGCAATTAAAAAATATGGCTCAGTTACTGAATATGAGACATTTGAGGTTTGGGGTTTGTGTGTCTTTAAACCCAAATGTATGACTTTTACTGGCTGTTGCACACATCTAGCATATAGTTAGTGGGCGATTTTTGGGCCATGTTAGTGGGCGATGTTACGCGCCATCAATTTAGGAGTTCTGCACATCAGAGAGATGATGTTTGACAGCTGCCAATAATCTGTTTACGCTTTAACTTTCTATAAACAGCACTGCTTCTGTCTTAACCAGTCCTCCGTCAACTCGTATTAGTTGAGCATTCACTCATACACGCAGTGGTCTGGAGCGAACCAACTCAAGTGCTCCCTCACCCTGGGGTACGTCTGTCAGATCAGCCTCAGGTAGATCTAAAAACAGACACGTCAATCAAAAGTGCTTGTATACCTGAGCATCTGGCCATTTCAGGCCAACCAAGATTCCCTCAAAAACAACAAAAGCCAGTGGCTCAAAATCACACAGACGTGGTTAAAATTATCCCCTGTCCGTTTTACATTCAGTCCGGGTCGAGATCCCAGAGTGTCTGGCCGTGTCTCTCTCAGGTCCTCCTCCTACACACCACATTTCCATAAGAATGCAGCGCGCTCTGCATATCAATCCGAACTCTTAATTAAAGAGCTGCTATATTCCTGCTGGCGTCACATACGCGGGAAGTGCGCAGTAGACCCTTTCTCCCCGTTCTGATGGCCATTTGGAAAGCAAATGAGGGACGTGATCACAGCCTGGACGTGGCACGCACATTTGAGGGACACCTGATGGAGAACATCAGTAAACACTCGAAAGTGTGCGTAAAAAAACGTCAGCACATGTTCGCTATCATATGCGAAAGCTTTTAGTTTGAAGCATAACACATTAAGTAACGTAAAATAAGTTGTTCTGTGAACTATGTTGTGAACTAGGAAATATACAATTACTCCATACAAAACACAATCTACAAAACATGTTTTGTTTACTAAACATAAATGCTGGTGTATACAAACAAAACGATAATATACACAGTTTAAACTAATATTTTAAACTATAACGAAAGCGGTTTTATTTTTAGTTGTGTCTAAACAAAAGACGAGTTCTTTCAGAAGGAGAAGAATTTATCTTTTGGGTCTGGAACTTTGCTGAAGAATGTTTCCTTTTAGATGTTTCAGCTTGACACACTGGATGAAATAGAAAAGTCCTTCTTTATAATGTCTGCCAGTTTCGGTTCCACTTCTGACAACAAGCCAACCAGGTGCTGGACCTGTAGATGAGATGAGAAAAGATGAGAAGCTCTGTGATCACTGAGGGCCTGTAGGAGCAGCGAGAAGGACAAAAAAAAGAAAAGAAAAAGGAGAACGTACCGCCGTTATATGTTGAGGTACGAGGGTGCCAACAGCAGACACACAGCTTCTCTCTGTCAAATACCCTTCCTTGACTATGGATGACAACAGATCCTGAAGATTAAAGGGAATTTTCAATAAATTAATATGCAATATATTTAACATTTGTATGTTTTAATTTAGTAATTTTAAAATGTATTTTATATTTTCATAATATAATACAATATATATTTTTGGAATGTACTTGTATTTAATATGCTACATATATTAATTTAAAATTGTATAATTTATTATTTTTTAAACATCACATTTTTATAACAGAGTGCAACCAAATAATATATAAAATAAATTAGAATTTAATAATTTACGTTTTTTGAAAGCCATTGGTTTTCTGAAAAAAAGCACATTCTGTTAGAATTTTAGTCAAATAAACAAGTTTTACCCTCAGGTCTTAAAGGATTAAAGTGGTCATATGATGCGATTTCAAGTTTTGCTTTCTCTTTGGAGTGTTACAAGCTGATTGTGCGTAGATAAGATCCCTGAAGTTGCAAAGACTAAAGTCTCAAAACCAAAGAGATATTCTTCATCAAATTTAAGACTCTGCCACGCCTTCCTAAAACGTCTCATTCAAACACGCCCCCACATGTCTACGTCACGATGTGGAAATATTTGCGTAATGCCGCCCAAATGTTCATGCGAGGAAAGAAGGCGTGGTTTCAGTAACCACAGTAGTGTTGATGCAGTCATGTCTGGGAGAAGCTGTGTGTTTCTATGACAAAGCAAAAGCACTTTATTTGGCCTTCCGAAAGTAGATGCATTTAGGAATCATTAAGATTACTTACAACAGAACAGCACAACCCAGATGTTATCACAACGCATGGACGACCATTTCGTGAACCTAGGAGAGGAGGTAATTCTGACTTTGCTGTGACAATCTGGCGCTTTGAATCAGCAACTGTATGTTTTGTTATTAGTTTAAGTATTTGCTATTGACTGTTCAAATGCAGAGTTTTGCGCATCGTGTGTGTGCATGTGAGAGAGAGAGAGAGAGAGAAAGAGAGTCACATCACAGAGTTGTGTGTGTGCGCTTGCGTGTGTGAGAGAGGGAGACACGGTCACACAACCGCGGCTTGTTTGCAAACACATACGAGCTTCATCACTGTTTCTGTCACGCGACTCTGTTCCCCTCTCAGGCTTGAACTGATGGTAAAACTAAGGACATTATTAACTGTCTTTACATTTATTTTGAAAGCTAAAGCTCACGATTATGGAAAGGGGCATTACATTTCCGACTCGTGCTTGTGGTGTTCGGCCAATCACAATGCACTGTGCCAGTTGACCAATCAGAGCAGACTGTACTTGTCGGAAGGAGGGACTTTGTAGAAAACGACGAGAGAGGCGGGGCATAGAGGACCTACAATAATGTACAGTATTTGAAAATAATGTGTTTTTTGAACATTAAAGCATGTTAACATATTCTGTTACACCAAATACACAAAATAATGATCTTTAAAAAAGCATCATATGACCCCTTTAAGTTGTAAAATATTTTTTTATTTTTAATAATATAATATATAATACTTTAATAAATTATACATTTATAATATAATTTTTTACATTTAATGTATACTTTTTAATATATTTTTTATAATATAGTATAATTTAGTATATAATATTTTAAATTAGAATGTAATAATTTATTATTTTGTAAATTTGATAGCTTTAAATTTCAATTTAATTAAAATTTTAGTGCTGTCAAACGATTAAATCGCATCCAAAATAAAGGTTTGTTTACATAATATATGTATGTGTGCTGTGCATATTTATGATGTATATATAAATACACACACATGCATGTATATATTTCAGAAAAATAGGTTATGTTTATATATTAAATATATTTATTTATAATATAAATTATATGAATATAAATATATAATATGAAATATTTTCAAAATATATACATGCATGTGTGTGTATTTATATATATACATAATAAATATACACAGAACACATATGCAAACAAAAACTTTTATTTTGGATGCGATTAATCGTTTGACCGCACTAAAATTAATATATTATAATATGGTCTCAAGTTAGAATTTAATAATTTATTACTATTTTGTAAACTGGATAGCTGCCAGTTTCACCTTATTCAGTTGCACAAGGACGGCTGAGAGGAACTCTGCTGTGGTTTCGACTAAAGCTTTGAGCTGTTCATCTTCCTCTTGCTTCACCTCTTCTCTCTGGCTCTTTTCCGATTCGGCGTTTCCAGCTGTTCGGCTCTCACGCCATTCAGCATTGAACTGCAGAATGCGAATAAGACTTCCTAATAATTCTGTACCTGTTAAGAATAAACACACATTATGAAATCGATACAGCAATATAATAGCAAATCTTAAACAAACACACGATGCCTCTCATGAAGCAATGAATCTGATATGCTAAAAGTGTGTTTCGTACTGATCTCTGTCTGCAGGCTGGAGTGTAACGCTGACAGCAAGGCGAGCGCCGGGGACAGGAGGGCTTTCTGCTCCTGCAGGATGAGAGGAGGATCGTCCGCTTGACATAAATCCTCACATACGATCTTACACACAAACATCCACACTGCATGACCACAAGCTCCATCTGATACTGTACACAAGGTAAAAACAAGAAATACATTATTAAAATACATTACAATAGAAATCAGTTATTTTAAACTGTAATAATATATTTCACAATATATTACTGTATTTTTGATGAAATACAAACGCAGCCTTGGTGAGCAGAAGACACTGACTCTCAGAGAAGAACATCAATGTATAGCTCAAGTGATTATGTTATTGCCCCTAAAAAAACTTACTAAAAAATAAATGAATTTTCAGGGTCAGTTAAAGTCAGTGTGTGTGTTTGTGTGTGTGTGTGTGTCTCACCCAGAGCCTGCATGCCCTCTTCTACTGTAGTCAGAAGCTGGAGTGAATGAAGATACGCTTCAAGAGCCTCTGGACTTTCTGACCTACAACACAAAAATTCGAATGAGCCTAAATTGATATTTCAAAAACAACATTGATCTGATTCAGATAGAACATCTTCTCTTGCTCTAGCAGCAGACAGAGGAATAGGTTGGTAAATGCCTCGGACAGACAGACGAGCAGAAGGTCACATCACCTTAATTAACACGTCTCACCTAAGCTGTGTGGCCGCCTCAAGCAGAGAGGACGCGACGTCCTGCTGGGTGTCCTCGTTTGGGTCACTGTCGCTGGCCGGGGTGGACACCCAACTCTTCATCATCTCCTCATCCTCATCAAAGAGCTTATCCACCAGCTCCCCAACCTTAACCAGCAAATCCACTGCAGAGAGAGATACACTTTAATGTCCCAATACTTCAGAGGCACAATTATCTGTTTGATAAACTTTTATCTAAGATTAATTTAAACTAGCATTAAAACACATCAAATGCATGCATTTTAAAATTCTGTTTTGATTTTAACATAAATGTCAATTAAAGTAAAAATGTTAGCTTTGATGAATTTAAAACTTTAAATGAAAATATAACCTTTATTATATATTATTTTATACATAAACATTTTAAGAATTACCTACATTTTGTCATTAGTTAGCTATAGAAATGTATTCTTAGAAAGAAATTATATTATTTATCTTTAATATATAGCCTACTTATCAATAACTACAAGCCAACATTTGGTCACAAAATATCTAGTGAAATTTTTTTTGTGAAAAATAATAAATATGCATAAGTTTGGGGGGGAAACAAAAATTGCTGCTTAATTTCATAAGAGTTTCAGGCCCTTTTTGTGCCTGTCAGTTGAAAGCAACATTTGTAAACGTCACTGACCGTTGGTGGAGCTGCTCATGATGAAACACAGACTGCCGCACATCGCCGGCTGCTGCCGTATCCTCTCCAGCCACAGAGGGGCGACATCAGGCTGAGACAGGCACGTTAGCAGGAGCCTGAGGAAGCCACAGTGTTGCAAGTCACACAACCACATTAAGTAAAATGCAGTAAAAAGTTTTCTTTGAATTTTGTAACAGGGCTTTATCAGCACTGACCTGCAAGTCTCCAAGAGCGTAGGTGGATCATTGTCCCCGAGCAGCAGAAGTAACACAGAGCTGAGATATACAGACAACATGTCAGACATGAATTAGTAGTATTGTATTTACAAAAGTAGCTGAATTATTCTGAAGTTAACAGAGAGTTACCATAGGTCAGAGTTTTGGCTGAGAGATACACATGTGTCATGGAAACAGGCCATATTACCCAGAATTCCAACACAGATTTCCTGTAACAGAAGCTCTGAGTAATTATATATGAAGTCATAAGCATACAAACATTATGTGAAGCAGTTACAGTGGTAAAATGTCTTACCGTGAGCCGTGGACTACGTGACTTTGCGATCACACCCAGCAAGATGTCTGGAGCTTTGAACTCCTGAAGAAAAACAGCCACATCCTGGAGAGAAAGCACATGTAATGTATATGTAGCTGGTGGGCATGGAGCAGGGGGATGAACACAGTGTTTCAGTTACCTTATCCATAGCCATGTCCCAAACTTTACACAAGTCCTCCTCCAGATCATCTGTCAGTTCCACTGAAGAATCACTCGGCTCACTTTCCTGATCTGTCACAGTCTAGAAGGTAATTGAGGTATATATTAAGAAAGAAATGAAGGAATTGCACAGCTTCAAGAAAACTTGTTGATAGATGGATGGATGGATGGATAGATAGATATAATTAAAAAGGGAGGTCAAATTATATTTAATTTGATTTTAATTAAAACACATAAAACACATACATATACAAAGAAACCCAAATGAATCCATTTTATTTTTATGTTTTATTTATATATACAAGTTTAAAAAAAGAGTATATTATATATTAAATTACATTAAAACATAGTTATGCATATAAAGTATAAAATTACAGTATAGATGCAATATATTATAATGTAATATAAAAAATATATTTTAGTGACCCTATTAGTAGTTTAAATAATGTATAAATGATTTTTTTTCATATTTATATAAATTTACTTTAGAATAATATTTATATAATTATGATAAAAATGATAAGGACTATTAAAATCAAAACGGATCAAATTATATTTAAAGGCAATTAAAAATAAAATGTTTTTTTAAAAAATGCATTTTTAATAAAACACAAATGGCATTTAAAAAAAAAATAATAAAAAAAATAATAATATATATATATATATTATATATATATAAGCTTTCAATGTAACAGGTGTGTTTTTGTAAAAATGAAACAACATAATTAATCTGACCTGTACTTATTAAAACATCTAAAAGAAAAGTAATCATACTAATTTTATTATATTTTAAATTATCCAAAACTTTTTAGATTTTAAATGACTAAAAGTGGCAAAGATTGGCAAAGATTTAAATTGACAATTAATTAGTATTTTGGGGGCTGCACTGTGATCTTGTTCTAATATGCCTGACAAGATGCTTGTTATGTGGAGACCAGTGATACAGAAGTCTAGCATACATGGTTATACCTGAATAAGGCGGGTCAGAGTGCTGAAGAGCCAGTGTTTGCTGTACACTGTCTCCCCGATGGCGTCCGCCTCCTCACCGGCCTCAGTCTCATCTTCCTCGGGTGGAGGCGATGGGTTGCGGTCCATCTCCAGCGAACCCGCGGTGGAGGATCCACAACTGTCTCCATCCACCTCCTCCTGAGAGCATCTGTCTTTGTGCTCTGATGAAATCAATGCATGGCATAAAAGCATGAGGGATGAGATAAAATGCATGCATAAACCTCCAATACACAGCATAAAACATATGCATGTAAAAAAAAATGTCAGATAAAGTATAAATGTATGCACAAACATCATGCACAGAAAATGCATACAAAACCTGCATGACTACATGTAACTTACGCATTAACTTTTCATTAATTCATGCAAAGCCTGACCTAGATGCATGGATAGAGTTCATGAAGTAAATGTGTGCATATTTACTGTATTTAACTCGTATAAGTTGCGTCAAGACACGAGTCCAACACGCTTTAGCAACATAAGTGTGAAATGCAAACTTACAAAAAACAGTTACGCTGTATGTTTAAATCTCGAAAGGTTTTGCAGGTTTATTTATGTAATACCGGTTCAACAACGTGGCAAATATTGAATTATTAAAATAAACATTCACTGCAAAGAGGATCAACACTAGCCTAATAACCCACATCTGACTTACCCATTAATAATGACTTTCCACAACCAACGCTAAAATGCTCAGAAATATCAATTCGAAAAATGAATTTTAAGCTTCATGGTTTAACGTTTTGAATAAGCACATAAAAGTGAATACTTCCGCTCACAACTCCACAGAGCATGATGGGCAAGAAAAAGGGAAATAAAAGTTTGTAGAATGGCAGTTGCACGAAACGTCTTCACATAAATGGGCGGAGTTTGTGTTTGACAAGGGAGTAAATAGTATTTTTCATATTTCTGCTCTGCAACATCTATTATTATTTTTAATTCAGTGTCTGTAAATGTTTAAGTATAATTATGCAGCTATAATATACCTATTAATCTATTGTCTAGAACAGGACGGAAGCACATTTTCACAAGGCACGAATCTGATTAGGCTAAACTGGTGCTTTAATATTGTCTTTGCTCGGATTTCTGTATGTCAGTCACCAGTTCTCGACATGAATATTTAAACGGCTACACTTTTTTATTTATTTTTTACTGTGTAAAATGCGTCTATGGGACAAAAAACATGACTTGAATGCGTGTTTCTGAGCCTTCATGCGCCCCCTGGAGGAAGAATCCTTGTTCTCGCTGTAAAATGGAGACAGCTTTTGCTGTCAAAAGGTAATCTCTCTCACTCTATGTGTACTATATCTTTATCATAAATTGACTAATGACCTAAAACAGTGCAGAATATTTCTTATATTTGCTATTTTACCTCATAACTTTAAACTTTTTCACGTTTCAATGTAGTCTCAGACATGATTTGTACAAATTAATGTCCATTTCTGTAGGTCTGTGTTACATATAAATGATTGTAAACTGTACAAATCCAAGGTTTTGTCCTCAACTCGATGGATATATTATAGGCCTACTCTTTTCCCACTTGAACTCAGTATCTAATAATCGAGGCAATGTACTGCAGTCTTACACTGTACATACACAACATATATGTCAAATGAGGCAGTGTCAATAGAAACTATAGGCAGCCGTGTTGGTTTATCTAATCAATGTTTTATATTTGTTCCCTCCCTGTGCCAACAATGTGCCCGGTTTTAGAACAGCTGTTTCTTAGACTGCCAACACTTGTGTGGTGTTAAAGTTGGAGCCATCATCTCACTTTACATACATGCACATCAAACCTGATGTTTGCCTTTGGAGGAACTTTTGTACAGTGGCAGAGAGAATGCTGCAACTTAAAAAAACAAACATACAAATAGAAAAAAAAGATTGTACTTCCATCGAGGATGTAGAAGTTACATCCTGCACTGGCCACTGTGACACTAAATCAACATGAGAGCATTTTTTGTTCTTTTGAGTTCTCAGATGAACTGTATTAGAGTCATATATAATATTTCATAAGACCTCCTTTCTGAAGACCTAACAATGAACAGTAATGATCAATATTAATAAAATGTTAAAATGAAAAAAAAGGATAACAGCTTTACAAATTAAGACTAATTTAACTGGTGCTCAGTAGGGACAATCTAATTTGGTACCAAATGTTGATTTGTAGTTATTGATACACGTATATTTCCCATAAATTAAATTAAAAAAATTTTTTTCCTTTGGCAACAGGATTGAGAAATATCATGTCTTCAATTAAATTCAGCTGAGTATATTAATTTTTCTATAATTAATTGGATATCAATTCAACAGACTGATAAATTATCATGTTTAACCAAAAGTAAATAAAGTAAAGTAAAGTTAGCTCTGGGAAAATCTCCAACATTCATTTGCAGTAGCAATTTGGTTCATATTTTTCCATTTATTCAATGAAATTGTATACATTTGTTTTTAAGTCTGCCTTAAGCATCCAATTCTTTGTGGAGACGCATTATTAGGATAAACACATTCAGCTGTACTACACTCATCTGACTGGGGTTTTCTTGGAAACCTGCGCAGGTATTCGATGTACATGAATGATTTGATGCACAGCTGTTCCTGCTGCCAGGAGGAGAAATTCACCCTTCGACCGGTGACGCTGAAGTGTGCCAACAGCAGCGAGATCCTTCAGAACTACAAATACATAGAGAGCTGCTCATGCACTCCAGTTAAGTGTAAAGACCAGAATACCATTGAATAAAAGATCCTGCTTGACTGATTAGAACATGAACCAATATTCTGACACCTAAAGAAAACAACAATTTCAAAATATATATCCAAATATGGCAATAGTGATGATTTAAGCTGATTGTTACAATGCATTAATGGATAAAGTTATATTGCACCATTTATTTTTCTGTCTGGTTTGATCCAGGAGTGTGGTTAACTCTAGTCTGTATTGGTATCTCTCAAAGGGGATCCTGGACATTTTTTATTTTATTTGTTAGATTCTTTGGTAATGCTTGAGATAATTATGTACTTTTACTTCCAATGTGAATTAAAATCACAATAAAGCAGAATAAAGAGCATCAATTGTCCACTGGATTTTTTCAGTAAAGTCCCTGTGAATGCACTGAAATAAAACCACCAACACTTAAAAACGGGATATCTCACAATGATTAAAGTACAAAGACTTTTTTTAAATTTTAGAAGATTTACAGGTAATTTATTTTAAAAGTCAACTTCTTGATCATTTAAACTTTTAACATTGTATACTTAGACATAAATAATCTCCATGGTTTCATATTTACAGTGAAAATGTAAAAATACTAAAACTTTGTCCATGTTTAATTTGGATTATGAATCTCACTGTATACTGACAGTACCCACCTGGCCACAAAAAAAGGTATCGTCATATCCTCTGCAGTACCTACACTATCACGTCACGTCACTACTAGAGCAAGCTCCTGATTGGTTAACGCGGCGCGAATATCCGCCAAAATTCAGATTTTTTAACTCGCGAATCGCGCAGCTGGCTGCAGACCGTGGGCGAGTGGAGCTCCACTCTCGAACAGGAAGTACGTCACCTCCACTCAATGTTGCCAAGTCCGCGGTTTAAAATCAGTTACCGCTGGTTGTTTTTCATGTCCACGGGTTGAAGCGAACCCAATAACGTGATTTGTAGCCCCTGCAATGCGAATTTTACCAGGGAAACCTCTCCAAAAAAACGTGAATTATACGCCCCCCCAGCCTGATTTTTTTTACCGGGGGACCCCTCTTGAAATGCGATTGGGCTGTCTGTCTTGGGCTTTTTTGTTTGTTTGTTTTTTCAAAGAACAATAAAATACAATATTTTATCAAGAAATAACATAAAAAAAGATGTTACAACATAAAAATAAACATAAAAATAAATTACAACAAATAGGAGTTGCCAGGGGAAGGTAGCCTAAGTATAAAAGTTCAAAGACAAAATACATATACAAATACATATAGGCTATACATATCAAAATCAAATAAATAAAGTGTTGTGTTCTCACAAATGTGTTGTTTGATAATGCATTGCGTTAGTGTTCAGTGATGCATCGAGTTTGATTGTGCTGAAAGCATTCTGTCATGCCTGACCAATGCAGGTGTTCGTTTACTGGGGTCTGGGACAGGAAGTTTGAGTAAAAAGATATGATAAGTTGATGCTACTTGCTGTGTCAGTGTGATCCTTATCAAACGCAACATTTGGCGACGAGGATGGCTGATATCGCACTACCACCTCCTGCTCCTTTCCTTGCTCTACCCGGCGAGCCTCCGATTCCCTGGACTCGCTGGTTACAGTCTTTTGAGACTTTCATCTTGGCAGTGGGGCTGACTGACTTGAGCGCAGCCCGCAAAAAAGCGCTGTTGCTGCATTGCTTGGGAGCCGAGGGTCAGCGTGTGCTGGGAGCGCTCGAATCGGGCACTACAAGCGATTATGACACAGCCGTGGAACTACTGAGTGCACACTTTGCAGCCCCACAGAGCGCTCTCTTGCGACGTTTTTTGTTCCGCCAAAGACACCAGCTGCCCGGCGAGTCTGTGCAACAGTACGTAGCCAACTTGCGGGGATTGGCCAGCACATGCAAGTTTGGTGCGTTGCAGGACGAAATGATTCGTGACCAGTTAATTGAACATACCAACGATACAAAAGTGCGTGAAACTCTGCTGTTAGAACCGGATGATTTATCACTGTCCCGGGCAATCACGATTGCATTACGAATAGAGAGTGCAGCTGCATGTGCGTCGGCTCTGACCAAACAGCAAACAATCGCGGACTGCCCGGCCCCCTCCCCCATGCCAACATCGATATTACAACCCAGCCAGAACGATGCATTAGCGGCAGCAGATTCCTCTGCAGTTATGCTACTGAGGCGGCAGCAGCGGTCTCGGCCACGCCCACAAGCACAAGCATCACGGCCCTGTGATAACTGTGGATCTTCATCTCACCTGTCTAGAGCACAGAACTGCCCAGCCCGTGGCCAGACATGCCGCAACTGTGGTAAACGCAATCATTTTGCTTCCGTCTGCCGCTCTGCTCCAGCTGTGTCAGCCCAAGCACCCACTATAATTCACAATGTCTACTCTGGACCAGTCTCATTTAAAGCATGTTCAGTGCGTTTAAATGATGTGTGTATCCCACTGCTTTTGGACACTGGTGCCAGTGTGTCTCTCCTGAATATGCAAACATACAGCACTTTTTTTGGAGCACTGCAACTTTCGGCACCCTCTGCTTCACTCTGTGGCTATGGCGACTCAAAGATTGACTTAGTGGGTTCCCTGCAAGTAACTGTTGGGTATGGCAACAAGATGGTGCCCAGCTTTACCTTCCATGTTGCCCGTCGTGGGGCCAACCTGATGGGTCTGGATTTGTTCTCGGCTCTGGGATTTTTTCTAGTTGACACGAAGGGAGCTGCGATCCTGACAGTCTCCACGCCTTGGCAGCAAAAGTGGCCGTCCCTGTTTGAAGGTTTGGGCTGCCTTACTGCTTTTGCCCACCAACCTCTCCTGAACCCCACCATTAAACCAGTCATCCAACCACTCCGACGCATTCCCTTGGCTCTCCGTGATGGTGTCTCGGCTGAGCTCAAGCAGCTGCTGGACGTTGGCATTATTGAACCAGTGGATGCGTCGCCCTGGGTCTCGAACCTGGTGGTAGCTCAGAAGAAATCAGGGGCCCTACGGGTGTGTGTCGACCTGCGAGCGGTGAATAAGGCAGTGATCCCGGACAGGTTCCCTCTGCCTACCTCTGAAGAGCTCACTGCTCAGTTCCATGGCTCAACCGTGTTCTCTAAACTGGATCTTAGACAGGGCTACCTACAAGTGCCTCTCCACCCCAACAGCAGAAACCTCACTGCCTTCGTGACCCATGCAGGTGTGTTTCGCTACACGCGTATGCCGTTTGGCCTCAGCTCCGCCCCCAGCTGTTTTCAAAAAATCATGGTGTCGGTGTTGGCTGGTATACCGGGGGTGGCCATTTACCTGGATGATGTGGTTATCCATGGGCCCACCCCCGAGAGTCACGATGAACGCCTTAGCAGAGTCTTTGCAGCTCTAGCTAAACACAAACTAACCCTCAATGCTGAAAAATGTGTTTTCTCCGCACCGACCATTGAATATGTGGGTTTCCGGCTGTCAGCAGATGGCGTCACACCACTTCAATCAAATGTAGATGCCATACTGGCAATTCCCGAACCCAGCTCAGCTGTGCAAGTCGCCTCCTTTTTGGGCATGACGGGCTACTACATGAAGTTCCTCCCACATTATTCTGCTACCACTGCCCCACTACGGCGACTGCTGCGTAAGGATGAGCCATGGGTGTGGTCACAGGCATGCTCTGATGCTGTGCGTGCGCTCAAGGTGCAGCTCACCACAGCCCCAGTGTTGGCTCACTTCGATATCTCCAGCCCTACCTGGGTGACCTGTGATGCATCGGCTACAGCCATAGGAGCAGTGCTGTCACAAACGCAGCGTGGCGTTGAGAAGCCCATTGCCTTTGCGTCACGGGCCCTCAATCAGACGGAGCAGCGCTACTCAGTGGGGGAACGTGAAGCATTAGCCTGCATCTGGGCCTGTGAGAGGTGGCACTTGTATCTATATGGCCGCGCTTTCACCCTAAGGACAGATCATCAGGCCCTGACAGCATTACTTTCCACATCTGGGACAGGCCACAGGCCACTGAGGTTACACCGCTGGTCTGACCGTCTTCGCCAGTATAACTTTGACCTGAAGTTCACCCCGGGCAGAGACAATGTTGTGGCTGATCTACTGTCTCGCTCAGCTCCGCCACACCCCACCACACACACACACACCGACACGGATCAGGTGGAACGGGACATTGTGCAGATGTTACACACACCCCTCCAGGCCGTTGTATCATTACAAGAACTGAAGGAGGCATCGGAACAGGACCCGGTCCTTTCTCGGCTCCGAGTCTATATTCTGAATGGCTGGCCTAAGGAGGTACCAGAGGGGCTGGCAGCATTCTCCAGAATAAAGCAAGAGCTGTCCTGCTGGAACGACACCTGTGTGGCACGCGGCCTCTGCACAGTCATCCCTAGCACCCTACGTGCACGTGTCTTGGCGATGGCTCACGAGGGCCACCTGGGAATTGTGAAGTTGAAACAGCGCTGCAGAGACCGGGTTTGGTGGCCAGGGATAGATAAAGACATCGAGGCCCTGGTGAAAGATTGTGCTGCCTGTCTCTTAAGCGGTAAGACTGGTCACCAGGCCCCCCCACCCTTACAACCTCTTGCTTGGCCATCGCAGCCCTGGGACCACCTGCAGCTGGACATATGTGGTGAGATACAGGGAGTTCCTCATCACCGACGCTTCCTAGTGGTTGTCTATGACCTACATTCGAAATGGCCTGAGCTCATTGCCACCGGCTCGGTGACTTCTCAGGTCATAATTAACTTCCTGGACTCTCTGTTTTCCCGCTGGGGACTTCCAAACACAATCACTACTGACAATGGCCCACAGCTAATCTCAGCCGAGTTCACAACATACCTCAAAAACAAAGGTATCCATCACATCCGCACGGCATACTATCACCCACAAGCTAATGGTGGTGTCGAACGCTTCCATCAGTCACTGAAAAACAGTCTCAGAGCGCACTTGTTCCAGGGATGGTCCTTCTCACGGGCCATCCAGCACACACTGCTGCACTACAGGGCCACCCAACACTCTACGACGGGGGTCTCTCCTGCTTTCCTCATGCTTGGCCGTGAGCTCCACCTTCCCCTCGACAGGCTCAGCCCCGCACTGCCTAAGGGCCCACTACCGAGAGTCAGAGCCGCTGTCACCCGCCAGCAGAGGAGGATGAAGCAGAAATTCGATCTCTCAGCACGCGTTAAGGTCCCTGACATAAAGACCGCAGATTGGGTCAGGGTTCGCAGGCCCCACAGAGATAACAAACTCGCTTCATATTGGTCTGCCCCTCTCCAAGTGACTCATCAGCTGGGACCAGCCACCTTCTTGCTCAGCAACGGCACACGGTGGCACGCAAGCCGCCTCCGCAAAGTGCTGCCCCCGGCACATACAACAAGTGTCACACCTGAAGCCACACCCCCAGCTTGGCAGGACACCCCAGCACTTCAGCTGACACCTCAGATAGCTCCTGCACAGGCTCCAGACATGCCTATCAACCTGCCAGCTGAGATGTGTGCCTGCCCATCACAGGCTGCCCAGCCTCATCCTCTTGTTTCTCCATGGCCTGTCCGCATTCGTTCTCGCCCAGGGCACTTCCAGGACTTTGTGTCAACATTTCATGTTTGAAACCCCGTAGGAGGGGGGGAAATGTTGTGTTCTTACAAATGTGTTGTTTGATAATGCATTGCGTTAGTGTTCAGTGATGCATCGAGTTTGATTGTGCTGAAAGCATTCTGTCATGCCTGACCAATGCAGGTGTTCGTTTACTGGGGTCTGGGACAGGAAGTTTGAGTAAAAAGATATGATAAGTTGATGCTACTTGCTGTGTCAGTGTGATCCTTATCAAACGCAACATAAAGTTCACAAGTTTTCAAAGTTCTTACAGCTTTCTTATTCAAAGAGTCTCTGATACTGTCAATATACAGTATATTGACAGTATATAGTTCAGCCAACAGATCCATAAATTGGGTTTCTTATTAGATTTATATTAGATTCTTAATTCGATTAAATTTGGTTCACAGTATAAGTAAATAAATTAAGTAAAAATACTGCTCCTCTTGGAAATAAGTAAAAGAGTACATAGGAGTGAAAAAGGTCTTAAACACTGAATATTTTCAGTGATAAAATTTTGAACTTTACACCATAGTGTAACTGAATATGTACAGTACCAAAATAAGTACAGTTCCCTCATATTCATTGCAGAAAATACAATTTACATTTAATTTTTTGTAAATAATTATTTGCTCAAATCTGTTAATGAGCTTATAAGAAACTTCTTTAATCTTATTTCTAAGATGATATTTCTGCGGTCACAACCACACTTTTCTCCAGCAAATCAATTTTCCATTTAATAAAGAGTTCCAATAAGACAAAGCATAAGGTACAGTAACAATTTCTCTTTGAAAAATACTACGAATAGCTTTATTATTACTTCATGAAAAACACATTTAACCAACGTAAAAAAAACATTAGTAACATCAAGAGACGCTGAATTGGGAGAATGGACTTTATTAATACCTAACACGTGAGTACCTGAAGGGATTGAACCAATAACAATTGATATTTTACAATAAGAAAGGAATTCATAACAGTGTTCCTTCTTTGTTTTATAACTGATTAAACAATTTAATATTGTTGTCAAACCAGTTCTTAAAAAAGAGAGATTTGTGTTTGTATAGAATATTTCTATTATTTCATATGAAATAGCGATGCAGAGAAAAATGATGCTTAAATATGCTATTAATGACCAAGATGGAAGTATTTGTTTATTTTTGTTAACTGCTTGAAAATGTGCATTTTCAGCATGGGTGTGTGTAATTTGCATTGTAGAGTAAAAGTATTGTCAAGTTATGTTTATCACAGACCTTATTTTATTAATTATTTGTAAAACCCCATTATAATTTCATGTTTATATTTCATGTTTATCGTTGAACACTTAACAATAAACATGAAACACACAACACTATCATACATTTATTACATTTCAAATTTGCACCTAACATACCACTAAATGTTGTGGATGTATGATATTTTGAATATTGTGTTTGTGCTATTTTGCACATTGTCTATTTTGTATATTGTATATATATTTTTTATTATCTGTGTCTTGTCCTGTCGCTGTCATTCTGTCACACTGTGGAGCTTCTGTCACCAAAACAAATTCCTCGTATGTGTAAACATATCTGGCAATAAAGCTAATTCTGATTCTGATTATAAAAACCCATTGGAAAACCTTGAGGGAACCAGCAGAGAACTAGTGTTTAAGGTATTAGTCGGGTTCTGACATCTAGGGGTGGCACCAGAGGGGGTGCTAGATCAATGACAGGGGGAGCTGGGCAATTAATAGTAAATATGACCAAAACAGGTTGTTATTATTATTATTTTTATATGAATAATAAAATCACTATATAGGCGCATTTCAAATGTTTATGAAGAATGTGGGAGTATTATCGCGCTTAGCCTACTGACATGGCGGCGCGCACGCAATTATTTTTATGTATTTATTTTTTCCTGCGGAAAGAGCTTATACTCCCGTCATTTTTGGATGTGCTTTCTGTGGTATCATGCAGTCTCCGTGAATGGAGCGTGTCACAACAATGAACCAGCTCACAGACATAAGAAATAAATCTGCAGAAAGCTTGAAAACCAATTAAAATAAAAAAAAAACAAATCTTCTCTGATTATGTAGTCCATATAGGTGCATTTCTCTATTAAAGACACATCCACAGTGGAGATGTTGAGTCTGAGAAAGCTAGTTTATTAATAAATAATTAAAATGTATTTTTCCCCAATGCATTCATAATCATTACTTTAGTCGGTGCTTTGCGGCAAGCGTTATGCGTGCGTTTGAGCGCGGAATAATACGCCTAAATAATAGGCATAAATAATAACCTAAATGGTTATTATTGTCACGAATCCTGGCCATGAACTTCCGCCCAATAGCCACCAGAGGTCACTTGTGCACTACATTGACTCATACACTACACCACTGGCAAATTACATTGGACTGTGTTTCCCATCATCCATTTGCACTGACGAAACACAGCTGATTTCACTAATCACGCTCTCACCTGAAGACTATCTCACCCAATCACACACCTTACTTAAGCCATGGACTTTCTCAGTATTATCGCCGAGTATTGTTTAGCCAAGCTACTCTACAGAGCGTTCCTTATTGTTAGTTTGCCTTGTTGTCTTCCAGTGTTTGATTCCTGCCCGTGTTCTCTGGATTTACCCTCAGCCTTGCCCTTTGGACTCTGTTGCCTCCGTTTTGGATTATTGCTCTCGTACCTGGATTACCCCTTCTGTCTAGCCCCTTGGATATTGTACGCCAATCGCCGACCCACGCTTGTTCTAAGGACTACTCTTGTGTCTTGCCCATGCCATACCTGTTTGCTGTTTTCTGACCCTGCCTGAATATGACCATGTTTTATAATAAAAAGCTTGCACTTGGATCCACACGTCTCACGTCTCGTTCGCCTCGTCACAGAATACTCGGCCCACTAGGATCCAGCAGCTTCTCAGACGGACATTCAGCAGGTATGGACACAACAAGAATACTGTTTGCCCTTAAACAAGGCCCTCGATCACTGGAGCAACATATCAGAGAGTTTTTAGCCACCGCCAACTATTCAGATTTGCTGGACATTACTTTGATTGAGATTTTTTGCGATGGCATTAATCAACCACTGAAGTCTGAGTTTAGACGCGAGGGTACGTGTGCATCACTCGCTCAGTTTTTGGACTATGCCTTACTGACTGTTGGTTCAACGCTCACTGTGGGGGTCGCAGAGGAACGAGACACCGCACCCAATTGTGAGTTCACAGCCGCGCTAGAGCACGCTCACAAAATGGCGGCCACAACCACACCCTGCAGCATCATTGCTGCCAGTCACGACCCAGGTCAAGCCACAGCCATTGTTAAAGAGCCAAGTCAAGTCACAGCCATTGTTAAAGAAACAAGTCAAGTCAGAACTGATGTCAACCAGCCAAGCCAGACCACAGTTAATCGTCACAAGTCAAGCCAAGCCACAGTTAATCGTCACAAGTCAAGCCAAGTCACAGTAGATCTTCGTGAGTCAAGCCAAGCTACAGTAGATCTTCGTGAGTCAGACCAAGCCACAGTTGATCATCGCAAGTCAAGCCAAGTCACCGTTAATCGTCATGAATCAACCCATCTCGCCTCAGCTCATCAGCCAGAGCAACAACATGCCTCAGCTCATCAGCCAGAGCCACATCTCGCCTCAGCTCATCAGCCAGAGCCACAACACGCCTCAGCTCTCCAGCCAGAGCCACGCCACATCTCAGCTCTCCACCCAGAGTCACACCAACCCACCGTTGATCATCATGAATTAACCCAACTCACAGCTCATCAGCCAGAGTCACTCCGCATCACAGCTCATCAGCCAGAATCACTCCGCATCACCGCTCATCAGCCAGCATCACACCACATCAAAGCTCTTCAGCCAGAGTCTCTGCACGTCTCAGCTCTTCAGACAGAGTCTCCTCACATCTCAGCCGAACTGCCAGAGTCTCCTCACATCTCAGCCGAACTGCCAGAGTCTCAGCACGTCTCAGCCGAACTGCCAGAGTCTCTTCAAGTCTCAGCCGAACTGCCAGAGTCTCCTCACGTCTCAGCGGAACTGCCAGAATCTGTCACACCGAGAGATTTAAGGTCAGTCCTTCGAGTTCCCTGTCTGGTGTCCAGTGTAAGGGATGTACCGCTGGTGTCTGCATGCGCAGCTGGTATCCCCAAACCTTTCCATTCAAGCCCTCCTGTTCCTGAACTAATTCCCCTGTCTGAAGCGCTTCCTAGGATGGGGATCGCTTTATGTTGCGTTTGGGCCGCATACACCATCTCTGAACTGCCCCAGGTGATGGCATCCGCTGCAGCTCCTCCAGAGGGGGCGGCACATGCTGCAGAACCTCCCCAAGCGGTGGTGCTCGCCTCAGCCCCTTGTAAGGTGGTGGCGCCCAGCAATGTACTCTCAGCCTGTCATGTTACAGTCAAAGAGACTGTCACTGAACTCCACCTGCCTCCTGATGTTACCACCGTAGAACCTCCAGAGGTGGCGGCGTTAGCTTCAGAACCTCCAGAGGTGTCAGTGGTATCCTCCTCTGAATCCTTGTCCTGCCCAGTCACGGCTATGGAGGCCGTCAGTGAATCCTTGTCCTGCCCAGTCACAGCTATGGAGGCCGTTTGTGAATCCTCGTCCTGCCTTGTCACGGCTATGGAGGCCGTCTGTGAATCCTCATCCTGCCCTGTCACGGCTAAGAAGGCCGTCTACGAATCCTCGTCCTGCCCTGTCACGGCTAAGGAGGCCACCTATGAACCCTCGACCTGCCCTGCCACGGCCCCTGAGACCATGAAGGCTTTCTCTGTGTTGTCTGTCTCTGCTCTCCCTGTGTTGTCTGTCTCTGCTCTCCCTGTGTTGTTTGTCCTTGTTCTCCTCAGATCCCAGATTCTGTCATGGTTTCCTGCTCAGTCTGCTTCCCTGCGGTGGTCTGCTGCTCCCCAGTGGCGGTCTTCTGCTCAGGTCTGGTGGTCTTCTGCTCGGGTCTGGTGGTCTTCTGCTCGGGTCTGGTGGTCTTCTGCTCGGGTCTGGGGGTCTCCTGCTCCGCCCTGGTCCCGTCTGCTCTGCCCTGGTGGGCTCTGGTCCCGTCTGCTCTGCCCTGGTGGGCTCTGGTCCCGTCTGCTCTGCCCTGGTGGGCTCTGGTCCCGTCTGCTCCGCCCTGGTGGGCTATGGTCCCGTCTGCTCCACCCTGGTGGGCTCTGGTCCCGTCTGCTCTGCCCTGGTGGGCTCTGGTCCCGTCTGCTCCGCCCTGGTGGGCTATGGTCCCGTCTGCTCCACCCTGGTGGGCTCTGGTCCTGGCTGTTCCGCCCTGGTGGGCTTCGGTCCTGTCTGCTCCGCCCTGGTGGGCTCCAGTCCCATCGTATCTGCCCTGGCTTCCAGCCCTGCCGCAGTCCACAGCCTCGCCATTTGCACATGGACCTGGCCCTCCTTCCCTTCCCCTGTTCCGCTTCCGCTCCACCACCCTCCTGGATTCTGTAATGTTTGGAGCGTCTGGAAGCCGCTCCTTGGGGGGGGGGGGCTATGTCACGAATCCTGGCCATGAACTTCCGCCCAATAGCCACCAGAGGTCACTTGTGCACCACATTGACTCATACACTACACCACTGGCACATTACATTGGACTGCGTTTCCCATCATCCATTTGCACTGACGAAACACAGCTGATTTCACTAATCACGCTCTCACCTGAAGACTATCTCACCCAATCACACACATTACTTAAGCCATGGACTTTCTCAGTATTATCGCCGAGTATTGTTTAGCCTAGCTACTCTACAGAGCCTTCCTTATTGTTAGTTTGCCTTGTTTGTCTTCCCGTGTTTGATTCCTGCCCGTGTTCTCTGGATTTACCCTCAGCCTTGCCCTTTGGACTCTGTTGCCTCCGTTTTGGATTATTGCTCTCGTACCTGGATTACCCCTTCTGTCTAGCCCCTTGGATATTGTACGCCTATCGCCGACCCACGCTTGATCTAAGGACTACTCTTGTGTCTTGCAGATGCCATACCTGTTTTCTGACCCTGCCTGAATATGACCATGTTTTATAATAAAGCTTGCACTTGGATCAACACGTCTCGTTCGCCTCATCACAATTATACTATCAATTTAATATAAACGTGCGAATAGTTGACTAGAAAAATCTTTAGTCGGGGCAGGCCAACAGCACTTGGCACAAGGAACCGATCCATTTTTTAAATAAAATGCTGACATCACGTGCGACTGCAAATCACATTATTGCATTGCAGTATTTATGCATGTGTTTAATGAGTCAAATGTTTTTATTTTATTTCATTTTTTTATGGGGGTGCTTTGGTTTTTCTTGGGGATGCTGGAGCACCTGCTAGCCCCTCCCTAGCGCTGCCCATGCTGACATCACAACTAAAACACACTATTCTCAGGGAATGCAACTAAAACCTGTTCTAAACCTATTATAAATTTATTATTATATCACTTATATGTTATTGTACTGTTGTACTCACTATTTTATTATCACTCTAGTACAATTTGTACTACATATACTAACATCACATATCACTTTTACTATATTTTTACTCTATTACACTGCACTGTGTCAGTGCATAATGTTTTACCACACTGTATCCATGAAGGATTATCAGTTACATTTCTTATTGTTTGGTGTGGAGTTTGCTGTCTCCTGCTATGAAAATATAGAAAAGAGACTACCAGTGTGTCAATTTTTGATTTGTATTTACTGATTTTATTCCATTTTATCAGTGATGGTCGATTATAAGTACTTAAAGATGTATTTCGATTTGTTTCCAGTATTTCAATAGGAATGAGCTGTGTTCTGACCTGGCACAAGAAAAGCTAAAATGTTGGGGTTGAAGACAGAGAAAGCAATTTCCACAAAGAAAAAACTTCATTTCATTTAATGTACATTAGATTATATTACATGTATATGTCACAGTTATACTAAATTAATATTAGAATTGTTACCAGAAAAAAAAAAAAAAAAATCAACAAGCAGCACAAGTGTAAGCTTTCACAATTTCTAACGAAAATTAATTATTTTCCAAGCCTAACTAAATAACTGGAGACGGAGTTATTTTTAATTCCATGTAGATCACAAACCACTGAAATCGGCTGATAAATGTAAACGTTATCGTGTTTTTATCCAGAAAAAAACGCAGCTTCTCCATTTGCCTCCATTTGTTTTTAGGCAGTCTTACACGGACCAACATGGCGGATACATCGCAAGTGGAGGTGACGTATTGTCTTGCCCTAATCTCCTGGCCCTTATGGCCTACCTTTTGAATTTTATAAAGTTTTTTGGGATCACATTAAGGATTTGCGTTTTGAGGCTTTAAAAGAATGCATAGATCAAGGAGAACTAACAACCACTATGAAACAAGGTTTAATTGTTTTAATTCAAAAGCCAAATAAAGACATTTTTTATTTAGATAACTGGAGACCTATATCTATCCTTAATATAGATTATAAGATTCTGGCAGCTGTGTATGCAAATCGTCTTAAACAATGACTAGAATAAGTAATTTCAGAAACACAGTCTGGTTTTATGAAAAACCGACATATCTCCAATAACATTCGCCTCATTTTAGATTTACTAGATTATTCTCATTTGGTTAGTAATGATGCCCTTATTCTTTTTTTTTATTTTTTTAAAGCATTTGACACCATTGAACATAATTTCATTTTTAAAGCTTTAGTTAATTTTGGGTTTGGTAATAATTTTATTTGTGTTATTAACTTTATACAATGATATAAATAGCTGTTTCTCTTTCCAATGGCACTTCTCCAAGATTTTATGTTAGCAGAGGTATTAGACAGGAATGTCCCATTTCTCCTTTTTTGTTTTTACTCACTGCAGAATTATTGAATTTATATGTAGTTAACTGCACTGGTATCAAAGGAATTCAAATTGGAGAGGAAGAATTAATCATAAGTCAATTGGCCGATGATACATGCATTTTTAAAAAAAATCAATGTCAAGTAAATTTGATATTTCAAAGTCTAAATAATTTTTCCAAAGCCTCTGGATTGGTAGTTAATACTAAAAAAAGTGAATTAATGTTTATCCATGATTCTGATGTGACCTCTGTTGATGGAATTTTAGTAAAGGATGTTGTTAAATATCTTGGTATTTATATCTGTAAATCAGCCCAAGAAAGAATTTCTTTGAATTTTCATCCTATTAGATTCCGCCAAACGTATATTCAGCTTGTGGTTACAAAGAGATCTTACAATTTATGGCAGAATTTTGTTATCTAAGGCTGAAAGTCTTTCACGCTTTATTTATCCTTCTATACCCCTTTATATTGATTCTAACACTTGTAAATCTATTGACTCTCTTAATTTTAAATTCATATGGAAAAATAAGGTGGAACACATCAGTAGAAAATCCCTAACACAGCCATATTCAAAGGGAGGGTTGAATGTCTTAGAGTTTTTTACCCTAAACCAAATTTTTTAAATAAACTGGCTAAAAAAATGTTTGAAGGGGAATTCAGTTTGGTTCTGGATTCCTAATATGATTTTCAAGAGATGTGGAAATTTACAGTTTTTGCTTTCTTGTGATTTTAAGTCCACAAGGCTCCCTATGAAGCTTTCAAACTTCCATAAGCAAGCTTTAGACTCATGGAAGCTAATCTTTAAACATAATTTTCCCCCTCATATTATTTGGAATAATCAGTATGTTTTATCAGCTCGGAAATCTGTTTTCTTCCCTGATTGGTTCTCCAAGGGCATTGTGTTTATCTCAGATTTAATAAGCAACAGTGGAGATTTTTATGCTTATGTTGATTTTCTTAATAAATATGGGATAAATGCTTCAAAACGGGACTATACTATTCTTACAAATTCCATTCCTCCTAAGTTGTTATTTTTAATTAAGTCTTATAAAATATAATTGTAATCTTTGTTTAATTATCCCTCGATTATTTATTCAAGGGGTTAATATTATGGATAATAAGTGTACAAACAAATTTTTGAGAAACTTTGTTACTGCTAATAATGCTTCATCTTTTAAAGCTTATAGAAAATGGTTGGCACTTTATCCAAATGTTAATTTTCAGAAAGTATGGACAGTGCCAAACTAATTTTTATTTAACAATAAAATAAAAGAAGTTCATTTTAAAATTATCCATCATTATTACCGCTGCAACAAATATTTAAGTAAATTTATACAAAATCTTTCTCCACTCTGCTCTTTTTGCCAAGAAGAGGAAGAATCCCTTTCACATTTATTCTATTTCTGTCCCTATACTAAACAATTCTGGCTTCAAATTCCAGCATCTTCTTGTATTCTTTCGACTATGTAATATTTCTGCAGTTAAGGTTCTTTTTCATTCGGTGGTTTCTGACAGTAGGGAGCTAGAGGATGTCCTGGATTTTATTTGTATGGTGGGAAAATTCCACATTCACAAAGCGCGATGCCTTAACTTTAAACCTAATTGTCAAATTTTCTCTTCTGATTTACTTTTGCTTTACTCATCACTTCAAAGAATCTCCTCTAATAAAAAAGCCTTAAAAACATCCAATATTATAAAAAAATAATAAACAAGTTATAACTTTTATGGTTGTAAAATATTTGTATAACTGTGTATGACTGTATACAATTAATTTAGTTATTTAAATTATTTTATTTTGTATTTATTTTATATTGTTTTTACTTATTACTTTTAATTTCTTATTGTATCCCCCATATGTTCATATGTTTTTTATGCTCTTATTCTAATGTTTTTCTGTTTCTTTCTGATATTGTTAATAAAAAAAAAAAATACAAAAAAGTGCCCTGACCAACATGGCGGACGCGTCGCTAGTGGAGGTGACGTATTTCCGCTCTTGAGTGGAGCTCCACTCGCCCAGTATGGCTGCAGCCAGACCCTATTGTGGAACTTTGGCGGATATTCGCGCCGCGTTAACCAATCAGGCGCTTGCTCTAGTAGTGACGTGATTACGACGTAGCGAGCGGAGGGAATCCGAAACAACAGCGGAGGACAAAATAATCATTGCTGTATGTGACACCCGGAGCTGTATGATACATCTTCATACTTTTACAGAAACAGGAATAAAAAGGATTTTGCTTGAAAGAAAGTGAGTGAACACGATATTGCTGTGATCTAAAGCTCTGTGTATTAAATGCAGCTCCATCTGAAAGCATGTGATGGAGATCACAGAACCTGCCTTACTGACGATGTGCATGACAATCACATGCGATTTATCGTGCAGCCCTAATTTTTGTTTGTTCGTTGATCACAAAGTACAAAGTAGATGAGGAAAACTAGGATGCCAGTTGTATTCAAAGCGCCGCCATTACCGGTACTGTTTACAGTGGCAGAAGCCCCTCCCATGACGCGAATTCGTGTCTGTTGTGAAGTGAATTTCACGCACGAATGAAGCGAGTAAATTCAAAATGTTCAAGCGTCCAACTACGCGCGAATAGTGCGATTTATTCGCGTAAGTCGCGTCTGGTGTGAACGCACAGTAACAGCGTTTCTCTGTCGGTTTTTACACATTTCTCCAGACTCGAAACAATTATTCACACATGTTCTGAATTTAACTTATTACAGATCACTTTATTCTGATTCAGGTAGGATATTTGTGAAAATACTAACCGTTGTCTAGGGCTACATCCTGTAAAAATTACAGCTAGGCTATCCTGAGACATCTATTGTGAGGAAAAATTTGATACATGACTAGAACCTTCGGAAAGTTAAAACAAGAAAATGAAGACATCGCATGGGAGAACAACGAAGCAGTGTTGTCATGAAAAATTCAGTTTCTGCGAAAAACTGTTCCAGTGGGTGGAGTATGGGCCACATGAATATTCATGAAGTTCCCCTATTGTGGGCGTGTCCTTGAAACAACGCACAAACGAACTTGTTTAATTGATTATTTCGAAAAGGTAACGAAGTTTCAGTTTAAGCATTAACTGCAAGGTGCACAGTTAGTGTAATATGATATATAATTATCATATAATTATAATTATCAACCTATCCCGCGGCATCAGAGAGGCCAAGAGACAGTACTCCAGGAGGATAGCCCACCGTTTCAGTGACAGCAGAGACACTCGGAGCCTGTGGCAGGGGATTCAGTCCATTACGGACTACAAGCCCCCACCACAGACCTGTGACAGCACCATCCCCTTGCTGAACGAGCTGAATGCCTTCTTTGCTCGCTTTGAGGCACAAAACAGCACCACTGCACAGAAGACTCCACCTCCTCCCGGCAACCAGATGATGACGCTGTCCCCGCACAGCGTGAGGAGATCCCTCAGCAGGATCAATGCACGCAAAGCTCCGGGTCCTGACAACATTCCTGGGCGTGTACTGAGAGACTGTGCAGTGGAACTCACTGATGTCTTCACAGACATTTTCAACATCTCACTAAGCCAGGCTGTTGTCCCCACATGCTTCAAAGCTACCACCATCATTCCAGTCCCGAAGAAGTCATCTCCATCCTGCTTCAATGACTACCGTCCAGTAGCACTCACTCCTATTCTCATGAAGTGCTTTGAACGGTTAGTCATGCAGCACATCAAGTCTGTCCTCCCCCCCTCCCTGGACCCCTTCCAGTTTGCATATAGGTCCAATCGCTCGACCGATGATGCCATCGCCACTGCCCTCCACCCAGCCCTCACACACCTAGACAAAACGGACACGTATGTCAGATTGCTGTTCATAGACTTCAGTTAAGCATTCAACACAATCATCCCTCGACAGCTCATCCATAAACTGGTCCAGCTGGGGCTCAATACGTCGCTGTGCAACTGGCTGTTGGACTTTCTGACTGGGAGACCTCAGGCAGTACGGGTTGGCAGTAACACATCCAGCACCATCACACTGAACACAGGGGCCCCCCAAGGATGTGTGCTGAGCCCCCTCCTCTTCACTCTGCTGACCCACGACTGCACACCGTCACACAACTCCAACCGCTTCATTAAATTTGCGGATGACACGACTGTGGTGGGTCTCATCAGCAGCAGAGATGAGACAAACTACAGGAGCGAGGTGAGCCGCCTGGCAGGGTGGTGCAGTGACAACAATCTCTCTCTGAATGTGGAGAAGACGAAGGAGATTGTCGTTGACTTCAGGAGAGTGCACTCTCTGCATGCTCCTCTGACCATCAATGGTCTGACCATCACAGAGGACCTCTCCTGGACCAACAACACTGCAGCACTAGCCAAGAAAGCACAACAGCGTCTCTACTTCCTCTGCAAACTAAGAAGAGCCAGAGCCCCGGCCCCCATCATGTGCACCTTCTACAGAGGCACCATCGAGAGCATTCTGACTAGCTGCATTACTGTGTGGTATGGCGCCTGCAACGCGTCCTGCCGCAAGTCCCTTCAACGGATAGTGAGAGCAGCTGAGAAGATTGTTGGTGTTTCTCTCCCCTCCCTCCAGGACATTTACAACACCCGTCTCACCCGCAAAGCCCTCAGCATTGCAGGTGATCCCACCCACCCGACACACAACTTCTTCAGTCTGCTACCATCAGGGAGGAGACTGAGGAGTCTCCAAGCCAGGACTAACAGACTGAAAGACAGCTTCATCCACCAGGCTGTCAGGAAGCTGAACTCCCTCCCGTCCTTGCCCCCCCTCCCCTCTCTTACCCCACGAATCACTGAACTCAGACCCCCACCCCACCACTACCACCGACACTCACACACACACACACTCACACTCACACTGAGACAAGCACCGGTCACTTGTACAGCATTGGACTGACCTCATTCCTTCAACTACCTCTTCTGACAGTCTGAATAAAAAAGACTGCTCCTTGTCACTTTAAATAGTCTTGATAAGCTCTTTGCACTACACCATCTATATTCTGCACTGTTTGTTTGTTTGTTTATTTCACTGATTTGCACTATCTGCCATGTGCCTTATGCCACTTTATCCATTTTTTTTATATTATTATTTTTTATTTTCTTTATTTAATGTTTTATTTTTATTTTTATTTCCTACATGTCCTTATTTGTATATTTGTAATAGTTGCATTTTTGTGTGTATGTGTGTATATATATATATATATTGATTTGTACTTATCTGTATTTTTGCGTTCTACTGTTTGTGTTTAGTGTTATCTGTATGCACCAGGGAGTAAGAGAGTAACGCAATTTCAATTCTCTGTAGCCTATGTATGTACGGTACATGTGGCAGAATTGACAATAAAGCTGACTTTGACTTTTTGACTTTGATAATAATATGATTGCAGGCACACAAATGAGCGAATATGCTATGCTAGCCTATAGGCTAATCCAGATTTTTAGTCTTTGATTTTTTTCTTTATTTTTTCTAATTTAGTTCAGATTTTTTTACTCTCTCCCTAGAATTACTTTTGTACTGTTCTGAACTCGGTTTGATAACCGAGGCAATGTAATGCAGTCAGTATATGCAACATTCATGTCAAACGAGGCAGTGTCAATAGAAACTCGACACAGTACAACCAATGTTGGTTTATCTAATCAATGTCTTATATTTGTTCTCTCCCTTTGCCAACAATGTTGCCTGGTTTCATAAGGGTATTTTATGAAGAACAGCTGTTTCTTAGACTGTCAACACTTGCTTTGCGGTGTCACAAAAAGGTGGAGCCTTTGGATCGGATCTCACTTTGCATGCACATCAAAAACCTGATGTTTGCTTTTGGAGGAACTTTTGCTCTACTGAAGGAAGTAGCTTGATGGCTTGGGCAGATCTCAATTTTTGTCCAATGGCCTGCCAGCCTTCTGATTATTCATTAAGCCCTTTCACACAGTAATACCAGTAAATTCCCATAAAATTACCGGAACGACTTTACCGGTAAATTCAAAGATGTGCTGTTCACACAGGTAACAACGTTCCGTCTTTTTTCCGGAAAAGCACCATTCACACATAGGTTTCAAATTACCGGTAAATTCTGTGACATCATTAACCAGAAACGACCTCTTAAATGCTGTGCCTCCCGGTGTTGTGTTTGTAAACATGAAGGGGTATACGTGGTCAGTGTTTTTGTTGATGTTTTCTTTTTTGTATCAAACGTTTACATTCACGCAGCGGTTTTGGCCCAGAGACATATCCATTACACGACTTCAAAGCAAACTACACAGCGCAGAGTCAGTGTTGCCAGATTGGATGAACGATTTCCAGCCCAAAAGCTCACAAAAACCCGCCCAAAACTTTAACTGTCAAAATAATGTGATATAATGCAAATCAAGGTTGATAAGAGCCATTTTTAACTCCTTAAAATGAAATAATGATGACAAAATATAAATATAATGCTAGATACATTTCCCATGGATCAAATCGTGGCAAATACATTAAAGAGAACGACCAAATATGATTAAAATATGCAAGCAGACACTGTCAAAACGGCAATCAAGAAATTAACCGATACCCTCAAAAAACACATGCATCATTTTCAGTGTCAACGGAATTTAAATGCAAAAAAGTGCCCAATATAAGTGATCGGAATAAGCAACATAATTATAGGTAACGTTATTTCACACTCCTTCATGCACACACCATGACAGTCAAAACTGTGTCATTCTGTATGATAATCCGACAATAAAAAAAAATTAACAACAACAATAATGCTCTTACCTTCGTGTCACTCTATAATTACACACAGAACTAAGTCTTTCGTGAAGTTCATATTGAACATAATATAGAACTTTGCACAGTCAAAACTAACAAGTTCATCAGCTTCAAAGGATCCAATCTGGACCGTTTAAAAGATAAAAGACAGGATCGTATAGATATAAATATTTTGATTAAATAATTGAACTGTGCTCTGATTTCGGAGTTGCAGTGATCATCGTCTTCATGTCATCTCCCTCAACAGGTGTAATTCACGTTTTGAGAGTTAAAACACTCTCTACTCTTTACCATCAAACTTATATTTAGGCATTATGATCACTTACAGTTATACATTCAAAATCAGATCTGTTATCGCACTAAAAACCCGTTACTCATGAATCATCACGTCTGTCTGCTGATCGCTAGTGATTGGCTAAAAGTGCTGCCGCGACGTCAACATCAGCACCAGTCTCTTTGCAGCGCAATCTGGCAACACTGCACACTGCGCGGAGTAGATGCGCCGAATGTTATGATTGGCCCAGAGCCGCTGAATTTTTGAATTTCAACGGCTCTGGATTGGCCCAGAGTACACGTTTTACGTCTTACATCACCGCGTTCTGAAATTGTACGTCCTCATACCGGTAATCTTCATTCTGCGTTCACACACAGCATCATTCCGGCAATTTACTGGTAATGTTACAACTTCTCATTCCGGTAAATTGCCGGAACGAATTTACCGGTATTTTTGAAAAGGTCCTGTTCACACATGATCTCTTTACGGCAATTTACTGGTAATTTTCCGGAAAAGTCTGTATGTGTGAAAGGGCTTACTGTGTAAAGAAAGGAATGAAGGGTCATGCCAATAAACTCTTTTTTTTTAAAATTAAAGCTGCAGTCCGTAAGTTTTTCCTCTTTGTCGCCATCTCTGTTTGAAAACTTGAAATTGTAGTTTATTACGGAATTATCTTCCGTGCCTGGGGTTGTGCTCCCCAATATAGGCGCTGTTTTTAAATTACAGCGCATGCGAAACCGCATAAAGCAAATACTCCAAAAGTGTGAAGAAGCGCTCCCCAATGCATCCGCCAGCCGCGCATCAAAGCAGAGCGGGATCAGCACTGATGAACGTGCGCCACGCCTCTGCCACGATTTATAAGAGATAAACAGCGCAAGTCGCTTAATCCATTCAGATGTGACACAGAATTGTTATCGTGTTATATGAGAACATTAAAGGTTCTTTCACTAGTTCACACTTACATATAATAAATAGAATAAAGTTTATGCGTATTTGGCGTGCTGTCCGAGGGGAGGGCTCTGAGCTCGGAACTTTGGCCCGAACCCTGAATACCCCCCCATAGGTTAGGACAGGAATAGTTGTAAGTGCGGAGAAGGGGTGGCGGAGGGATGCTGGAAAACTGTCAAGGAACAGAGGCAAGTCTGCTGTGTATATATACACACCTCTTATCTCGTTAACTGGGTTGATTACTGATTGTGCTCCTCTTGTGTTAATTAGGTTAATTATCTGAACGTGCTCCTCCCGAACTTTGTTAATAAAACATCATTTCACTAGTTCACACTTACATATAATAAATAGAATAAAGTTTATGCGTATTTGGCGTGCTGTCCGAGGGGAGGGCTCTGAGCTCGGAACTTTGGCCCGAACCCTGAATACCCCCCAAAAGCAACATAGCAAAGGACAGCCGCCCGACGAATAACCCCCCAAAATTAGCGCAGAAAATTTGGCGGGCTGGTGTTTCAGGAAGAATCTTAGTCTCTTGACCGGGAGGGCCCATACGAACTCCGACGGGAGCAGCTCACGGCGCCGGGTGAACGGGCCCTACCGGCCTATGGACGAGGAACAGCGTGATTGGGGCGCTCGATCGGGAAGACTCACACCACTTCTCTGACGGGAGCAGCTCACGGCGTCAGATGGGTGAGCCCTACTGGTCGATGACGGAGGAGCAGCGTGTTTGGGTTGTCTGACCAGGGGCCCGTACTGCCTCCAACGGGAGCAGCTCACAGCGCTGGGAAGATGGGCCCCACTGGCCGATGGACGAGGAGCAACATGATTTGGGAAGCCCGATCGGGAGGGCTCACACCGCTTCTTTGCCGGGAGCAGCTCACGGCGTCGGATGGGTGAGCCCTACTGGTCGATGGCATAGTGGACGGGATTGAATTGACTGACCGGGAAGGTCCACGTAGCTTTGACGGGAGCAGCTCGCGGCGTCAGATGGGTGGACCTTACCGGCCGATGGACGGTTGAATTAATTTTTGAATGCCGGCTGCAAAACCTTGGTGGCGTCCAATGGGAGTTCAGTACTCACTGTGTCGGCTGGGTATGTCTCGTTAGTAGACGAACGGAAAAGCCAATGTTTTCCTGACCGGGAGGCACTTGCGGCGTCTGACGGGGGTTCAATACCCACTGTGTCAGACGGGTAAGCCTTGTTTGGTAGACGGACGGAAAAACCAATGTTTTCCTGACCGGGAGGCACTTGCGGCGTCTGAAGGGAGTTCAATACCCACTGTGTCAGACGGGTAAGCCTCGTTTGGTAGACGGACGGAAAAGCCAATGTTTTCCTGACCGGGAGGCACTTGCGGCGTCTGACGGGAGTTCAATACCCACTGTGTCAGACGGGTAAGCCTCGTTTGGTAGACGGACGGAAAAACCAATGTTTTCCTGACCGGGAGGCACTTGCGGCGTCTGACGGGAGTTCAATACCCACTGTGTCAGACGGGTAAGCCTCGTTTGGTAGACGGACGGAAAAGCCAATGTTTCCTGACCGGGAGGCACTTGCGGCGTCTGACGGGAGTTCAATACCCACTGTGTCAGACGGGTAAGCCTCGTTTGGTAGATGGACGGAAAAACCAATGTTTTCCTGACCGGGAGGCACTTGCGGCGTCTGACGGGAGTTCAATACCCACTGTGTCAGACGGGTAAGCCTCGTTTGGTAGACGGACGGAAAAGCCAATGTTTTCCTGACCGGGAGGCACTTGCGGCGTCTGACGGGAGTTCAATACCCACTGTGTCAGACGGGTAAGCCTCGTTTGGTAGATGGACGGAAAAGCCAATGTTTTCCTGACCAGGAGGCACTTGTGGCGTCTGACGGGAGTTCAATACCCACTGTGTCAGACTGGTAAGCCTCGTTTGGTAGACGGACGGAAAAGCCAATGTTTTCCTGACCGGGAGGCACTTGCAGCGCCTGACGGGAGTGCGATACTCGCTGTGTCAGACGGGCAAGTGTCCCCGGTGTGTGTTTTTTTTTTTTTTTTTTTTTTTTTTAATTATTATTTAGTCGATGAGGGTTTGGTGGGCTTTTTTAATGTGAGATCGATTGGTCCTGATGTAGCTTTTGAAAGCGTCTGAAGACTATCGCCCGAGAGCTTGGATTTGATGCTTAGAGAGGCCTTTCTGAGCTGCGGAGGTTGCTGCCCCGATGCGAAAAGAGTGGCTGGAGTAGTTGTCCGCTGGGATGCCTGATTGTTGGAGAACAGATTTGAGGTGTTTTTGGAACCAAAACCGAGTTACGGGTTTGTTGGAGTCGTCAAGAAATAGGGGTTCGATAGGAGACTTTGCTTGGGAGTTTCTAGATTGGATGTATGCGAGAATAGTTTGATATGGTTGGATTGATGACGGGAGGTTGAAAATATAGATAAAATGGCCTTTCCTGGCTTGGTCCGTCTTGCTTTGTTTAATCAGAAAGGAGATTGTTTCACTGTCGAGGACGGATAAGTCTGAGATGGTGGGGTGGATTTTTGGATTGAATTTTGAAGTGATAGCGATTTCTGAACATCTGAGAAAACCAAAAAAAGCCAAGATAAACATAGCATCGAGTGTGCGGGCGGTATTGATGGGCCAGTAGCCTGAACGGAGGGTATAAATACATTTTGTGAGAATGTCTAGTGTTATTGGTTGTCTGGAGTCGGGGCGGGTGGGTTGAGATCGTTGAATCCCTTTAATCAATAGGGAGATTTGGGAGTTGTTTATTTCGGGAGAGGGAGTGCCGAACATTAGTTTGTGAAAAAATTGGAGGCCGCTTAGGTACCCTTTGATGGACCCAACTAGGAGGCCCTTAATGCTGTTTAGGTAGGAGACAAATGAGGAGATTGAGAGAAGAGAAAAATCGGGAAACGGTAGGTTGTATGAAAGGTGGAATGATTTAAAACACCTCCATGCTGTCACGTAAGATTGGAGGGTTCTGGGAGATACTGCTTGGAGGATGGTGTCGAGTGATACGTCGAGAAGGGGTTTTAACGGGTGGGCTATGGAAATATTAGTTCTGAATAGTGAGGCACTGGAGTTGGGAATTGGTCCGCATCTGGAGCCAACGTCCTGAATTTCTGAAACAGAAAACGAGAAAGAGAGTCAGCAATTTGATTTTTTGAACCGGGAACATGTTTGGCAATTATGATAAATTGATCACATGCTGAGATCCAGGTGAGGCGTCTTAAAAGAGGCATAAGAGCATGTGAATGAGAACGGCCTTTATTGATGCACTGGACTGTTGCTTCATTGTCACAATATACTAAAATACTGTTAGCAGTCCATTCTTTCCCCCACAGGAAGGCTGCTACTACGACAGGGTAAAGCTCAAACAGCGCTGAGGACTGTGTTGTGTCCTGGAGCTGGGGGGGCCATGGGGATGCGAACCAGCGCCCATGATAGAAGCCCCCAAAACCGACTGAGGGAGCTGCGTCTGTGAACAGTTGGATGTCAACGGGAGAAGATATGAGATTGTTGTAGAAGAAGGATAAGCCGTTCCACTGTTTAAGGAATGTTATCCATAATGAGAGTTCATCGTGACATGCCTGATTTATAGAAATTCTATCCTCTAGCGTGTAAACAGAGGATGCGAGGGAGAGGAGATGCGAAATAAAAGGGCGGCCTTGAGGTATGATACGCATGGCGAAGTTAAGGTAGCCGAGCAAGGATAGGAGTTCACGTTTTGAACAGTTTGAATTATCTGAGAGGGTGGATGCTACAAGAATTATTCTGTCGATTTTTTCCTTGGGCAGAGATGCCTGGAATTTGACTGAGTCTAAATTGATCCCCAGGAACTCGATGGAAGTAGCAGGGCCCATAGTTTTTTCCTGGGCAATGGGGATACCGAGCTCGGAAAAAACTTTTTGAACTGAAAGGATGTGCGCTGCTGGAATGGCATCGGGAGGCGAGATTATTAAAAAATCATCGAGTAAATGAATGAGGTGAGGGATTGCGTAATTGTTTGATAAAATCCAACAAACGGCCTCTGATAGCATGTCAAATATCTTGGGGCTGCTTTTGCATCCGAAAGTTAAACGCACCGAAAAATAGAATTTCCCGTTCCAGCGCACCCCAAAAAGGTGCCACGAATCCGGATGGATAGGCATCACTTTAAATGCTGAGGTGATGTCGATTTTTGCCATCCAAGCGCCGTGACCTACTATTTTTAACATATCGATCGCGTGATCAATATCGTGGTATTTGAGAGAAAATTCGTCGAGAGGAATCAAGCTGTTTATACTTGGGAACGGGGAATTATGAGGAGCTGACAGGTCAATTATAAGGCGTTTCTTACCTGAAAATTTCCTGGTGGCTACTCCAATGGGGCTGATTCGGAAAACTGGAAAGGGGGGAGCGTCGAAAGGGCCGATCATGAAGCCTGAATCTACTTCTTTTTTAATCAAGTTGTCAACGATGTCGGGCTCTGCGAGAGCGGATTGGAGGTTGTTACATGTAATGCTTTCAGAAATAGGGCATTCTACGCCGGGTTTAAAACCGTGTTGGAGGCCGTACAGCAGATAATTAGTGAATTCGGCGTCTGGGTGGTTACATAGTTCTATAGATAGGTGAGAAATATTCACAGGAGTCGATAAGTAGTTTTTTGATTTTTTATTAACTGATTTCCTTACAGGACATACATGACGTGCATGAGCACCGCCGCAAAAACTGCAGATGTGCAGATACCGGCAACGCTGTCTGGCGCATTTGCCGATGTTGAAGTGGTGGCAGGGCTGCCTGCTATCGTTAGAAGGAGCATTCCTTCTGAAATCCGGATTCACTTTAGTTGCAGGTCTTGGCACGTAGCTAGTGGATTTAACTGGGGATGTGACTGGGCAGGGGAGAATAGAAGGGTTAATTTGTGGGCATAGCATAGTGGAATGGGCCACTGACCTGCAGACCGCGCATGAGATGTTTCTGCAGCCCAGAAACACTCTGCTGTGAAGGTCAGGGTCGATTGCGCCCCAGTAGGGACATTGGTTCCACTGTGAGACCCGTACTGCACATTTTGCCGAGAAGAGCTTGTGGTAGGTGTAGAAATGCCCTCCCCCATAGGACAACGCAAGTTCCGCTATTAGCGCCAAATAATCATTCAGCTCGCGCCTCCTATGGGGGAAGGCTGAGCAGATTATTTCAGTGTAGCGGCTGAATGCAATGGTGAATTCAGAAAGTGACAGTATGCGTGATGATAGTGGGTTTTGGTTTTTTAGGGTTACTGAAAAGTCTCCGCAGTCCATTTGGCGGTTAGATTCAGGCGCAGGAATCAGGGAAAGAAGACTTGAGAGGTCTATGTCCGTACCTGCTAGAATCTGTGCTCGGATGTTGTGAGCCACTGGTGGCGGCTCCAATGCGACAGCATTTGCTGGGACAGGCAGAGGTGTTGCTGTAAATAGAGAATACGGTGATTTTGAGTGCAGTAAAGAGGAGTGAGGGAGAGGAGGAGGAGCCGCGATTGTCGGCGGAGGCAACCTCACGCTTGGACCGGGCTCTGAAATTTGAGGTGGTAGGTTGTAATAAGAAGAAGGAAAAGACTGGGATGAGTGTGCCTGAGTAGCCCTTTTGAGGCTGCAGTGGATTTTGGCGTGAGGTTGGCTGATCGTAAGGTAACGTAGAGATTGTACAATTCTGCTTTGTTCATCCTTCGCGAGAACTGTAATTCAGAATTGATTAGCGCTTGCCTCAAGCTTAATACGGTCCACTTTTCAATAGGAGGTATTGATGACCCTGCTGAACAATAGGAGGATGCTGGAGAAGCATTTGGAGGTCTCGCTGGTGGAGGCGAGGATTGGCCTCGGCGTTTTGGTGAGCGTGTAGCTAGCCGAGCAGAGCGGCGGCCGCGCGATGAAGCCTCGGGCTCGGCGGCTTCGTTTGGCGGAGGAGTGGTGATACTGGGGCCGGCAGGTTGCGGCGTAGGATCAGGGGATGATCCGGACTCGTTGGATGGAGACAGTTCTTTTTGCGACATCGTGCAAAGGAGCAAAAACGAATGCTGGAAAACTGTCAAGGAACAGAGGCAAGTCTGCTGTGTATATATACACACCTCTTATCTCGTTAACTGGGTTGATTACTGATTGTGCTCCTCTTGTGTTAATTAGGTTAATTATCTGAACGTGCTCCTCCCGAACTTTGTTAATAAAACATCATGTAGTGATGCTGGCTGAAACAGCCAAGACAATGGTGCATTGGAAAACGCCAATAGGCTTGTCAATTCAGCACCATAATAATTTAACTTGAAGTTATTTACACCATACAAATAGCCTATGTGTTGGCAGAAATGTATTTATTATAAATGTTACTGTTATAACATATTGGGGAATATTTTAATTTTATAGAAGGTGTTTTGTAGTTTTTTCATGCTTTTTTTAACTACAAATTTTACAGTTTATTATTACTCATTTTTTATTTTAAAAACCATATGACCCAGTTTTTAATGTTAACGGTAATGAGGATCATGGTTTGACTTCTTGTGATCACCATCCTACTAATACTAGTCAGTTAAACTATGGATTCTAAGCAAGAACTTCTTTCTTTTTAGATGTTAACGAGTTTTAATTGAAATAAAATGTTAATTCAATAAGGGCATGGTTAAAGAAATATTAGTGTCTTACATAAATTAGGTGTTTATTATGTAAGGGATAATCAACGGCTAGCCGTGCATTAAAGGATTTTAAATGCATGACGTGGAGGCTAAGAACCGCCCGACGCGAAGCGGAGGGTGGTTGCATCCGCGAAGTGCTAGCCGTTGATTATCCCGTTTATTCCATGGTCATTTGTCAAGTTATAGACAAGTTAAAACTAGTATTGCTCTTTGCAGTGCAATATTTGACCGAATGGGTAAAAATGACAGTTATTTTCGTCAGTTACGGCTCCTTAGCTCAGCATTCTGCCCGCTTCAAATCAGACACAGAGATGAAATAGTGCGGTAAGATCACAATCATCACATTTATTTGAATGATACTTCATGTATTTCAATTAATTATTGAGAGAGAGAGAGATGACAGTTGTTACCTGCGTCTGCGCACGTCTCTCTCTATAAACAATTACTTAAAAAAACAGCCATTTTACCATCGTTGTTGAGGAATATAATGTAGCGATCTAGTATCTAGGCTATTTTATTAATAAAAATCGCGTTGACAAGAAGTTCATGTATGTGTGCAGCGCAATCTGCGATCTTCGAACTCACACTCTCTCCTTGTGTGTGTGTGTGTGTGTGTGCGCGAGTGATGCTTGTTGGTTAGTGTGCATCTATTAAAGCAGCGCATTAATATGGAACGGTGATTAAACTGACTTGGAACTACCTGTGCAGTTAAACGAATTTAATCAACACCTGCTAGCCAATCAAAATCGAGTATTCAGACAGACCATGGAATAATTACAAATAATAAAGTTCTTAAAGGGAGATTCACTCAAAAATGAAAATGATTTACTCAATATCATGAAATTCCAAACCTGTATGAATTTCTTTCTTCTGTGGAACATAGCCTAATTTTTTACATTTTTGTCCATACAGTAGAAATTAAGGGTAACCAAAATGGGTTGGTAACATTCTACAAAATCTTCTTTTGTGTTCAACAGAAGAAAGTCATTTGGAATGATATGAGGGTGAGGAAATTATGACAGAATTTATTAGCAGTACTTTCCAGCAGTCTAGCTCAAAATCAGTGCTTTACTGTCTGTCAAGTGCTTTTCTATGTGACAAAAATGCATTATTAAGTTTGTTGCATTTGTTGTGAATTCAGTAATATCCATCAGTATTCACTTCTGTCCTGATTTATGCATTCATTTTTTTTTTTTTTCAATCGAAGGCCCTATGACCCATTAAAACATTCAAGGGGGAATTTGTGGGCAGGATGGGCTCGATTTGTCTAGGGCCAGATTTTAACCCCAGTCCAGCCCCCACACGTTTTTACATTTTACGATCGCAACTCATATCACCCCCCTCCCCCAAACGTGATTTTTGAGGGGGCACCATAGAAATTTTTGTGCACAGGGCCCAGAATTCCTAGCGACGGCCCTGCTCCCTTCTATCTGGTTTTCTTTAAACTACGAATCTTGTGTAATCCCAGGCTATCTGTAATCGCTAAGCGATCTGCCACCTGCCAGGATCCTCACATGCAATAGCCAAGTAGCCGGGACAACTTCTTTATGTTTACCAAAGTGCCATGCTCGAATTTCCCCTGAAAACCTACCTGTACCACTCAAATTAGAAAACATGGTAACACTTTACAATAAGGGTACATGAATAATCAATGCCTAAATTAATACTTAATTCATCACATACTAATGATTATTAAAGAGTTAACTAATTATGAACTATCCTTAACTACAACTGGAGTCATATGGATTGATGCATGAAGAACGGTAGCCTTAACTACATGTTAGTACATGTTTGATAGTTAATGCATTAATTAACATTTATGGGTAAACTAAATCAAACAGCCTCTTTAAGAAGGAATAAGAAATACTCTGACTTTGAAATTAATTTGAATAATTGAATACTATCATAATTTGAGCATTTGACATCTTCAGCTTTGTCATAAACATTATTGGGTGGTAATGGATTAGTTGATCCTCCTCATCAAGTGTAGAAAATAAAATACTAAATACACTAATGACTGATCTGGTCTGTTTTATGTTCTTCTCTTTCCCTTTAAACTCACCCTATTGTGACTTATACACGGATTAATAAAAAATTAAAACCCAAAACCCACAAAGAACATTTGTAGAACAATTCCTAAAGAAATGCTCAAACTGGAAAGAGTTCACTGTCCATCCAGACACAGCCGTGATGATCCTGTTCCTCCGCTCTCTGACTTCTTGAAAATCCACACAGCATCTCTTAACCGGGTTGAATACTTACTTCGTTAGTACATGTGTGTTTGATAGAAAGTATAACATCTATCATGAGCTGAGATCAGTAAGTAGTTAACAGTGAATTAATTATGATTGGGCCCTCTCAAGTAAAGTCATGTCAAAATCAACTTTAACAAGTCATTAGTTGATGTTAGTTCATTGGTAGTTAATAATGAGTTAGTGATGTTGGGCCCTCTAAAGTAAAGTCATGTCAAAATCAACTTTAACAAGTCATTATTTGGTATATGGGTAGCAGTGTTGGGGGTAACGCATTACAAGTAACGCGAGTTACGTAATAATATTACTTTTTTCAAGTAACTAGTAAAGTAACGCATTACTTTTTAATTTACAAGAAAATATCTGAGTTACTTTTTCAAAAAAGTAACGCGAGTTACTTTTTTCCCATTTATTGACTGATAGTTATTGAAAAACTAACTGAAATAAAATAATAATTAACAAAAATGAACAATCTTGGCGGAAAAATATTTGAGTTGTGTGACAGTTTAGGGAAATACCTGTAAATGGCGCATCACACACATTGGTTTATCTGACGGAGAGATGCAAAGCAGTTTAAAGCAGAGTCCTGCACCGGTCCTGTTTGATAAACGTGCACCAGCAGTACTTAACAGAACACCTGACCAGTTATCCCACAGCAGCACTGATTTAATTCTGTACCAGACCAGAACCGTTTGACATAAAGACCGCGAGTCGCGACCCGAACCGCACACGCATTAATCTACAACATCAGGTAGGCAAACTTATTCATTTTCTCGTATAACACAAGTAATCAAACCAACATTAGGCATTCTAAGTTGGTGCTTTGACGAAAAACAGACATGCAGAGCAACGTGATAATTAACAGAAAAAAAGATGAGAATGTGCATCCTACAAAACTTGGCCGAGCATCTCGTGATCACTCTGCCAAACTTTAGAACAAATATGCATAGGCTAAATCACATCATACACATGCTTATAATTCTTCATAAATAAAGAAAATAACATATTCAAATATGAGCCTTTACTGTTAAATACGATTCATTCATTAGATGATTTATGCGCGGCTGTTCATGGAAAAGTGAGCAAGACACGACAATACCATGATTATGGTTAAATAAGAAAAAAAGACATCTAATATAACGAAATTAGGCGACATTTATTTTCATATTAATATCTCAACACACCATTAGATTACATTATCGCAACTTGTGCAGATTTATGCGTTTCAGCATGCGTTAATCTTGTGTCGCTAAACGTTTGCCACAATAAGTTAAATTAAGTCTTTCTTTGGCCTTCGCTCTGGAAGTGATCTGTTGATTCTGCTAAACTTAAATTAAACTATTAAAACTATACTATATAAAAACTAAATAAAAATGTGTTCACAAAATAAAAACTAAACTAAAACTAACAAAAATATTAATGAAACTAATAAAAACTAAACTGAATTTTATAGCAAATTTGAAAACGATATTAAAATAAAACGAATTTAAAAATTCAAAACTATAATAACCTTGGTGTGAACATGCTGTTACTGTAGTTCTAGACTAAATGTGAATCTGCTTTAATTCATCCCACTCGCAAAAAACTGATTTAGTATTCATCAAAATGAATTAAAACGTTGAAATGCAAACACAGAATATGACACAAACCTGCAATAATTAAATATGTTAAAAAACACACATGTATCTAATCCCATTTTATTAACCAATGTCTTTGCTGCTGACCTTTGATGATCCAGTTCAACCATACTAATAAGAAAAAATGACTTTAGATAAACTAACAATTGTGCTTCATTATTTTTTATTGCTGAAGAGTGTTGAACTTCTTCTCCTGCGTTCTACTCTTCACACGTGAATTTACTTTTCCTTCAGTCTGAGGTTTATTCATTACGTTACTTAGTTTCAGTAACTAAGTAACGTAATTACCGAATCCATCGTGGCCTCTTGAGATTCTTCGGAACGCGGAGAACAAAGGACACAGGAGACGGAACAAAAAACACCGTGGAAAAAGCGCTGGTATTCGGAACAGATTGAGGAAAAGGGCTCACAGTCCTCCTTTACCGAGCCTTTTGCTCGCTAATGTCCAATCCTTGGATAATAAGATGGACGATCTTAGAGCCAGGATTAGTTTCCAACGGGATATAAGGGACTGTAACATCATCTGTTTGTCTGAAACATGGCTCACGCCCTCGGTTCCGGACACTGCTGTAACGCCGTCTGACAACTTCTCTGTTTTACGGATGGACAGAACAGCTGAGGCCGGTAAATCCAAGGGTGGTGGTGTGTGTTTCATGACTAACAAGAAATGGTGTGACCCCAGGAATATCTCCTCTCTGTCGCGATCCTGCTCGCCTCATCTGGAACATCTATCCATCATTTGCCGCCCATTCTATTTGCCCCGCGAGTTCTCCGCGGTCATCGCTACTGCCGTTTACATCCCACCACAGGCAGACACGAGCTTGGCTTTGTCCAAACTCCACGACGTGGCTACATTAATCAACATCCTGACGCTGCTTTTATCATCGCGGGGGATTTTAACAAAGCCAACCTCAGGCAGGTCATGCCGAACTTTCACCAGCATGTATCCTGTCCAACCAGAGGACCGAATACACTGGATCACTGCTACTCTCAGTTCAAGAATGCCTACAAGGCCCGTTCACTACCTGCCTTTGGTAAGTCTGACCACGCCGCCATCTTCCTCACACCGGAATATAAACAAAGGCTCGCACAGGAACCCCCGGTGAAGAGGGAAGTGACGCGTTGGTCCTTCCACTCTGAAGCTATGCTGCAGTCGGCTCTTGATGACGTCGACTGGGACATGTTCAGGGCGAGCTCATCTGACGTCAGCGAGTTCACGGAGGTAGCAGTGAGCTTTGTAAACACACTTACCGAACAAGCTACAGAAACAATAACTGTAAGGACTTTCCCTAATCAGAAACCGTGGGTGGACAGATCAATCTGTGATGCGGTTAACAAACGCACCGCATACAACGAGGCTCTTTTGTCTGGGAATATGCGCGAATATAAAGCTTCGTGTTATGCTCTCAGACGAGCTGTGAGTGCCGCCAAACATCGTTACAAAGAGAGAATTGAGTCTCATTTTCAGCTCAATGACTCGCGACGCATGTGGCAGGGACTAAGGACCATCTGTGCCTTTGGAAACAAATCCTCCGCGGAGGTGAGTGCAGATCCGTCGCTGGCTGAAGAATTAAACACCTTCTACGGCCGATTTGAAAGCAACGGAGGCATCGCGGCTCTGCCGAGCAGCACGTCAGGAAGCAGCAGGCAGAGAAGCGAGAATCATGTGATCACCGTGTCGGAGGACGAGGTTCGGAGGGCACTAAAGGGAGTGAACATCAGGAAAGCTGCTGGACCTGACGGGATCACAGGCCGGGTTCTGAGATCATGCGCTGATCAGCTTGCTGGTTTGTTCACTTCTATCTTCAATGAGTCCCTTGCTACCTCTGTAGTTCCCACCTCCTTTAAAAAATCCATCATCATCCCTGTGCCTAAGAACAGTAAACCCTCTTGCCTGAATGACTATCGTCCAGTGGCCCTCACATCTATAGTCATGAAGGTTTTTGAGAGACTTGTTAAGAGCCACATTAGCACCTCCATCCCTGTTACTTTGGACCCTCTTCAGTTTGCCTATCGCTCCAATAGATCAACTGATGATGCCATCTCACACATTCTCCACTCCTCCCTCACACACATTGACAGCAGCAATGGGAACTATGCAAGACTGCTATTCATAGACTATAGCTCAGCTTTTAACACCATAGTCCCCACCAAGCTGACTCATAAACTCACAGGCCTCGGCCTAAACACCTCACTCTGCGACTGGATTCAAGACTTCCTCACCGGCAGACCACAAGTGGTGAAGGTAGGCCAGTACATCTCAAACTCCATCACCCTGAACGTAGGAGCCCCGCAGGGCTGCGTTCTGAGTCCCCTGCTATACTCTCTCTACACACATGACTGTGTGTCCTCTCACAGATCCACATCTATTATCAAATTTGCTGATGATACTGTGGTTCTGGGCCTCATTTCCAACAATGATGAGACCGCATACTTGGATGAGGTGGAGAGACTAACATCATGGTGCCAGGACAACTGTCTCTCTCTGAACGTGAGCAAAACCAAAGAGCTGATTGTGGATTTCAGAAAGAGACACCTGCGGCCCTACACTCCTCTTGTGATCAGCGGGACCCCTGTGGAGAGAGTAAGCAGCTTCAAGTACCTCGGCGTAAACATCTCCGAGGACCTGACTTGGACTACACACATCCAAACACAGGTCAAGAAAGCCAGGCAAAGACTGTACCATCTGCGACAGCTGAGAAAATTCAGGGTCTCACCAACAATCCTGAAAACTTTCTATGCAGGGACCATAGAAAGTGTTTTGACTCAGTGCATCTCAGTGTGGTATGGAAACAGCTCCAGCCAAGACTGCAAAGCCCTGCAGAGAGTTGTGCGCTTAGCTGAGAGTATCTCTGGGTCGGCTCTCCCCTTTCTGCAGGACATCTACATCAAACGATGCAGAGGCAGAGCTGACAAAATCATCAAAGACTCAAATCACCCTGGAAACTGTCTTTTCACTAGGCTGCCATCTGGTAAGCGCTTCCGCTGCCTGATGGCAAAAACAGAGAGACTCAGGAGGAGTTTCTTCCCCACGGCCATCAGGCTCCTGAACTCAAAGTCAGCCTCTTAAAAACATCATCTGACTTACTTCAAATCACTAATCACACACTCATTACTCTCTACCTCATAACTACCTCATAACTGTCAGTGTCATTTGCTCATTTGCACACTTGCACACAACACGTTCTGTATCTTGTAAATCGTATCTTATTTTTATATTTATTTTATTTTTTGTGATTGGCTGCTTCATGTCAACCATGTATAACCTGTTGCACATTCCTCTCTGTACAGTCATGCTTATATTAATATTTAATTCTACAGCTTACTGTCATGCACATTCTTTTACATTTTATATTTTATTCTTTATATCTTATTTTTCATTCATCTTATCTTATGTTTACTTCCCTTGTGTTGTTTTTTCAATATTTGCACTGTCCATGGAGCGGACCCGACTCTCATTTCACTGCTGGTTATACAGTCTCTGTATAGTCATGTATGTGACAAATAAAACTTGAAACTACACTTTTTGGTGTGAAAGGGCTTTACATTTGCTATAATTACAACTTCTTGTATTAAAAACAATCAAGCCCTGCTCATATTTAAAAAGTAACGCAAAAGTAATGTAATGCATTACTTTCCTAAAAAAGTAACTAAGTAACGTAATTAGTTACTTTTTTAGGGAGTAACGCAATATTGTAATGCATTACTTTTAAAAGTAACTTTCCCCAACACTGATGGGTAGTTAATAATGAGTTGACACAATGACACATTAACAATGTGAGAGTGTCCTCCTTATTCCTTTACACCACCAATACAACAAACAATTATTTGTAGTTGTTTTATCATTTATTTACATAATTTCACATATATGGACTCAAAAGAAAGTCCAAACATAATGTTACCTGTAAAGACACACAGAACAGAAGGTCAAATATTTCACGTCCAGAAGCTCAAAACAATGCTGTTAATGTACACAACTTTCCAAAAAAAGGGAAATGCAAACATGACTTTAATTCGGTTTACAAAAGCAGACGACATTTATTAGATTAAAATATCGACATTACCATAACACCAACAAACCTTACGCTCCGAGAGTGCGCCACTAATGAGTGTCCCACTAGAAACAATCCTTACATACTGTAGTTCCGTTTATTTGAAATGATTAAATTATTGTTCGCTGAAAGTATTAGTGCCATTAATTAGACAGATCTGTTAAATCAAACGTAGAAAGTAACACTAATATTTTGTATGATTCGTTTATGTTTAGTGAGTATTAACGTCTTTTCTTCCCGTGACTACAGTATGTATGGTTTGTCTCTGGTGGGACACTCATTAGTGGCGCACTCTCGGCGCGGAAGGTTTGATGTTACCGTTAGGGGTGTGCGATACTGCAAATTTTGGTATCGATCCGATACCAAGTAAATACAGGGCCAGTATCGCCGATACCGATACCGATTCCGATACTTGTCATTTAAAAATACATACATTTAAATGACCAACAACAATTAAAAAAATTACAATAACTAATGTTGATATGACTAATATTATATTCACCTTAAAGCTACGTGGATATTATTTGCCTTCCTAAAAGGACTTTGCAGGCAGAGGAGCCCAGAACATGAAAGCAATGCACAGTTTCATGTTAAGTATTTTCCTCCCATAGAAAAGAGTTATAAAAAATAACGTGGCTTAATAAATTAAGAACATAAAATACAAAACTCAGTATACACCTTATGTTGCAAACTAGATATACAAGTTAGCAGATGTGCCCAGAATATGAAAGCAACGCTCAAAGTTTTCACATTATGCATTTTCCTCCCATAGAAAACCATTATAAAGAAAAGTATAATGTAAGTGGCAAATTGAATAAAGACAGTGATATGAAAAATAACTATTAAACCATAATTCGTTTATTATTGAAAGGATTTTCGTATGTACTGTATTTTCTGTTTATTTTATACATACTGTAATAGTTGTAACAGTTGTTTGTTATTATTGCAATAAAAAAACTGTGATATGAAAAGGCCAAATTCGGTATAGTTTATAAAAATATATATATGAATGTACAGGTAAGCAGATGAACCCAGAACATGAATGCAACACGCTGAATTTCATTTCCTCTCATTGATAACCAATATAAAAACATTTAATATGGTATAATGGAGGAAGACAGTGATAAAGACCAAATAAATATAGACTAAATTCAGTATACAATTTATATAATATTTGGCAAGCAGCTGAGCCCAGAATATATATGAAAACATGCTAAATTACATATTAAGCATTTTACTCCCATAGAAAACTGTTATAATGAAAGCATTTAAAGTGGCTTAATGCATGAAGAAATAATATTCAAAGGCCAAACTCGGTATACACCTTACAGTGATACTGCATAAAAAGGACAAATTCGGTATACAGTTATATACAATATGTACTATGTGAAGGATTTCCTTCCTCCCCTTTTCATTTCGTTTGTAGCTCGGAGTTCTACCGTTCCATCTCACTGTAGTGAGATTCACATCTCACATCAAAAGTATCCGCTCGCGCTTGCCGCTTGGAGCCGCTGCGTCACGTGATGCATGACAACAAATCAGCGTAGCAGGGGAGGAGCAGTAATGTTTGGATACGAGATGTGAAAAGAGCGGAATATACGCCCACAGACATGTCTACACTTTGATAAATGTATTAAGCAAGGTATTAAGTGTATAGGAGAAAAAATAACCGAAAGTATCGATCTTATCAGGCTAGTATCGATCCGATACCAATACCAACGTTGGTATCGATACTATCGATATTTGGATCGATCTGCCCAGCCCTAGTTACCGTAATGTCGATTATTTTAATCTAATGTTGTCTGCTTTTGTAAACCAAATTAAAGTCATGTTTGCATTTCCATTTTTTTGTTATGTACAGTAACTAACAGCATTGTTTTGAGCTTCTGGACGCGAAATATTTGTCCTAATGTTCTGTGTCTCTTTACAGGTAACATTATGTTTGGACTTTCTTTTGAGTCCACATTTGTGAAAATATGTAATAAATAATAAATAAAAAAATGTTGGTAAATGTTAATAAAACAACTACAAATAATTGTTTGTTGTATTGGTGGTGTAAAGGAATAAGGAGTCAACACATTATTAACTACCCATATACTAACATCAAATAATGGCTTGTTAAAGTTAATTTTGACATGACTTTACTTGAGCGGGCCCAACATCACTAACTCATTATTAACTACCCATGAACTAACATCAACTAATTAGTGATGTCCGATTCGCGAACGAATCGTTCGATTTAACCCAACGGATCATTCTTATAACCGTCAAATCTCAGTTACCAAACGTAACTGTGTGCAGCGCGTCTCCATGTAGACTAATCCATCAAACTAATTAGTCGATTTTCGATTCGTCCTGAACGAACCTTGTCTTCGAATATTAAACCAAGAGTATCTCATCTTTCAACGAACAGTGAACCTGGTCAAGCCAGTTCACTACCAGTAATCGAAATACACTCGCAATCTTTGTCAACAGTTCGCGATTCTCCAGTAAGCAATATTTCTACATCCATCATAATTGAACTGAAATGTTTCACTTTTTTTCGTCCTGACACTCCTTTGATTGAAATGAAACCAATATTCTGGATTATAATTTACTCAAACATACATGTAGTGTAACTGAAAGATGCATGTGTCAGTCGAGCGGGTAAAACAATACACCAACACTGTTACGACGCGTTCTATCTTTGGTCAGATACCATTGCATCGACATGTTTTGGATCACTGCACGACAACTGAAACTCGAGCTTAACGAAAATTTCGAGTTTCGGCACTGTCTACGACTTGTGAGAGACTCAAGAGCGTATGCAACTCGTAAATACGATGTATCCGACATGACTTGAACTATGACTGACACAGCACATCTGAACCAAACTAGTTCTTTTGGACAACTGATTCATATGCTATATGGCGCGGGTAAACCATAGACTGTAAAAAACATGGACGTAGTGTCCGTGACGTCACTCGTAGGTTTCTGAAGAGCGTTTTTGAAGCCTAAAGTGGGCGGAGCAGACCGCCGCCATCTTGGCAGCGCGTCACCGCGCGTCACTCCCGGATAATCGAAAATGGGCAAAAAGGCGGGACGTGAGTGAAGCTGAGCTGAAACCACACCCGTCTATAGTGACAGCAGTGCTGCCGTGCAAAGACATAACGAGCAGCCAGCCTGGAGTTATACGGTAACTGTCCATTAAAGTCTACCGCGTTTAAATTACAGTGTGACTTGTGTAACGTACTTTTATACATCTGTCGGCACATCATTAGACAAACAAATTAGATAGATCGCGATATAACAAACTGCTCCATATAACAAAGCACTGTAAGCAATAACGACTAGATAACTTGGCAACACTAATTAATCGTAAATAATCTTTAAAGTTTTTTTTTTATATACAGTATATAATGCATACAGTATATAATGCAGATTATTCACTCAGTGCCAGCTGTCAGTCTGGGGCTGCACACTTCTGTACGTGAGGACTCAAATGCCATGACAGCGTATCACACATAAAATCAATAACTGTTCGCAATTAAATACGTTTCCTTCCTTTTCTTGTAAGTCGATCAAATCCATTGCAATGAACGTCATCGGAGATGTTTAATTCACAATCATTCGGAGCATTATCTCTGCTGGTGTTCAGGCTGGCGTTTCACTCTGGAGCAGAGCAGCAATCCACCTGTCACTCAAGTGGCCACGCCCTTAATTATGCAGAACTTTAAGGCTTAATATAATTTAAATGGATGAGTTATAAAAAAATTCACCCCCCTCACAGTTGTCACGAAGGGCAAAATTAGCTATATAGACCAAAACCACTTTTTGTACTAGGCTGTAAACATGTTTTTTTTCTGCTGTAAAGTTGAGCATTTTAACATGGGGAGTCTATGGGACTGACTCCCTTTTGGAGCCAGCCTCCAGCGGCCAGTCGATGAATTGCAGTTTTAGTCACTTCCGTGTTGGTTTCAAGAGAGGGAGCGGGAGGTTGCCGCTTGGGGTAAACCGACGACTTGAATGAGGGCGAAACGTAAGTTTCTTTAATAACAAATAAATTGCAATGGATTATGTATAGTAAATGGATTATGGTTTATGTGCGGATGACAACTAATTTATTCACTTTATATCTTCAAGACTTAAATCCTTGTATGCACATCACTGTTCCTGTATTTGGGTGCTTGCAAAACTTAATTGTAAACTTTAAAGATCATGATTATGATGTTTTAACTGACTGAAGTTATGATTACTGACTTTATATATTTGAATGTGTATTTTCATCCCAGCCCAGGACGATAGATTATCATTACGTCATCGCGAATGACGTCAGTACGTTAGGGCGTAAAAGAACCGATGATCCGTTTTTTTTTACCGGTTCATTGAAACAAACTCTCCGAAAGAACCGGTTCGCAGAAAAGAACCGGACTTCCCATCACTACAAACTAATGGCTTGTTAAAGTTGATTTTGACATGACTTTACTTGAGAGGGCCCAATGGGCTCGGTGCACAAGATGGCGCCGGTGAGCTTTGGCGACGCAAGTGTGTGCATACTTACTTCCGGTCTTGCGATGTTCGCATTTACTGTAAGGCAGGGGTGTCAAACTCAGTTCCTGGAGGGCCACAGCCCTGCAGAGTTTTGTTCCAACCCTGCTCCAACACACATACCATGTAGTTTTCAAATAAGCCTGAAGGACTTAATAAGTTGGATCAGGTGTGTTTAATTAGGGTTGAATCTAAACTCTGCAGGGCTGTGGCCCTCCAGGAACTGAGTTTGACACCCCTGCTGTAAGGGGAAGCTTCATACGAAACTTGGCTAGATAGATATAATTAATGTTTTTCAAATTAAATAGCGGATAGTGGTATATCAAAGACAAGAGAAAACATCCTCCCTACATTATTGCGTACCTCTGTGTGGAAATTAATCAAGATAAAATGCAGAAATTGCTTCATTCTTCTTGATTATGCGGTTCAGTGTCAGCGCGGGGACCTCTTCATTCAAACACAAACCACTCAAATATGCAATACTGTACATTTTCGAGAGTTTATTTTGTTCACACACTATGAGTTCAACTTTCCTTTCGTGAAAAGTAGGGATTAACGTTAGTGTATTTCATTCATTCACCGGACCCAAAAGTATGTTTCAAATGCATTGGCTCAGTTAACATTTATAGTATAGTAATAATAGCAGTGCAGATCTTATTTGCATGTGAAGTGATATTATAAAGCCTGTAAACATAATATAGAAGGTGTTGGAAAGGCGGGGCTTACCCGTCAATCATCGCCAAGAGGCAGCAGAATGAAGCGAGAGAGAGACTTGTCCGGGAGAAATAATCTCCTTTTGTGTGTTATTGTGTGCGTCTGTGACTAATTTTGAGTACTGCTCTATAGACTATTCTTGTTAATCCTAATAATCAGATCTGAGACATTTAGGTATTTGTCCGCTGTTTGCGATTGAACGTGTGAAATGAATGTAAAGCTATGCTAGCGCATTCAGTGCACTCACGAGCTGTGTTTACAAATATGATATCACTATTTGTATTATCATCCTGTTCCGTACATGTTTATTCATATCATCATGCTGCTATATTGGAAATTATTACTGTGAAGTTTATATAAGAGTACTTAATTGTTTTTGATTTGTGATATTCATTGCAAGTATTCGGGCACTTTCGGTTTAACGTGCCAATTATTTTTACATAAAAAAGCACAGCACGAGATTGTGTTGTATATTACCACAGAAAGTCCATACTGTATACTGTATTTACACACTACTACATTGTATAGATTAATGTGATTTGTTTTGATACAGAAGTCAACTACTGTTATGCTAATTATTTCTATATTTCTGTTTTATTGTAGAACCACACACACCCACACACACCTACACTCTCCAATACATCTTCGGTGTTCAATAAACCCCTTTTGATTAAAGTTGACTGCCTGATTCACTCCTGTGTTCTGATCGGCACATCAAGATGAAGGCTAGAGAAATCAGAACCACCTTAGAATACAATCCTAGTTCAGCTCCACCACAAAATTGGTCCTTCGAGCCGGATCTCAGCCATTGCTCTTGGATACAGAAGATCTACCAGCCCTAATATGCAACCAGAAGGGGTGAATTCTGAAGGTGCCAGACCTAAACGTCATGTTCGCCCTTCCGTTTACCTTGAGGACTACGATCTCACAGCCACACGTCATAGTCAATGCCTCACGCTGCAGAGGAGTCATGGAGAGGTGGCACCTCAGATGCTGCCAGGATTTCTCCCTCCCCATCTGACAGAGCTTCCAGTCCTGCGAGTCAGTATTCATGGCACGTGGTCGATGAGTGGTCCCTGACTGCCTTTGACGGAGAGCGTTCTTATGAAAGACAGCAGGTGAGAGTACCTTCACAGTCTAGAGCTCCCATGCCCTCTACTTAACCAGTTTTCACCATTTCACCGGCCTTGGGAAGAGACTGGGTTTCAATCATCTCCACAAACTGTCGTTAACACCTCACACAGGCCTAATCAACCTCTGGTGCGCTCTGAGTCTCTTCCAACACCACTTCCTCATTCACCACTTCTACCGTGCATCCAGATGAGAGAGAGAGCACCTATCGTGGACCTACTCTGACCATTCCAGACTTCACCACAGGGGACCCTAGTGAGTTTACCAGACTAAAGATTGCTCTTGAGAACCTTCTACCTTCTGATGCTACTGAGCTCTTCCACTATCAGGTATTAATGGATCATCTGAGAATAGACGAAGCCCGTCTAGTAGCCGACTCCTATTTTAACTCACCTTTTCCTTATAGGGATACCATGGCAGCTCTGACTGAATGGTTTGGAAAACCTTACAAGCTAGCCCTCAGAAGGATAGCGAAAGTGATGGATGCTCCTGACATTCAACGAGGTGACACAGCAGCCTTTGACAAGTTCACCTTGCAAATCAGATCCCTTGTTGGTATGCTGGAGACTTTGGGCCATGAAGGTCAGGCTGAATTTACATTTACATTTACATTTACATTTAATCATTTAGCAGACGCTTTTATCCAAAGCGACGTACAAATGAGGAGAACAATAGAAGCAATCAGACCATCGAGAGAGCAACAGTATACAAGTGTCATGACAAGTCTCAGTTAGTCTAGCACAGTACACGTAGCTAGGATTTTTTTTTTTTTTTTTTTTTTTTTTTAAATAGAATAGGTAAGTTAGTATTAGTTAGTCAGGTGCTGGCGAAAAAGATGTGTCTTTAGATGTTTTTTGAAAATGGCTAAAGACTCAGCTGTTCGAATTGAGATCGGGAGGTCATTCCACCAGCTGGGCACAGACCAGGAAAAGGTCCGTGAGAGTGATTTGGTACCTCTTTGGGATGGCACCACAAGGCGTCGTTCACTTGCAGAACGCAAGCTTCTGGAGGGCACATAAATTTGAACCAGCGAGTTTAGGTATATTGGTGCAGTGGCAGTTGTGGTCTTGTAGGCAAACATCAGTACCTTGAATTTGATGCGAGCGGCTATTGGTAGCCAGTGTAACCTGATGAAGAGAGGGGTAACGTGAGCTTTTTTTGGCTCATTAAAGACCACTCTGGCTGCTGCATTCTGGATCAGTTGCAGAGGCTTGATAGTACATGCGGGAAGGCCCGCCAAGAGAGCATTACAATAGTCCAGTCTGGAGAGAACAAGAGCTTGGACAAGGAGTTGTGCAGCTTGCTCTTGCAGGAAGGGCCTAATCTTCCTAATGTTGTATAAGGCAAATCTGCAGGACCGGGCCGTTGTAGCAATATGGTCCGTGAAGCTTAACTGATCATCGATCACAACTCCAAGGTTCCTGGCAGTCCTGGAAGGAGTTATGGTTGATGAACCCAGCTGTATAGAGAAGTTGTGGTGAAGTGATGGGTTGGCAGAGAACACGAGCAGTTCTGTCTTAGCAAGATTGAGCTGAAGGTGATGGTCCATCATCCAGCTAGAAATGTCACTCAGACAGGCTGCAATGCGATCTGTTACCGTCGGATCATCTGGTTGGAATGAGAAGTAGAGTTGAGTGTCATCAGCATAGCAGTGGTAGGAAAAGCCATGCTTCTGAATAACCAGTCCTAATGACGACATGTAGATGGAGAAGAGAAGTGGTCCAAGCACTGAGCCTTGAGGAACTCCAGTAGCAAGAAGTTGTGACTTTGAAACCTCACCCCTCCAAGACACCCTGAAGGACCTATCGGAGAGGTAAGACTCGAACCACAGGAGGGCGGTTCCTGAGATGCCCATCTTTCTGAGGATGGACATGAGGATCTGGTGGTTAACTGTGTCAAAGGCAGCAGACAGATCCAGCAAGATGAGTACAGAGGATTTGGAAGCTGCTCTTGCCAGTCTCAGGGCCTCTGTAACCGAGAGTAGGGCAGTCTCAGTTGAGTGTCCACTTCTGAAGCCAGATTGGTTGTTGTCCAGAATGTTGTTCTGTGCAAGAAACAGAGAGAGTTGGTTGAACACAACTCGCTCAAGTGACTTTGCAATGAATGGAAGAAGGGATACCGGTCTGTAGTTTTCTAAAAGTGCTGGATTTAGAGCAGGTTTTTTAAGCAGTGGGCTTACCCGAGCCTGCTTAAATGCTGTGGGAAATGTACCAGTGTTAAGCGAGGTGTTGATAATGTGAGTAAGAGCAGGTACGACCGAAGAAGAAATGGCTTGAAGGAGGTGAGTGGGGATAGGATCTAGCGGACAAGTAGTGGGATGATTGGAAAGGATGAGTTTGGAAACCTCCGTCTCCGAGAGAGGAGAAAAGGAGGTGAGAGATTGTGTATTTGTCGTTATGAAGTTATTATTAGTTTGCGGTGTGAGGAATTGGTCACTGATGGTTTTTGTTTTATTTGTGAAGAAAGTTGCAAAGTCATCAGCTGTAAGAGTTGATGAAGGAGGAGGGGGAGGTGGACAGAGAAGAGATGAGAACGTTTTGAAGAGTGCGCGAGAGTCGGAACAGTTGTTAATTTTGTTGTGGTAGTATGTCATTTTAGCAGTGGAGACATTTGCAGAGAAGGAAGAGAGGTGTGACTGATACACAGTAAGGTCGGTAGAGTTTTTGGATTTGTGCCATTTCCTCTCTGCAGCCCTTAGTTTAACACGATGTTCACGGAGAACATCGGACAACCAGGGGGCAGAGGGGTAGCGCGTGCTGATCTGGATGAAAGGGGGCAAAAGTTGTCTAAGCAAGATGTTAGAGTGAAGCAAAGAGCGTCAGTAGCACTGTTTGTGTCGAGTGCTGAAAACTGAGAGGGTGAAGGTAGTGCGGATGAAACCATTGAGGATAGGCGAGAGGGAGAGAGCGAGCGTAGGTTACGCCGAAAGGTGACCTGCGAAGGAGCGTGTGCTATTTCAGGAGTTAGTGTGAGGTTAGAAGTGATGAGGAAGTGGTCTGAGGTGTGCAGCGGAGTTACTAATGTGTTGTCAGTGGAGCAGTAGCGTGTGTAGATGAGGTCCAGTCGGTTACCTGATTTGTGAGTAGCCGTAGTAGACACTCGTTTGAGGTCAAATGAAGTGAGAAGAGTGTTGAAGTCAGTAGCCTGGGGTTTTTCTAGGTGGATGTTGAAGTCACCGAGCAGTACCAGAGGAGTACCATCTTCAGGAAAGTTTGGATCAGGTGTGTTTAATTAGGGTTGAATCTAAACTCTGCAGGGCTGTGGCCCTCCAGGAACTGAGTTTGACACCCCTGCTGTAAGGGGAAGCTTCATACGAAACTTGGCTAGATAGATATAATTAATGTTTTTCAAATTAAATAGCGGATAGTGGTATATCAAAGACAAGAGAAAACATCCTCCCTACATTATTGCGTACCTCTGTGTGGAAATTAATCAAGATAAAATGCAGAAATTGCTTCATTCTTCTTGATTATGCGGTTCAGTGTCAGCGCGGGGACCTCTTCATTCAAACACAAACCACTCAAATATGCAATACTGTACATTTTCGAGAGTTTATTTTGTTCACACACTATGAGTTCAACTTTCCTTTCGTGAAAAGTAGGGATTAACGTTAGTGTATTTCATTCATTCACCGGACCCAAAAGTATGTTTCAAATGCATTGGCTCAGTTAACATTTATAGTATAGTAATAATAGCAGTGCAGATCTTATTTGCATGTGAAGTGATATTATAAAGCCTGTAAACATAATATAGAAGGTGTTGGAAAGGCGGGGCTTACCCGTCAATCATCGCCAAGAGGCAGCAGAATGAAGCGAGAGAGAGACTTGTCCGGGAGAAATAATCTCCTTTTGTGTGTTATTGTGTGCGTCTGTGACTAATTTTGAGTACTGCTCTATAGACTATTCTTGTTAATCCTAATAATCAGATCTGAGACATTTAGGTATTTGTCCGCTGTTTGCGATTGAACGTGTGAAATGAATGTAAAGCTATGCTAGCGCATTCAGTGCACTCACGAGCTGTGTTTACAAATATGATATCACTATTTGTATTATCATCCTGTTCCGTACATGTTTATTCATATCATCATGCTGCTATATTGGAAATTATTACTGTGAAGTTTATATAAGAGTACTTAATTGTTTTTGATTTGTGATATTCATTGCAAGTATTCGGGCACTTTCGGTTTAACGTGCCAATTATTTTTACATAAAAAAGCACAGCACGAGATTGTGTTGTATATTACCACAGAAAGTCCATACTGTATACTGTATTTACACACTACTACATTGTATAGATTAATGTGATTTGTTTTGATACAGAAGTCAACTACTGTTATGCTAATTATTTCTATATTTCTGTTTTATTGTAGAACCACACACACCCACACACACCTACACTCTCCAATACATCTTCGGTGTTCAATAAACCCCTTTTGATTAAAGTTGACTGCCTGATTCACTCCTGTGTTCTGATCGGCACATCAAGATGAAGGCTAGAGAAATCAGAACCACCTTAGAATACAATCCTAGTTCAGCTCCACCACAAAATTGGTCCTTCGAGCCGGATCTCAGCCATTGCTCTTGGATACAGAAGATCTACCAGCCCTAATATGCAACCAGAAGGGGTGAATTCTGAAGGTGCCAGACCTAAACGTCATGTTCGCCCTCCCGTTTACCTTGAGGACTACGATCTCACAGCCACACGTCATAGTCAATGCCTCACGCTGCAGAGGAGTCATGGAGAGGTGGCACCTCAGATGCTGCCAGGATTTCTCCCTCCCCATCTGACAGAGCTTCCAGTCCTGCGAGTCAGTATTCATGGCACGTGGTCGATGAGTGGTCCCTGACTGCCTTTGACGGAGAGCGTTCTTATGAAAGACAGCAGGTGAGAGTACCTTCACAGTCTAGAGCTCCCATGCCCTCTACTTAACCAGTTTTCACCATTTCACCGGCCTTGGGAAGAGACTGGGTTTCAATCATCTCCACAAACTGTCGTTAACACCTCACACAGGCCTAATCAACCTCTGGTGCGCTCTGAGTCTCTTCCAACACCACTTCCTCATTCACCACTTCTACCGTGCATCCAGATGAGAGAGAGAGCACCTATCGTGGACCTACTCTGACCATTCCAGACTTCACCACAGGGGACCCTAGTGAGTTTACCAGACTAAAGATTGCTCTTGAGAACCTTCTACCTTCTGATGCTACTGAGCTCTTCCACTATCAGGTATTAATGGATCATCTGAGAATAGACGAAGCCCGTCTAGTAGCCGACTCCTATTTTAACTCACCTTTTCCTTATAGGGATACCATGGCAGCTCTGACTGAAAGGTTTGGAAAACCTTACAAGCTAGCCCTCAGAAGGATAGCGAAAGTGATGGATGCTCCTGACATTCAACGAGGTGACACAGCAGCCTTTGACAAGTTCACCTTGCAAATCAGATCCCTTGTTGGTATGCTGGAGACTTTGGGCCATGAAGGTCAGGCTGAATTGAGGTGTGGTTCGCATGTGGAGAGGCTGCTAAGCAAACTTCCTCCTGAAATGAGGGCTGAGTTCAGAAGACATATGTTTCGTTGTCCAGGTGCGGTGTATAACCTCCTGGACTTCTCGGAATGGTTACAATATGAGGCCTGGTGTCAGGGCAGCGAGAGTCAGATTTCAGACCGCATACAGAAGGTAGAGAAGAAGACCGTCTGGGGGAGAGCAGGGAACCCTGCTGGCCATGCAGCTACTGTACTCCATGGATCGGACGAGGGCCCTGCCAAACTACAATCTGGACCAGCTCCGAGCTCGTTAACCAGTTCAGGGGTCCTCAGAGTACAGGCCAAAGCTTTCTGTCCTTATTGTGACAAGACCGACCATTACCTCAGTCAATGCCCTACCTTCACGTCCTTCAATAAACAGCAAATCATAGATTGGATTCAGACGAATCACCGCTGCTGGCGTTGTGGGCGTGCACACCAAGCAGCCAAGTGTACCTTCAAGAAGCCATGTAGTATCTGTAAAGGCAGGCATTTGCAGATCCTTCATAAGGTCAACTCCAAACCCGCAACTGAAGGTTCTTGTCTGGTTAATTCAGCGATCGAGACTCTGTATTTAGATAGACCTCCAGGATGTAGGAAAGTTCTCCTCAAGGTTGTTAGAATTCTGCTTCGTCACGGAGACAAAACCCTAGATACCTATGCCGTCCTTGACAATGGTTCGGAGAGGACAATTCCCCTTTCCCCCGCAGCGACTAAACTCGGAGTCTATGGTCTGGAAGAGAGCCTAGCCCCCTGTACTATCCTCCAGGATGTACAAACTGTCTCCTTCCAGATTTCTCCAGTGACTCAACCACAGAAGCTATACAGAATCTCGTCTGCCTTCACTGCTGAACGCCTCGGGCTTGCAGACTATTCCTACCCTCTGAGTATCCTGGAGAAGTATCAGCACCTAAAGAACCTGCCCCTACAGTCTTTTGAGGGAGTACGCCCACTGCTGCTAATCGGAGCTGACAATACTCACCTCATTACCCCCATATCACCTGTTCGTCTAGGCCCCTCTGGAGGACCTGCAGCTATTCAGACAAGGCTCGGATGGACATTGCAGGGACCTGTAAGACTCTTGAAAGATCAGTTATCAACACAACAGTGCCTCTTCTTGTCCCTCACCCCCTCCGAACTACAGTTAAAGAGGGATATCGAAAGGCTCTGGCAGATCGATGTCTTGCCATACCGCTGTGAGAAGCAGGCTACTCGATCCAAGGAGGACTGAGAGACTATCAGTCTCTTGGAGGCCAAGACTATGCGGGTCGATGTCAACGGAATCTTCTGCTATTACTTTTACTTGAGTAAATATTTCTAGAAGTACTTTTACTTTTACTTGAGTACAGTTTTTGAGTACTCTACCCACCTCTGCCTGTGACTAATTTTGAGTACCCGCTCTGCTCTATAGAATATTCTTGTTAATCCTAATAATCAGATCTGAGACATTTTGGTATTTGTCCGCTGTTCGCGATTGAACACGTGAAATGAATGTAAAGCTATGCTAGCGCATTCAGTTATTATCATCCTGTTCCGTACATGTTTATTCATATCATCATGCTGCTATATTGGAAATTATTACTGTGAAGTTTATATAAGAGTACTTAATTGTTTTTGATTTGTGATATTCATTGCAAGTATTCGGGCACTTTCGGTTTAACGTGCCAATTATGTTTACATAAAAAAGCACAGCACGAGATTGTGTTGTATATTACCACAGAAAGTCCATACTGTATACTGTATTTACACACTACTACATTGTATAGATTAATGTGATTTGTTTTTATACAGAAGTCAACTACTGTTATGCTAATTATTTCTATATTTCTGTTTTATTGTAGAACCACACACACCCACACACACCTACACTCTCCAATACATCTTCGGTGTTCAATAAACCCCTTTTGATTAAAGTTGACTGCCTGATTCACTCCTGTGTTCTGATCGGCACATCAAGATGAAGGCTAGAGAAATCAGAACCACCTTAGAATACAATCCTAGTTCAGCTCCACCACAGAAGGTAATATTTGGATTTCTTCAGTTCTCTGCACTGGCGTTTAGCACAACCGGAAGTATCTATGCACACACTCACTAGACCGGAAATCCAAGATGGCGGAGATATGCAACTAGTCTATCATAATGAATTCACTGTTAACTACTTACTGAACTCAGCTCATGATAGATGTTATACTTTCTATCAAACACACATGTACTAACACAGTAAGTATTCAACCCGGTTAAGAGATGCTGTGTGGATTTTCAAGAAGTCAGAGAGCGGAGGAACAGGATCATCACGGCTGTGTCTGGATGGACAGTGAACTCTTTCCAGTTTGAGCATTTCTTTAGGAATTGTTCTAAAAATGTTCTTTGTGGGTTTTGGGTTTTAATTTTTTATTAATCTGTGTATAAGTCACAATAGGGTGAGTTTAAAGGGAAAGAGAAGAACATAAAACAGACCAGATCAGTCATTAGTGTATTTAGTATTTTATTTTCTACAATTGATGAGGAGGATCAACTAATCCATTACCACCCAATAATGTTTATGACAAAGCTGAAGATGTCAAATGCTCAAATTATGATAGTATTCATTTATTTAAATTAATTTCAAAGTCAGAGTATTTCTTATTCCTTCTTAAAGAGGCTGTTTGATTTAGTTTACCCATAAATGTTAATTAATGCATTAACTATCAAACATGTACTAACATGTAGTTAAGGCTACCGTTCTTCATGCATCAATCCATATGACTCCAGTTGTAGTTAAGGATAGTTCATAATTAGTTAACTCTTTTAATAATCATTAGTATGTGATGAATTAAGTATTAATTTAGGCATTAGTAGTACATGATTATTCATGTACCCTTAATGTAAAGTGTTACCATAATATGCATGGAAAGTGTGGTGGTGCAAAGCCACTCAACTCCTGAGCCTTATGGCATTTATTCTGACCATTATCCTATTGTTATAAATTATTGCATGTCACAGATTTTTTTTTTTTTTTTTTTTTAAATGTTAGTGCAACTGACATTAGTTAGTTAGTTCTATTGGTCTCAGTGGTCCAAAGTCCTCTTTACAGATGAAAGTAAATTTTGCATTTCATTTGGAAATCAAGGTCCCAGAGTCTGGAGGAAGAGTGGAGAGGCACAGAATCCATGTTGCTTGAAGTCCAGTGTGACGTTTCCACAGTCAGTGATGATTTGGGCTGCCATGTCATCTGCTAGTGTTGGTCCACTGTGTTTTCTGAAGTCCACAGTCAACGCAGCCATCTACCAGGAAATTTTAGAGCACTTCGTGCTTCCTTCTGCTGACAAGCTTTATGGAGATGCCGATTTAATTTTCCAGCAGGACTTGGCACCTGCCCACACTGCCAAAGGTACCAAAAGCTGGTTCAATGACCATGGTGTTACTGTGCTTGATTGGCCAGCAATCTCGCTGACCTGAACCCCATAGAGAATCTATGGGGTATTGTCAAGAGGAAGATGAGAGACACCAGACCCAACAATGCAGATGAGCTGAAGGCCGCTATCAAAGCAACCTGGGCTTCCATACCACCTCAGCAGTGCCACAAACTGATCACCTCCATGCCACGCCGAATTGATGCAGTAATTCATGCAAAAGAAGCCCCTACCAAGTATTGAGTACATATACAGTAAATTAACATACTTTCCAGAAGGCCAACAATTCACTAAAAATGTTTTTTTTTATTGGTCTTATGAAGTATTCTAATTTGTTGAGAATTGATGGGTTTTTGTTAAATGTGAGCCTAAATCATCACAATTAAAAGAACCTAAGACTTAAACTACTTCAGTCTGTGTGCATTGAATTTATTTAATACACAAGTTTCACAATTTGAGTTGAATTACTGAAATAAATGAACTTTTCCACAACATTCTAATTTATTGAGATGCACCTGTATATGCTTTCTCATGGACATGCCCCCAACCCGAAAACTGGGTGTTTAAAGAAAATCAAGAGCCTTCGTAATTGCTACTTTGTGGTGATGGTCATGTGCATTCAACGTATAAATACAATCTTTCCAACATGATTAAACACACCAGTATTCCTTGCTAATACGACAGCTTCCATCTTCAAATTTGTTTCGCTAAATGGCATCGAGTCTGATAGCATTTGGACATGTCATTATTTCATTATTTGGTTATTTTGATTATTTTATTAAATTATGAAAAATGTATTATGTACTTTTCTGTGTTTGCAACGGTTGATCGTGCTTTGGTTTCCTTTTGGAACTATTTTCATTGAAAAACTGCCAAAATAACTGCCAATCTTGTGTCATATCAGTATAAATGCAAGTAGACTTTTTGCTAGCCAGGAACTAGCAACATCTAGTAGATAGGCAGATATTAAATAGTTTCTCTAGAAAACAATTTTGTCCTCACTGGATTCACACCCTTGTTTAATTTGAGCTGAAACACAGATACATACAATTTTGCCAGTGGCAAAAGTCTTTCTCACATCCAAGGTTTTCATTAATCAAACAGCTATAGGACAATAAACATTTATCTGATTAAAAGATAGAATCCTGTGGTAATGCATAAGATGGGTTCCACCTTCTGATCACAAATTACAGTCTTCCAAAGAAGAGGAAAATTCACTATAAAAGAGCTAGTGTTGACAGATTGTTCACATTAGCTCTTGAGGATGGTCATTGTCTCCATGGGGGCTGTGATGATGTCCCAGATGTGGATGCTGAGATGGATCGTCCTACTGATGGGGCTCCAGCTGACACAAGCAGGTTAGAGGACTATAATCAATTTTGTTTTCTCATTTTACAATATTATTGCACGATATTACTGTAAATATGTGTCTCTGTATTTTTATGTTTAAACAGATTATGTAGAAGACCGCACAGTGACAGGTAAATATTTATGTAATGTATTACAGGCACTAATTAGGGGAATATTCATATCAATTTTTAATTGTAGGGAAAATTAATGCATTAATTTCTGTGATCAAGGGTGAAAAGTGTATTTATCAGCATATGAAAAGAAGTTGAAAAAACATGTTTAAAAATTAAAATATTATTTCTTTATGTTCATTCCAAATTAATCTGATTCAGTGTGTAAATAATACAAATAATACTTTTTTTATGGGTGCCTTTGAAGTACAATAATATACATACAACAAAACTTTTAATTTGAATAAACTTAAGTTTGACCCAATAGATATAATATACAATAGCTCTAAACCAAGAAAAGGGAATACCAGTGATTCCAAAATATGCAATATTTCTAAGTTTTAGTTTATTAATCACACCTAACATAATTAGTCAATTAATTATTTTAGCTTCAGTACTACTTGCATTGATTTACAATTAATTAATTAAATAATTAAATGACTGAGCTCTTTACACAATTCAAACCGTTTAATGATGTTCCTCTTTGTTTTCTATATTTAGTGTTTCCTGGCTTAAGAAATGGGATCATAACTACAGGTATGCAGTCCTTCAAAATTTTTTAAATCACTGAAACTGCCTTTTCAGTGCCGGTTTAGTATTTAGTTCAGATCACACATTTATGAACTTTCTCTCTTGGTTTAGTTGTACCGAACCCTGACCATCGGTTCATGATCTGTAGCACATGGGGCAATTTCCACTTCAAGACCTTTGATGGTCATTTCTTTCAAGTGCCAGACACGTGCAACTACATTGTGGCCGGTTTGTGCAACAACCAGGTCAATTCTGATTTTAACATTAAACTTCAAAGAAAGATTGTAAATAACTCAGTAACTTTCAGCAAAATCACAGTAGAACTGCTGGAGACAGTCATTGAACTCACCAAAAACAGTATCCTCATGGACGGACAAGTGTGAGTTTTTTTTTTTTTAAATAAACTTGACACTGCATCCAAATGTTTTATAATTTCTGAAAACTATTAATATTATTTCTAAAAATAAGGATTTTTTTAAAACGTGATTTTTTTTTCTCTCCCTGAAATTTGCTTTAACAGGTTGTATAATACAACGCATAAGAATGGAATTACAGTCAAGTTAAGTGCATCAAGTGTTAAGATCTTAAACAATCATGGAGTCAATGTCCTTTGGGAGAAGGACCAATCTTTATTGGTATGTCGTCTCCCTTTTCGTTTGTACGACCACTGTATTTGTATTTTGTGTTATATGTTTTGATTACTCTTTATTTCTTTAAACATTCTACTAACCTTAAGTAACTTTGCAACAATGTGTCAAGTAACTCTCATTAGAATATTAGTAGACTTTTGGATTATGATTAGGGTTAATAGAATAAACTGACATGTAGACTGTATTAGTAGACTGTTAGATTATGATTAGAGTTAGTAGAATAAGCTGACATGTAAAGTTGAAAAGTTACTTCTAGTCAGTAAATGTCGGCTTAGGGACCCTCAAAATAACTGCAGATATTAAGTGGACAGTCTTCTAGGTAATGCTCTAGTTTAATCAGTCATGAGAATGTCTGAAGTGGACTATCAAAATAAAGCATTACCTATATTTATGACACAGTTAGGGCCTGATCTCAGTCATCTAAAAATCATATATTTTATAATATGATGTTCCCCAGATTGAACTTCCGGAAAAGTACCGAAGTCAGACCTGTGGACTTTGTGGAAACTACAATGGCAACAAGACTGATGATTCATTTAACAATGGTAAACCTATTTTTGCCATAAAAAATTATTTAGTAATTCATATTTTAATATATGATATCCTAACATTTGTTTCATATAGATATGGCTAAGTGGAAAGTGATTCCGTTGGAAGTCTGTGAGGACAACAAATTTAATTCTAATGATCAGTGCCAAAACCAGGTATTATGAAACAAAATTAAAGTTGTTATTATTTTAAAGGGGTCATGAATTACCTTTTTTGTACTGTTCTCTGAGGTCCACTTATAATGTTATCAAGGTTATTACATCAAATCATCATAATTTAGAAGTAATAAGCCATTTTCTGTCCTTTTTTGAACCCCCTCATCAGAATGCTCCATTTGAATAGGGGTGGTGGATTGTAGACTTGCAGTGTTGGGCTAGTTACTCAAAGAATGTACAACCCCAAATCAGAAAATGTTGGGACAGTATGGAAAACGCAAATAAAAAAAAGAAAGTAGTGATTTCTAAATTTACTTTGACTTGTATTTCATTGCAGACAATATGAACACAAAATATTTCATGTTTTGTCTGGTCAACTTCATGTCATTTGTAAATATACATCCTTTCCTGTCATTCAGACCTGCAACACATTCCAAAAAAAGTTGGGACAGTAAAGCATTTACCACTTTGTAATGTTACCATTCCTTTTCACAACACTTAAAAGACGTTTAGGGACTGAAGACACCAAGTGGTGAAGTGTTTCAGGTGTAATTTTGTCCCATTCTTCCTGCAAACAAGTCTTAAGGTGGGCAACAGTACGGGGTCTTCGTTGTCGCATTTTGCGCTTCAAAATGCGCCACACATTCTCTATTGGAGACAGGTCGGGACTGCAGGCAGGCCAGTCAAGTACCCATACCCTCTTCCTCCGCAGCCAGGACTTTGTAATGTGTGCAGAATGTGGTTTTGCCTTTGTCTTGTTGAAATATGCATGGACGTCCCTGGAAAAGATGTCTTCTTGAAGGCAGCATATTGTGCTCCAAAATCTCTATGTACTTTTCAGCATTAATGGTGCCATCACAGAAGTGCATGTTACCTTTGCCAAGGGCACTGACACAACCCCATACCATGACAGACCCTGGCTTTTGGACTTGTTGCTGGTAACAGTCTGGATGATCCTTTTCTTCTTTGGTCCGGAGCACACGGCGTCCATTCCTCCCAAAAAATACCTGAAATACTGATTCATCTGACCACAGTACACGTTTCCACTGTGTGATGGTCCATCCCAGATGCCTCCGAGCCCAGAGAAGTCGACGGCTCTTCTGGACACTGTTAACATAGGGCTTCCTTTTGGCACAGTACAGTTTTAACTGGCATTTGTTGATGTAACTACGTATTGTGGTACTTGACAAAGGTTTGCCAAAGTAGTCCTGAGCCCATGTGGTGATATCGCTTATAGATGAATGACGATTCTTGATGCAGTGCCGCCTGAGGGATCGGAGATCACGGTTGTTCAGCTTAGGCTTGCGCCCTTGTCCTTTACGCACTGAAATTCCTCCAGATTCCTTGAATCTTTTAATTATGTTATGCACTGTTGAAGGTGAAATATCCAAATCTCTTCCTATCTTTCTTTGAGGAACATTGTTTTTAAACATTTCAATAATTTTCTCACGTATTTGTTGGCAAACTGGCGATCCTCGGCCCATCTTTGCTCCTAAAGGACTAGACCTTTCTTGGATGCTACTTTTGTACCAAATCATAATTACAGTCACCTGTTGACATTACCTGTTTCAAATCACATCATTATTTAACCAATTTACCTCATTACTAGCCCTAAATTGCTCCTGTCCCAACTTTTTTTGGAATGTGTTGCAGGTCTGAATGACAGGAAAGGATGTATATTTACAAATGACATGAAGTTGACCAGACAAAACATGAAATATTTTGTGTTCATATTGTCTGCAATGAAATACAAGTCAAAGTAAATTTAGAAATCACTACTTTCTTTTTTTATTTGCGTTTTCCATACTGTCCCAACTTTTTCTGATTTGGGGTTGTAATATGTTACTCATTACTAGTTACTCCTTTCAAAAGTAATATTGTTACTTTACTTATTACATTCTGGCAACAGTAATTAGTTACACTACTAGTTACATTCCTTTTTCTTCATGCCCCACAGAAGTTGTAACTGTGTATCTTCCACATCAAATTATTCTAAAATGTTACTAAAAACATATTTCTGCCTCATCATTTGACCAAAATCCACATTGGATCGCAGTCAGAAGTTATTACAAACACTCAATAGTGATTGATAGTGACATTCAAGTAGAAATGTTGCACTAATCTCATTAATTGTCATGTCTACCTTGAAGCTAATTGTAATTTCTCTGTTTCCCATATACGATTATATTTCATTATGCATTTTATCAAATCACATAAGTTTGTAAGAAGCTGTTTAATTTTCCAAAAATATTTTTTAATTATAGTAATATAATGTACCACACGCTGATCAGAGGGATGTGGGTGGGATGTAATGCCAGAGTAAATTAAAGCCACAACTTACACAACAGTGTTCAGATAATCCTTTTTCTTGACAAAATCAATATAATGCAATATTTCTATCTGCAGAATGTAAGCCTTTCCATATTCCAAGCTTGCCTGCAGCACTGGGGACATCACATGCATGTGCGAGTTGTGAAAATTATGAAAATAAATCTAGGAATTATTTGATTGTTGGATTTTAAATCAGCGGGGTTGAGACATCAAAAGTAACTAAGTAACTAAGATGTTTTATGGATGGTTACTGTAATATTATTACTGAAATCTTATTAGTAATATAGTTACACTACTAGTTACTGCAAAAAGTAATATTATTACAGTAACTAAGTTACAGTAACTAGTTACTGCCCAACACTGTAGACTTGTAAGTAAACGCCCACTGCTATGATTGGCTAATAGTTGTGTGTGTTTGACAGCGTACATTCCTCATAAATGGACGCTGCTGTGATTTAGGTCAAAAATGCATAACTAACTCAATACATATCAAACTATCTGTAAGAAGAGACAGAGCAATAGTGACCACGTAATGAAAACAGTTACTCACACTTGTGTTGCGACATTACTGTCGGATCCAATATAGTCGGCACAGCATCTTTTAGTTTCAATCATTTTAAAAATCCTGCGTTGAATTGTGTCTTCTTTGTAAACGAATCCGCAGTAAAATGAAGTGAACAAAGGACCAATTTCTTATTGACGCGGTCTGAATCTTCATTAAAAATAAAGTTAATTCACTCTTTCCTAACGTCAGGATCAGAAGGAAGGCAACTGAAACACTGATTTTCCACAACTTGCCACTGCACTGCGTCTTGTTTTCTTCAGAGCCATCATTATTGTTTGGTTTTTGCGTAGACCTGTGTGTTTGCCTCTCTTGTAAACACTACATGCACAAATTGGTGGGTGGGGCTAAACAGGCAGTGATGTCGAAGTGTTGATCTTCTGCGGAGGCGGTGCTTATCCACACTATTACATCATAGAGTAGAACATTCCAAAAGTTTTGGCAGACTACCTTCAGTATAAGCTGTTTTTAAACTAACAACAAATTTTTGAGCTCTGAAACTTACAGGATTTTTTTTTTTTTTGTACAATGACCTCTTATATGTCAAAAGATCAAGGGAATTTTGGTTTCTCAGTTCATGACCCCTTTAGCAGATTTTGTAGCTGTGCCTGAATGTCAGTGGTCAGCAACAGGCGGCCCGCGGGCCAAAACTGGCCCGCCAGCAATAATATCTGGCCTGCGTCCGCAGCCAGATTATTTTGATAGCAGCTGGTTCTGAAATAGATCTGTCATGACAGCAACAGTTACTCACAAATTCGGACACCGCCACACAATTGTGGCTTTTTGTTAATGACTGTCCTGCTACAGGATTTAACACAGAGTAACAGCTCATATCCAATTACAAAAGACACTGTAACTGTATGTCACAGGCAATTCTAGTTTTATTGTTCAACAATTAATTTCTTAAATTATCCTTTGACAATGTTCTGGCCCACCATCAAGCGGAAAAAAATATTTTTTGGCCGATGCCAAACTTACTTGCCAACCCCTGACATATACAGTGAGGGAAAACAAAATTGATCCCCTGCTGATTCTATATGTTTGCCCACTGACAAAGAAATGATCAGTCTATAATTTTAATGGTAGGTTTATTTGAACAGTGAGAGACAGAATAACAACAAAAAAATCCAGAAAAACGCATTTTAAAAAAGTTATAAATTGATTTGCATTTTAATGAGTGAAATAAGTATTTGACCCCTTCGCAAAACATGACTTAGCACTTGGTGGCAAAATCCTTGTTGGCCATCACAGAGGTCAGACATTTATTGTTGTTGGTCACCAGGTTTGCACGCATCTCAGGAGGGATTTTGTCCCACTCCTCTTTGCAGATCCTCTCCAAGTCATTAAGATTTCGAGGCTGACGTTTGGCAACTCAAACCTTCAGCTCCCTCCACAGATTTTCTATGAGGTTAAGGTCTGGAGACTGGCTAGGCCACTCCAGGACCTTAATGTGCTTCTTCTTGAGGCACTCCTTTGTTGTCTTGGCCGTGTGTTTTTGGTCATTGTCATGCTGGAATATCCATCCACGACCTATTTTCAATGCCCTGGCTGGCTTCAATACCCTGGCCCTGACGGTACATGGCCCTGTCCATCGTCTCTTTGATGCGGTGCAGTTGTCCTGTCCCCTTAGCAGAAAAACACCCCCAAAGCATAATGTTTCCATCTCCATGTTTGACGGTGGGGATGGTGTTTTTGGGTCATTGGCAGTATTCCTTCTCCTCCAATCACGGCGAGTTGATGCCAAAGAGGTCGATTTCTCATCTGACCACAACACTTTCACCCAGTTCTCCTCTGAATCATTCAGATGTTCAATGGCAAACTTCAGATGGGCCAGTATATGTGCTTTATTGAGCAGGGGGACCTTGTGGGCACTGCAGGATTTCAGTCCTTCACGGCCTAGTGTGTTACCAATTGTTTTCTTGGTGACTATGGTCCTAGTCAGGGATGGGCAGTACTTCAAATACATGTATTTGAAATACAAAATACTATTTTGTATTTTAATACCTTTAAAAAAAATCTAATGTATTTTGTATTTAAATACATTTAATCTTAGTATTTTTGTATTTTCAAAATACATAAAATACTTTTTGCCAATCAACCTCTTTATTAGACTGCTGGTTTCCTGTATCAACTAGCTCAAACATGCCACTTTCATGCTTTTCCTGGGAAAATCTTATTGAAGTCAAAATAGTAGATATTTAAGATATTTAATTTTGAATAAAATGTAGCATCCCATTTGCTGACAACTATATCATCACTCACAGTGCTATCTTTACAGTTAGTTTGTTGATGATTCTGCATTTTCAGTTAAATACATGCTGTTTTGCTGTGGATAAACCATACAAAATGCTTGAAATGGTTATTGCACTACTATGTGCATGACTTTAACATTAAAACAAGGTGATCTTGCTTTTGTGGGAAAGAAGCATACCTGTCCCAGCAGGTAAAAAAAAAAAAAAACCTAGCAAGGGGAACATAGCATTAGCACTAGTCAGTCTTGTTAGGTTTTTTGGGTCAGATTTTGGTTTTATCAACTAGCTAGTCAAATGTGTTCATTAAACTTTAATCATTACTGCTTGCTATGGCAATATGACAATATAAATGTCGGTGATGATATAAAGTGAAAATCGATTGAACTTTTTCTATATAATTTATATATATCGTCATGGTATGCAAATATATATGTGGAGCTTTTAGTGGGCAGGAGCTATTCACACGTCAGAGAGATAAATGAGTAATAAGCAGCTTTCTGTGTGTGCGTACACTGTAAAAAAAAAAAGAAAGTTGAGACAACTTAAAATTTTAAGGCAACCAGCTTCAGCAGATTTTTGAGTTTTCTCAACTTGTTGTTTTAAGTTTATACAACAAAAAGTTAAGAATCTCCTACAAAAATAAGCTGAGAGAACTCAAAAATCTGCTGAAGCTGGTTGTCTTAAAATTTTAAGTTGGCTCAACTTTTTTTTTTTTTTTTACAGTGTACCCCAAGACAAAGATTACTATAATGCTAATAATAAAGTTTTTTTTAAATTGTTCTAAGGGCATACTCACACTAGGCACAGCTGCCTTGTACTAAAACCCAAGCACGGTTGTCCTTTCGCTAACAGACAGATATCACAGGATTATTACAGAGGATAACGGTGGAATTTGCTGCTTTACACGCAAACTACAATACCTGTTCATCAATAAGACGAGAACCAGACCCATTCTAAATCTAAATTTACTCAAATTAAATTAATTGAAAAGTGTGATATCCAAGTAGTTATAAAGATTTTTGCTGTCATAATGATAACCAGTGTTGGGGGTAACGCATTACAAGTAACGCGAGTTACGTAATAATATTACTTTTTTCAAGTAACTAGTAAAGTAACGCATTACTTTTTAATTTACAAGAAAATATCTGAGTTACTTTTTTCCCATTTATTGACTGACAGTGCGCTGTGTGAACATGTTACTGTAGTTCTAGACTAAATGTGAATGTGCATTAATTCATCTCACTCGCAAAAGATTTAGTATCCATCAAAATTAATTAAAACAGTGAAATGCAAACTCAGAATATGACGCAAACCTGCAATAATTAAATATGTTAAATAACACAAATGTATCTAATCCCATTTTATTAACCAATGTCTTTACTGCTGACCTTTGATGATCCAGTTCAACCATACTAATAAGCAAAAATGACTTTAGATAAACTAACAATTGAGCTTCATTGTTTTTTTATTGCTGAAGAGTGTTGAACCTTCTTCTCCTGCATTCTATTTTACAGACGTGAATTTACTTTTCCTTCAGCCTGACGTTTATTCATTACACTTTTTGGTGTGAAAGGGCTTTACATTTGCTATAATTACAACTTCTTGTATTAAAAACAATCAAGGCCTGCTCATATTTAAAAAGTAATGCAAAAGTAACGTAACGCATTACTTTCCATAAAAAGTAGCTAAGTAACGTAATTAGTTACTTTTTTAGGGAGTAACGCAATATTGTAATGCATTACTTTTAAAAGTGACTTTCCCCAACACTGATGATAACAATAGCACATACAAAAACAGTACATTAAAGGTGGGGTAAGCGATTTCTGGAAGCCAATTTTGATATTTGAAATCACCAAAACAAACACGCCCTACCCTTATAGGATCTCGCCCCTATTTTGATAGCTCCGCCCCACACATATACGTAGCCTACGCAACCCATGCAACGATTAGTTCTGTAAAACAAAGCAAAACCTATGTTACACCGTGTCTACACTGGATGCGAGCAGCATGACAAAATATTATAGAAGTCATTATAATCAGTGATGCTGTCTACTCTGGATGCTGCGCGGAGCAACAAATCCTCGACAGAGAACTGTTGTCGCGTTCTGTTTATGTCGTGGTGACACAAATTTCAAATGATTTTCAACAGTCGCTTTATCACGTCCAGGACGACTTTAGCTGTTGCGGCGCGCTGTGTCCGGTGTAGACACGGTGTTACTCACTTATCGAGCAGAACCAAAGCAACCTCGGCGTCCGATTGCAGGCCTTCCGCTTCTTCAGTTCTCTCCAGAGCTGGAAAGCTGCTCCCATATTTACACGGGTCCCACTTCTTGCCTTACCATTCCGCAGACGTTTTCCCGTTTTGTTTTTTATCCGCCATCTCTTTCTGTCACTCGGCTCGGATGTTCACTGAACGCTCTCTCTCCTCCACATCATGTGTAGACACGCCCCTTACTGCTGATTGGCTACATGTTTGTTTTGGTACTCGGCCTGATTCAGTTTTCTACAAATTTTTGAAAAATTACATACCCCACCTTTAACTGTTCCATGCTCCAGCGCGGTTAGCGGTCACACTACATGCATACCGCACCCGAGCCACCTCTTCAAGCGGGCCAGGGCATGGTTAAACGAACCGCACTGGACACGGTACAGAGTAGTCACACTTGTGAAATGAACTGGACTTTGGGAGTCAATCGTGCTCGAGCACGGATCAGATCCCCTCGTGTGAGTACATCCTAAATCTAAGTGAATAGAAGATAGCACATCACAAATATAAACATAACAGCACAAAAAATTATGATTGATAAAAACATTGACAGCCAATCGGAATCAGGTCTGCTTTAAAGAGCTTGAGCATTTAAAGTGACAGATGACAAAACTGCATTTTATATTTAGAATACACTAATATAGTTATCTTTATAATTATTGTTCTTGGTGTAAACAGGCCTTAATAGTGTTACTTCACTGGATGGCCAATTTCACATGTATTTACAAAATACAAAATACTGTATTTGTATTTAAATACATTTTCCCACACAGTATTTTGTATTTGTATTTAAATACATTTTTCCACACAGTGTTTTGTATTTTTATTTTAAATACATTTTTATGTATTTGTGCACATTTCTGCTAACCACCTATTAAAATCTGTGTGGCAAAACTGCGCAACCCACTGCAGCGCGGGAGATTGTATTAGCGCAGACCACTATAAATTTATGTGAACATATGTAGTTTTAGACAATAATCTGAGTTTATTTAATTAATATTGAGTATTGGCCAGCTAATTTATGGCATACAAAATTGTTATTTTCTCTGCCACCTAAACCACAGAACCGTTGTGCGACTGACTCGCATTAGTGTCATTCCTGAATGAATCGAGTCTTTGAAAGACCCATTATTATAGACAACAATTCAATGACCAATTATTATAGACAGCCACTTGATTTTATTCCTAAATGAATGAATGAAGCATTTTGAACGAATAAATTGAATTAAAGGGTCCTTTATTAACACAATGAAACACCGCCACCTAGTGGCGATATTACTTTCGTAATTCAAGTATCACTTCATTTTGTTTTAATTTCTGTAATTAAAAATGTTGTATAAAACATTAATCTAATTTCATTATACATTTGTCATTGCTATGTAAATATACGTACAGCCATCTGATCAGCATTAAACTAAACTAAATAGGCCTACATCTAAAAGCATCTTCAGACACAGGTTCTATTTCGCTGAATACTGATTTAATTGGTAAAAGCCTATTGTCATATTATTGTAATTTATTTGATGTAAGAAATTAACATTAAATATGTCATACAAAAGGTAAATAAAAAGAAGATCAGTGTGTACTCTTCTGTAAAATAATTAAAGCAAACAGGATGCGCTTTCTGCCTCTAGGTGAACTTGAGCGAGAAACTTCGAAACTCTGTGTATGAAAAATATATCTATAGACAGTGAAATGTCTGCTTTCAAATGAAAAAAAAAATCAAATAGAAAACGTCTGTGTTAGCATGGATGATTTACATGTAATTTAATGTATGTGCACTGCATTGTTTAAGCTGGCTTTCAGTTCAATAAAATAACAAAAAAGCTACATACAATAGAGTCTCAATGATACTAAAATAAAACTTTAAAATGCTAAAAAAAAAAAAAATGAAAAAGAAAAATCACTGTCCTGAATTTTTTTCCACAGACAAATATTTGCCAGCAGTATCTCAGCAGTCCGGGGTTTAGTGATTGTTACAATGTGATGGACATGAGTTCATTTGAAAAAACCTGTGCAGATGACCTGTGTCGGTGTTACGGCAAGCACGACTGTCTCTGCAACACACTCACAGAGATTTCACGACAGTGCACTCATGCTGGAGGAATACCAGGAACATGGAGGACAGAACAGCTCTGTCGTGAGTATGATCAAAATCCCTTTCAAGGAAAGTCTGTTCACTCAGCGGCCATATTTGCAACACCTCCTGGCAGCTCAAACAAGACCAAGCCCTATCTAAATGAATGGCGAATCCTGAAATCTCAAAAACTGCTCACTGAACTCGCACTTAAATTATATATTTCTAATCAGCAACAAAATCTGAAATGAACTGCCCCATTAATGTTGTTTCTTATGCTTAAATAGCATTTAAAAAGCTTATTTTTCAGGCTAGACCCAGGGGCGGCGCCAGAGAATTTTGAACGCGGGTGCTGAGGGGGTGCTAGATCAATGACAGGGGGAGCTGGGCAATTAATAGTAAATATGACCAAAACGGGTTGTTATTATTATTATTATTATTTATATGAATAATAAAATCGCTATATAGGCGCATTTCAAATGTTTATGAGGAATGTGGGAGTATTATCACGCTTAGCCTACTGTATGACATGGGGGCGCGCATGCAATTATTAATTTATTTATTTTTTCCTGCTGAAAGAGCTTATACTCCCGTCATTTTTGGATGTGCTTTCTGTCGTCTCATGCACTCTCTGTGAATGAACAATGAACCAGCTCACAGACATAAGAAATAAATCTGCAGAAAGCTTGAAAACCAATAATAATAATAAAAAATCTTCTCTGATTATGTAGATCATTTAGGTGCATTTCTCTATTAAAGGCACGTCCACTGTGGAGATGGCGAGCCTGAGAAAGCACTAGTTTATTAGTTTATTAATAAATAATTAAAATGTCTTCTTTTTCCCCGATGCGTTCATAATCATTACTTTAGCCCAGGGGCGAGGCCTACATAAAACCAGGTGGGCAAAGTGTAGCGTATGAAAACTGCATATCAAATTGCCAACAGAAAATACAGAACGGTTCAATAGGCTACACAATACTTATAAATGTGCGATTTGTGAACAAAACGTTTTGATTTTTTTCCTTGAAAATATGTCACAAATCACAGTGGAGCTATAAATATATAGCCTAGATTATTTTTGGCAGCAGTTACAGAATTTTTTTTACATAAATATTCTGATTTGACCGTGAGATTATAGCTTCGATATTTGACCTATGTATGATATTTGGTTACAATGACACTATAGTTCTTATTTCTGCAGGAATGCAAAATCAGTCGGAGTAAGGATATTTTGAATAGAATAACAAGTCCCAAGCCTGTACATATTCAATCACGTTTGCTTACATTTATTTTTGACCAGTGCTTCGCTACACAACATGCAAACATTTACTCCAAAAGTGTGCACATTATGTATTCACACGTTTACCTCGTATTTCTTTAAATAGAATAGAACCATAATTTCTCACAGAAAAACCATTCTCTGCCAATCCATCAGTCAATATTGCGTGATCATACTTCACATTGATTAACATTAATTTCAACATTTACTAATACATTATTAAAATTAAAAGTAGTAGGCTATCTCTAATTCGTACCTGAGCTAAAAAAAATAACACTGAACAGTTGTATTTTTATTAGGCTAACTAACGTTAACAAATATTAATTAATGCTGTAACAAATGTTGGTCATTGTTAATGCATTCACTGACGTTAACAAAAGTAAGTTTGTAAAGCATTACCTCAGTCTGGGACAACGAGGCTTCGCAGGTGATATAATAATCAGCGTCTCTGTCAGATCGCGTTCAAATGAGAGTAACATCGAGGACAGTAGAAAACTGCAAATGTGCAGAACAGTATCTAGCACAACATTTGTGTGTTTCTTTCTTCAAAGGACGCAACTATTTAGCGGATAATGTGATGCTTCAAACATGTTTGGCTCAGAAGTTTTCGATCTATAATCCATCACCCGCAGGTGTCTACTTCATTTGTAGACGGTCCGGATACAGTGCTAAGACTTTCATTTGGGTTATCCAACATATACTTTTTAAAGACTGGATGATGTTTGTTTCACTATTTTGAATTAAAATTTTCCAGTTCAACACTATTTTCAAACGCGCGCATGTCCTTACATCTAAACATAATTATGGGTGGGACTAACAGAAACTGACGAATCATCGATTTGACAAGCATATGGTGTGAATAAATACCAACTTTTCATTGGGTGGGCCACAGCTGAAAGTGGGCCCACCCGTAGCTTCGCCACTGCTTTAGCAGGTGCTTAGCGGCAAGCTTTATGTGCAGAGACCTATGTGTGCGTCTGAGCGCGGAATAATACGCCTAAATGCCTGTATTAACGGATGGTTTAGTAGGTTATTATACTTATTATTTAATATAAACGTGCGACTAGTTGACTAGAAAAATCTTTAGTCGGGGGCAGGCCAATAGTACTTGGCACAAGGAACCGATCCATTTTTAAAATAAAATGCTGACATTACGTGTGACTGAAAATCACGTTGTATTGCATTGCAGTATTTATGCATGTGTAATGAGTCAAATGTTTTTATTTTATTTCCAACTTAGAATGCCTAATGTTGGTTTGATTGCTTGTGTTACACGAGAAAATAAATAAGTTTGCCTACCTGATATTGTAGATTAATGCGTGTGCGGTTCGGGTCGCGACTCGCGGTCTTTATGTCAAACGGTTCTGGTCTGGTCCAGAATTAAATGAGTGCTGCTGTGGGATAACGGGTCGGGTGTTCTGTTAAGTAGATACTGCTGGTGCACGTTTAGCAAACAGGACCCGTGCAGGACTCTGCTTTAAACCGCTTTGCGTCTCTCTGTCAGATAACCCCATTGCTTGATGCGCCATTTACAGGTGTTTCCCTATTTTTCTGCCAAAGGGTGAGAACGTAATAATTACGAAAACGATTATTTATTTTTGTTAATTATTATTTTATTTCAGTTAGTTTTTCAATAACTGTTGTTAGTTTCGTTTCGTTTAGGATTTTTTATTTATTTTATTTCATTTTTTATGGGGGTGCTATGGGGGTGCTTTGGTTTTTCATGGGGGAGCTGGAGCACCTGCTAGCCCCTCCCTAGCGCCGCCCATGGCTAGACCAGACAATGTGCATGCGCAGTCATAATGCGCTTGACTGTGCCGTGCACATTGGCTGTTCGAACTTCTAGCCTCAGGTTTCTATGGGAACCTGAGCTTCTAAAGCTTTGTTCAGACTGTCAGCCCAAATCCGATTTTGTGCATATCCGGATGGAATCGGATTTGAATAACTAACTGTCCACACAGCATATCGCAACTGTCCATATCCGATTTGTGTGTCCATAAACGCTCTTTCGTTTTTACTGAATGTGCTTTTGTTTCTATGGTAATGCCGTTGTTATGCCTAAGCTAAAAACAACAGTAACAGCAATACCGATGTCTTACCGTCGCGGTTGCGCTGTAGTATTATATTTCGTCTTGTGAGGCAGCGGCAGACATGCAGGAAGCTTGAATATGCGGCTTTATTCCGTGCTGCCGTCTCAGCTATTTTCCTTTTTTTTGTCTCCGCTACTTTCAAAACACAAGTAACCTAGCAGTATATTGTTTTTTCCCGCTTGACTTGCACTTCGCAACACACAAGCTTGTTTCTGCAAAGATGTTCAGCATGTTTTCTGCAAAAACGTCTGACATGTTTACGTTTTACGTGGCGTGAGGACGTGAAAAAGCAACGCTAAATCCGATCTGACCGTCCAGACTGAAACGGATTTCCAGAAATGCGATTTGAATAGGATTCCAAACCACATACGAATGTAGCTCAAAACGGATTTGCACAAATCGGATTTCATGTAGTTCGTTGCCATTCAGAATATCTAAATATGATCGGATTTCAATCGGATTTTCATGTAGAAGGCGGACTATTCCGCCATATTGCGCGTTGCAATTTCTCCCATTCATAAGTATTGGAAGACCCGTGTTTGCGTTTCTGTAGTCTTTGGTATGATAGACTATCCACCTTTTTCCTGAGTAACTGATGAGTGCCACCATGATTTCCGTTTGGGTGCTCTCATGTTCTGGTCTCCATAAAAAAATCCATGCTAAAACGGGGTAAAAAAGATTGACAGAATGAATTAAACTGAAACGTTTTCAACATGGCTAAATATGAAACTGTGCACATGGTTAAGCTGTGCTGTTGTTGGCTACCACAGTAACAGGAATAAGCTTAAAGTCCGCATGAAATTATATTGAGCGCTGCATTAATTCGTGGGAACATGATAATGTCGTGGCCACAAGATCATTTTGTCAAGGTAACGACATCCTTATGTTGTGGCCTTGAGATGTTATGTTGAGGGAACAACATCCATTTCTCGTGGCCTTGACTTCTTATGAGGGAACAACATATTTTTCTCGTGGCCAGCCACAATTTAATTTGTAAACAAACCTGCGTGACCATGGCAACCTGGGATTGTAAATTCGTTAACTGATCATGTCAGTTTATTTATTTTAATATTTTAACACTTTATTTAATATTTGTTTATTATTATTATTATTATATTAACTGGTTAGGGCTATATTTTTTATATTTATTGTGTATCGCTTTACCTAATTAATGTTCTGTATAATTATGCTAGTATTTGCTACCATATATTTTGTAAATACTGTAAATGCCTGACAATCAGTGTTGGGCAGGTTACTTTAAAAAAGTAATTAGTTATAGTTACTAGTTACTTCTCACAAATAGTAACTGAGTTAGTAACTGAGTTACATCATTATAAAAGTAACTAATTACCAGGGAAAGTAACTATTGCGTTACTTTTTTAAAAAAAAATTAAAATGTCAAATAACTTGGATGCCCCAATATTAAATATGTTAAATGAATGAAATGGACACTAAATAGAATAAATGATTATTATAAAACATTGTACATTAATCGACACTATTTATCTACTGACACTTAGCATCAGTTAGTCAAGCATTATAATATGATATTATGATAATTTAGCATTATATGATGATAGAACTTTAGTAATTAGAATAACCTATGAATTCATATTTGTCATGTTGACTGAACTTAGGACTGATGGTGGTACTTAAGATATTGTTTGTCATTTAGTGTTTCTATAAAAAAAGGGGGGAAAAATTGATAAGATAACAAAACTACTACGAATTATACTACTAATAACAATATAAAACGCACTAAGGATAAAGGAGCTGCTGGGTTCATGAATATTAATCACGTTGTATGGGTTCGCTCGAAATGATTTGCTGAAATCAAAACAGGGATGATAATAGGTGAGCGCCGGCCAATGAGATCGTCGTTTGAACATTAGCTCCGCCCACTAGCTGAGAACCCGGCAGTTCTTAAAAGCTGAAGAATTCCAAAGGAACTCCGTTATTTTGACAGGAAAACACAACAAAGAATATCGTTTACATGTAGCGTGTCAATTCTGCATGTTATGAAAGACTCTCTCGCTCTGTATCTTTCTTTGCGTGCGCGTGTGAGTGTAGACAAAGCTATGGCGAGCCGTGCACATTCACACAAGAGTTTACGGTACGTCAAATACAGCTACACTACGCATCCATTCAGATGAACTGAAAAATAAAATGATAATAATATTATAATAAATTATAGTAACGCCGTATTTTATTGTCAGTAACGGTAACGGCGTTGTAACGGGGGAAACAGTAATTAGTTTGATTACTCGTTACTGAAAACAATAACGCCATTAGTGACGCCGTTTATTTATAACGCCGTTATTCCCATCACTGCTGAAAATTATGCCAATAATGTTTTGACTTTATGATTGTATTTATGCCCGTGTGACCATAAATGAGCGTGTTGTGTTTTAATTTACAAATTAAACTATGTTAATTCATTCCACAATGAAATATTTACAATAGCCGAAATAAAATGAAATACATGTTAAATTCAACCTTTAAACTGCATTCCAGTAAAAATTCCAGTCAGCATAATCAAAGTTTTATTGGCACTATTATTTACAAAACTATTATCACGTTCTCATGAGTTAATATCTTGTGGCCACGACAAAACTAAGTGAACCAAACATGTCCCCTCCCGGTCACCGTTCAGATGCACACATAAAAGTTGCATCCCAAATCACTTACTTATGCACTATTCTGTGACGTTTTGTAGTATAAATGGTGCGAGTATGTGTTCACACTGAAAATTCCAAAAAGAAAAAGTGTACTTTAAATACCCAGATGATGCACTAAAATAACTGAAAAAACGAACAGGCAAATTCCAAATGGCTTTTTTTGTGCCATTCAAGGGCAATTCGAGAAGGGGACAACATTTGTATGGACGTTCCTAACGAAAGTGAGCAACTGAATCCCTTCACAAAGGGCCCTTCCAGAAGTCCGTTAGCAAAGGGAACATGCGATGGTCACTTCACAGAAGTGATTTCCGTTTGTGATCATGTTAGGGATGCACCGGGCCCGATACTGAGCTCATGTACTCGTACTCGAACTCGTTAAAATGCCCGATACCAAACGCCGATACCACACAGCATGTGATAAGTGCCATATTCAGACAAAGAAACACACAACAGAAGAACAGGCAGCAGAATTGAGTTATTAGAGATTAAGGATGTCTACGAAGGAGATGTATGCAATGAATGATGTTAAACATTCAGTATTAATGCCTTTATAGCTGATGTGCGCGAGCTGAAAAGCAAAGCGCTGCGTGGATTGCGCGCACCGGCGCAGATGCGTGAGCTCCTCGAGTGAATATTCCTTTCTCACAGACATCACTGGAAAGTTTGTAGTTCTGTCGGATATGTCAAAAACAAGTAAGTAAAACAATGCACAAGTTACTTAATGGTAGGGAGAGAGAGAGAGAGAGAGAGAGAGAGAGAGAGCGCTCTTCTGTTGAGTGATCTTTATTGATGTTCGCTCACTTAGCATGCATTATTTGGATTAAAACTAAATCGTAAATATAAGACAATTGATAGGGGCATTCACTATAATTTTTATTTATTTTCAACCTTAAGCATAAGCTACACGACTTTCTGGCGAAATTGAAACTAACAGCCTGTTTGAAATGCGCGAGGCTGTTCTGTACTTGTTCCTCTCATTCTGCACCAGCACAAATACGTGCGCGCGTTTTGCTTGCTTCATGAGTGATTCTGCATTATATGAGTGGCTTTGGAATATAAATCGCAGCATGTTTCAGATGAAAAGAAAAACGCGACTTCTATTTCTGAAAATATCACAGTTAGGAGATTTATAACGAGTGGTTCCCTGCATTTTTTCAGCAAAGCGCGTGATTACAGTACTGAGCCGCTGCAATGGAGCAGCTCTAATGCTGTTAAATTAAAGATGATGTACCATAGAGCAAAAACATGAACAGTGAAAGTAACAAAAACTTGTACAAATACATTTGAATGTGCATAATTAAGTGTGAAAATAACCGAAGGATATACAGTAAAACCAAAAATTATTCCAAGACGAAATATTATTTTTGATATATTTTACTAGTGGGTGCAGGACACTATAGTTCATTTATGTAAGTGAGGATAGCAAAATAAAGTACACTGTGACATATTATATCCAAAAATTCTTCATACAGTGGACTACCAATTAAATTAATAAAAAAAAAAAAAAAAAAAAAATTGGAACCAAAAATTATTCAGACAGAGTCTGGGAAAAAACTGAAGTTCAGGTTTGCATTAAGGTTTGCAAGGGTTGCCCGACAAAGTATTGATAGTTGTGTAAATATTGTCATACTAACAGCTGTCTGAATAATTTTGGTTGATTGTAATCCATCACATACCTTTCTATCAAAGTTATCTGACATTATCAAGCAGAATTTGTTCTGACACAGTTTAACTCTGAGTTCTTGTCATATTTTATTACCATAAACTATAGCGAATAAACACTGATAATGTGAGAAATGTTGAAGGTGTCTGAATAAATTTTGGTTTGACTATCTATTTGATAAATTAAGTTAACCAATTAACATTATACATACTCTTTTGGTTTCTGTACCCAATATTTTAAAAATGTACAAATGCAAGGAAAATATCGGTATCGGTACTCGGTATCGGCAAGTACCAAAAATAAAAGTATCGGTATCGGGCGAGTACTGGAAAAAGTGGTATCGGTGCATCCCTAGATCATGTGATCTTCAGTTAGGAGCTCTTGCGATGCATTTTAAAGCAAAGTTGAATAGTAGAATAGGCTAATTAAATTGCAAAGTTGAATAGGCTAATTAAATTAGTCTTTATTTTAATGTGATACAAAATATTTTTTTGTCAGTGATAAATATATGATTTAAGACAAGCAAGTTTAAGCATGTTTAGTTTGAAAATGTTTAATAGTAAATAAGACGCAGTGAGACAATATTTATATAAAATAATAATAATAATAAATATTTATTTGCAACAACTGATGGAGTGCTGAATGCTGAATGCTGCATGCATGCGCAGCGTTGTCAAGGTAACGTTTGGTCAGTCACTCCCTTCGCCAAGGGAGTTCCAAATGCTTATACGAGACGGTAATGCCCTACACCCTTAAAAGAACACACTTCTACCGGCTCTGCCCTTCGAAGGGAGTAGGGCATAGGGATGCTCACTTCCGTTTGGAATTATAAAGCATAATATGTTAGCTTATAAGACTTGCACCATGAAAGAATCTTACGTGCAATAGAATTATTAGAGTTTCTTAAAGAGTTTACATACACATCAAAATCTTTCCTGAAAATAAAAAAGGAGTTTTCTTTGAAAATTTACATTTATGAAAGATTAAAATGTTTGTAAAATTTAGCAAGAAATAGCAATAGATTAATAATAAATTTGCAGTGAGAATTCAAAGAGTAACCAAAAAACAAAATTTTTGTGGTTATACAGAAGTTTGGATACAAATATTTTTTAACAAAATTGGAAACGTCAACCCAAAACACTTTACAATAAGCACAGTCCCAAAACAAATGATTGATTGTTTCTTCAGACTGAAGGCAAAAAGAACAATTGGGGGAAATACTATTGTTAAATTTAGCAAGTTTGTAATTTACCGGGTAGCAATTATGGATAATTTTGATAGACTTCAACAACTTTATTAGATAAGAATATTTTTGGTCGAAAAAGCCAAAACTCTTCCCATTCTATATCACTAAATATGTTATTCCAAAAACTCACACAAGCAGGTAAAGAAATCTGAGATTTATTAATAATTGAACGAATGCCTTTGTTTGACATGGTATTGAGAAGGCTTTGGTCAACAAATATGTTAGTGTTGTCAAAAAGAGGAGAGTCTAAAGAACCTTTAGGTCCAGACTTGACTAAAAGTATAATACAATCAGGAATTGCACCAAAAACAATGGCATATTCTCTTTGGGAGACTGGAAAAGAGAATTCTTGCATAAATTGTTCATAAGTAAAAAGGACACCACAATCATCTAAAAGTTGACTGACTAAAAGTATATTTTTAGCAAACCAATTGCAAAAAAAAAGAGATTTATTTTTATATCTAATATTTTTATTGATCCAAATAAAATAGCTATGTGGAGAAAAATTATAATTATGTATAAGTGACCAACTTATTAAAGCCTGTTTATGAAAACTAGACAAAGTTAAAGGTATTTTAGAGATGTCAAAGTTGCAGCGCAACAAAAAATGTAAACCTCCAGCTGAATTAAATATATGATTTGGAATAAAATTCCAATAGGATTTGGGGTTGTTTAAAAATATTTATCCATATAACTTTAAACAAATTATTAAGAGTGGAAAAATCAACTAACTCAAAACCCCCCATAGACCGATCAGCTAGCATAACGCTTTTTTTAATTAAGTGAGTTTTAGAACTCCAAACAAAGTCTACTATAATTTTGTCTAGCGTTCTACAACTTTCCACAGAAACATCCAGTACCATTGCATGATAGATAACCCGAGATAACCCATCTGCTTTAGAAAGCAACACTCTACCGGTTATTGACAGATCACGCTGTAACCAAGAATTTAATTTGCGTCGGATAGAGAGTATAAGAGGTTCAAAATTAAGCTTTGATCTTTTTTTCTGATCTTTACATAGAATTATACCTAGATATTTGACTTCAGATTTGATTGGGATGTCACAAATTTTAACATCAGTAGAATCTTTAATAGATAAAAGTTCACATTTATGGATATTAAGACATAAACCAGAAGCAGAGGGGAAAAAAAAACTTAATTTTGTCTAAAGCCAAGGGAACTTGATCTTTATTTTTAAAAAACAAACAAAAAAAGAGTTGTGTCATCAGCCAGTTGGCTTATAAATATTGATCGATTTGCCACAGAGATACCTTTCAAATTACTATTTTGAATGTGGATGGCTAAAAGTTGCATAGGCAGAAAAAGATAAGGCGAGATAGGGCAGCCTTGACGGATGCCTCTCTCTATGTTAAACCTATGAGTAGTACCGTTTTGTAATTTAATTGAAGCATTGGCATTATTATTCAAAGTTTGAATTGCATTAATAAAATTAGGGCCAAAACCAAAACTACTCAAGGACTTAAGAATAAAAGGAAATTAATGGAATCAAAAGCTTTATAAAAATCAAGAAAAAGCAAAAAACTGTAATCTGGGATCAGATCTGAGTAATCTAAAATATCAAGAACAAGTCTAATATTGTTTGAAATAAGTCTGTCTGTCATAAAGCCCAATTGACATTCATCTATTATATCATCTAGGACACATTTAATCTTCTTAGCAAAAATCATGGCTAATATTTTGTAGTCATTATTCAGAAGACATATAGGTCACCAGTTTTGCAACTGAGAGTGGTCTTTTTGAGGTTTAGGGATCAAATTTTAATGTCTGTATCAAGCGAGTTAAAGAATAAGTCCAAATTCTGTTGAGAGTATCTGAACGATAAAGGTCTTTATAAAACTCTTCACAATAATTAGAAATTTCTTTATAATTCTTTAAAACGACTCCATTTACTTTAAGACTACTTATAGAATTTAGATGATTTCGCTGTTTCTCTAATCTAAAAAAATGGAATTGCGTTCTCCCTACTCTAACCACCTTCTTCTTGAGCAAACAAAAGCACCCTTTGCTTTCTGAATATACAAGTTATCTAATGAATTCTGAAGTTCAACCAATTCTGATTTTTGGTCGAGAGATAAATTCTCAAAACGAGTGCAGGAGAGGCAGACAAGTTTTTTAACAATATCTAGCTCCTCTGCTTTATATTGCTTAGCTTTTTGAGTTCCAGCTTTGACTAAAATCAGTCTAATATTATATTTTAGCAGCTCCCAATTAGAACCAAAATTATCCTCGGCTTGAGCTTTGATTAAAAAAAAAGAAGTAATTCTAGATATCACAGACCGACAAATTTCCACATCCTCTATTAAAACAGAGTTAAGCTTCCAGTATGAATTATATGTTCTTGAGTAAGAAGATGGGTTATCGAAAGATAGAATGATGGATTTATGATCAGACAAAGGAGAAGACAAGATTTCAACCCTATTGACAAAATTGGGTAAAGAGTCTGATATCAACCAAAAATCAAGTGAGTGAACCAGAACTAGACCAAGTAAACTGTAAAGCATAAGGATGTTTTTCTCGCCAAATGTCAATTAGGCCAAATCGGGAAATCAAACCACAAAGGCCTGATGAACTATCAGACAGTCTAGGTGGTGATCTGTCCAAATTATTATTTATAATTTGATTAAAGTCTCCACCTAGAAGAATAAACAAATTAGGATACTTAGATTTGAAATACTCTAAATGTGTTTCTATTGAACTAAATAATTTGAGGTTATTTTTTTTGTGGCAATAAATCCATAAATGTTATCCAGGACAAAGAAAAGATCATTTAAAGTAACCAATAAAAAAAGAAAATGGCCTTCTGGATCAGATATTGTCTCTATTATCTTACCCCTAAACTTGTGCTTCAAAGTCAACACACCTGCTGAAAAATTAGAACCAAATTAAGAAAATAACTCATCACCCCATCGTGACTTCCAAAACATAAAATCGCTAGAATTTGCATGTGACTCCTGTATGAAACAAAAATCAAGCGATTTTGCATATAAAAAATAGCTTTACGCATCATTACGTAACCCACTTGCATTAACTGAGAAAATAGAAAAATTTGGAAACATTGAACAATATAACACCAGAACTGTAACAACAGGTGTAACAACAAAAAAAAAACATGTTGAGAAAAGCAGACCAAAACAGCAAACTAACTCAAGTTCAATTCACTCGGTGACCTCCATGTCCTGTAAAACAAGTTCTTTACCATCAATGTACGTCTTCGGACCAACGAATAGGGATGGCTGATGCGAAACTGACGTTTCGACACGGTGTCGAGATCCCGAAGCGCAGATGTTTTGAAACACTGCTCCTTAAACGTGATTCGAAACACCCATGTCACGTGACTAAGGCGATTCGAAGCATCTGGGCGTGTCACAAGTGTTTCAAGACGTGCATACCTGCCGATTCTGTGTTTGATTGACAGGGTCGGGAATAAATCACACAATTGCACATCTGTCTCAACCTAACTCCCACAAAGTATAAAAGTGGAGTTAACGCATCTTCACTTCATGGGTTTTTGTGAGAGGATTTTTTCAAAGGCTGGAGAAATTCTATGTAAAAAAAAGAAGTAGGCTAAGTCCATCAACAGCAGAACAAATATTTTAAAAAATATATTTATGTGTAAAAAAAATAAAATAATAAGACATTGTGGCTTGATGTATTTTATTGTCTGTTTTTCATTACCAAAATAACTTATTTATTCACAAAGAGTTCATTCAGATGTCAGACCGATGTTTCAACACTTTACAAGAACAGAACAATAAAAACATTCATTTTAATTGTTCATTATAATTTTGTAAAAATAACCGATTCACTCAGGATTCGAACCCAAGGAGACAGCATTCCAGTCTAACACACTAACCACTCTCCCAAATCACTTGGTGGATCAACTAATACAACATACTCTTTCTTTGTCGACGCTGTTTCAGAGCAATACTTGAAAATGACCACTAGGTGTCACCGTAGAGACGGGTGTCAAAATGTTTCGAAGCCTCGACACATTTGCTTCGACTGCTTCAGTGTTTCACGAAGCCTCGCTCTGCCCACCACTACCAACGAAGTAAGCGCGGCGTCCGTGCTGCCGGGCTTTCTAGACCAGTGGCCAAAGTTTGTTGCGCTGCTCTCGATCCTCTGGGGACAGATCTTCTGCGAACCGTAAGTGGTTTTTTGCCAGATAAGTAGAGTTCTTTGCAGCTTTCCAGAGCGTGTCGCGAAAGTACAGTGCCCGGGAGGGGCCGTTTTCGGTTCACTTAGTTTTGTCGAGGTAATGACATTTTTCTCGTGGCCACGAGTTTAATGCGTAAACAAACCTACCTGTCCATAGCAAAAAAAAAAGTTTCTCTGATGGGGGGGAAGGGCGCGTGGTCTCAAAATTAAGCATGAATGATGCAACACAACGCCAGCAGGGGTCACTCATAATTAATTAAATTAATAACAAACAGTTAATTTTGCCGAAATACACAACACATGGTTTATGTTGCTAAGGGTGGTTGCTCAGTGATACACAGAACCATTGGGTAAAGCGGTCATAGCCTGTTTTATCCTGAATAAAAAAACAGCTGCTGACCAATAGACTCGAGGACTGGAACTAACCATTTTATAAATGAAAATACTGTGTGTAAAAAAAAAAAATAACGTGTTAAAATAATCATTTAGTGTTTATATCTTTTTGTGGACAAAATCCCAACAGGTGAGTTACTGCAAAAAGAAGATCATTGCAACACTGTAAAGTGATAAAACTATGGCACAATGTGCTTTTTAAAACAGTTTTCTTAGGTTTAACGTTAATATTATCGGCTTGGAAAATACGTTATAAACTAGAAACTAGAGGTGGACTAGAAACACCAGAGACCGGAAATGTTAAGCATCGTTCCAGTATGAGACTTCCACATTTAGGAAAAAGGTGGATAACCAAATAAAAACAATAGAGAGATGCAATCTATGTTTCATAACGGTTAATTTTGCAAAGCAGCAATGATAATATATTTTGATACTATTTCATTTGTTCTGTGGAGCAGCAAAGACATGTCATCTGAATATGCGATACCTGGAGTGTGGGAGTCCATGCAAGAACACCTGCTCAGATCCAGATGCAGGCAACACGTGTAAAGAACACTGTGTGGATGGCTGTTTCTGCCCTATTGGTGAGAAAAGATTTACAAAATGATAGAGGGAGTTTTTCTGCAACTAGATTAAGTGTTTCCACTTGATGGGTCTGTTTTCATATTAAGCTTCTCCTTGCAAAAATATGCTTATCATGCTTCAAGTGTTACGCCAGCTGCAAGCAGAGCTGAATATCAGAATATCATTTATTATGCTCACAATAAAAATGGTATACCGTTTTGCCTACTTTTTGTAAAGGTATGGTTGAGGATAACATTGGTCAGAGAGGCTGTGTTCCTGTGAATGAGTGCCCTTGTATGCACAACGGCACAGTATATCGATCAGGAGAGTCTTACAAACAAGCTTGCAAAAAATGGTAAATTTTTTTACATTTAAATATTTGAAATTCACTTTTAATACCACGTATATATTTCCCCATGCTAACACTTCTGCCGTACTGTGTCAGTGTGTGCACTGCTGGACACTGGACTTGTACATACCTGGAATGTCCCGGAATCTGCTCTGTTGTTGGAGGGTCTCACATCACCACTTATGATGGAAAGACCTTCACCTTCAGCGGCAACTGTGACTACATCCTCACTAAGGTCTGTCAGTACAGCAGATGATTCCCACGATTAGAAAAGTGGGGACATTTAGGGCACCATGAACTGCGTTTTATTTTTTTCCAAATTCCGTTTTTTCCATTTAAATTTTTCTGGATTCGTTTTTTTTCCTTTTAAATTTTTCTTGACTCCTTTTTAATGGTTAAATTAAATTGTATTAATCAAAAAGCATGTCTAATTTATTAAAATCATGAAACTTATACAATTTCACATCAATTTATTTAAAACTTAAACAGAAATCTCGTTTAGGGCCCTATGAAATATTTTACTTTTTCTCGCCATATGTTTTATTGTTATCAAATTCTGTTTTTTAGCATGTTTATTTATTTGAATGCATAAAAACAATATGATGTATTCTTTTTTTTTTCTTAAAATCGCCTTTATATTTTTCTTTCTCAGAATGTTTCTGGTTATCAAATGAAGGCATGAAACATTAATTTAATTTATCTTTTAATTATTGAAAATTAAGCAACCTTTATTTTTTGGCAAACAAAGAGGATTTACTATTAAAATTAAAACATGGAAGAAATGTTGATTATTCCTTTGAAAAAGAATGTTTTTATTTTTCATATTACTATTAGTAGTAGTAGTAGTAGTAGTAGTAGTAGGCTGAACAATAGTAATGTATTTCTGGCACAATGTCTTCAAGTTAAACCGGACTTTTATTTTGACAGGTTGCCGTGAATACCTTTACAGTTCTGTGGGTATATTAGGGATGGGAAGATTCACCGATTCCCTCGGTGCATCAGCAAAAACAGTTAAAAAGTGTGATCGATATTAAAAAGTGTGCATCGGATAAGTTGGCATTTGTATCACGATGAACATATTTGCACCAGTAAAAAAATGATTTATATATAATTACTAGTGGATGCGATACACTTTTATTGTTTAGAAAGTGACCAATAATCTGTGACCAATATTTTAGATGTAGATTGATTTCTCCTTTCGAAACTGTTTCTCAAGCACATTCTCTTATCACCGCTGCGCGTGAATATGATGTTTCACAACAATACTACGGAGACCTGAAGAAAATTGGGGATTAAATCCAAAACCTGACTTGAAATAACCTAACAAATTAATCGGGGCTAAAGCGGTTCCATAAAGGACAATGTAATTTCACACAATCTAACAAATTTGTGCACGCATGAATGACTTCCGGTATGTCGCGTGTCGTTCATCGGAGATAGTGGAAAGGAGGCTTTAAAGGCGACTGCGTGGAGTTCCGATCACATGCGTATGCGGAAAATTCGGATCCGATTTGAGCTTCGGATGCGTTAAAATATTTTAACCTTTGAGGCTAGACCATATGCGACCGCCCGACCGGATGTGATGTGTTCTATTAAAAACTATGAGCGTAATGTTAGAATTAACAATATTTTGTTCACTTTAACATTATTCTTTAAATACCAGTTCTGTAAAATGGTGCTTTAGAATATGGCAGAAATAATTATTTTATAATTATTAAATTATTATTTACATTGATTAGCCCCATAAAACGTTTTTATTTTGGGGGTCATTTGTTTTGTGACGATACATTCATACATTAATTATAGCCTATTCATTAAAATCATTAATTTTACCATGGTGAATATGCCGAGGCAACGGTTGCTGCACGACCAGTTTGGAAGTTCTGTGTGGCTGCCACTAGGGGGAGAAATGCAACAGTCATGTCCGAATGTCGTGTGCAGTGGAAAGGCGGGTGAATTGTATCGGATCGCATCGCTAGCTGCTTCATATGTAGTCTCGCGTAGCCAGACCTTCAGATTGACGGCTGAAGGTCTGGAATGTATGGTAGCTTTCATTGGCCAAGGCCCGCCCGTTTGACTGACATGTCAAACAACCAATCACAGTTCGTTTTGTTCAGCGTCACGTTTCGTGGTGTGGAAATGTCGCCACAATAACAGACCGATGTGTAAAACTGTCGGACGTATTTTGAAGATTCTATGCCGCGAACTTTAAATATTTCACATACTTTTGAAAATCCAGCATTTATTTGACCCTGATAAGCGTTGTGAACACGTCGGCTTTCTTCTTTCGTGAGGGGGTTTGGCATCACGGCATCTTTGTTTCCAGGGGGAACGTTAAAGAACGCGACACACGTCTCCCGTAAATCCTGTATAATTCAACCAATCCGATGACGACTTCGAAACTCCTGAAGTGTTTCCACTTTTGTGTGCCATATGCATCAGACGTTTAGCCAACATTCCACGGGCATGACGTCTGAGGCTGAGACTACTTCATATGTATCTTCAATGTATCGCATCAGCCTCAGTTATGGAGATGCACATCCCTGGTGTATATGATATGACACTAGTCAAATGGTAAAATGCTCATGAAGTGACTCTCGGAGCAGTTCTGGAGATGTTGTTCTTGTATTTATGTCCTCATTTAGTGAGACGACAGATGCTGAAATCTCGGCGAGCGTCACGTGCTTCGGTATGTGTAGTAAATTAAACCTCGAGTCACGTCTGTGCCATTCTTTCATACAGAGACATGCAGAACATGCAGAATTCATATTTAAATGGTATTTTTGCAGCTTAATATTTACAGATACCAGTCCATAGCTCGATCTGATTTAAGTGTAATGACCTACTTTTGATTAATTCATTCAAAATTTGACAAATTCCATGAAATTCCACATTATCCACCTTTTGTAAATTTAATGTGTCTGGCTTCCGGTCTCATCCGCTTCTAGCTATTTTTTAGCTGTACAAAACCGCTTGTTTGCTGCTTGATATTTCAAACTGGTGTGTCTTAACATATTATCTTAATTATGAACACACTGTTTGTAGTGCATACTGTTTTATCGTTTACTGCATTTTGTTATTCTTCTCGTTATTTCCATATAGGCCTATCTATGGTTATTTCCCTACAGCAGCCAATGAACCGGAAGTCTCGCACATTGATAGAAAATGGCTTATTTACGCTTATTTTTTAAAATAAGGTGGATACAGTAAATTCCGTTTTTATGACTGGATTTCGCAATTCAGTCCGTATTTTCCACATCGAGGAAATCATAGGGCCCTAGACATTATAAAGGTTTCCATGCCCCTGAATATAATATGAACTATATAAGTTGGAGGTTCTTACAATCTTTTCTTGTTTTTTTTTTTTTATTCCAGCACTCTAATGACAGTGACATTGCGGTTGTGGGAAATCTGGCACGGTGTGATTGGGCCCGATCAGACACATGTCTAAATTCAGTTACCCTTGTCATCTCAGGGATCACTGTAAGAACTGCGTTTAAGCACTGGGTAAGCACTGATCCATGTGTTCTTCATTAAAATTCTAAAATAACCAAAACTATTTTTTCTAAGAGCACCAGCAAATGTGTCTATGTTCAAAATGGTGCACTTGCTTTCAGCATAGTGTACAGTACTTATGGCATACTCCACTACCATTTTACTTTTATACAAAATAATGTAGCAAAATTCTTCAAGATGCAATTACAAAACATAATTTGTTTTCTTATTTGTTGTTTTACTTATAAAATAGATTAGTTTTTTCTCCAATGGTGTTGTGACACTAAATGGAAACAGACTATATAAGCTTCCTGCGTCCACAGGTGGGTTGTCAAAAATTGGTTTGCTCTATTATAAGCATATTAAACATAGAATTATATGAAATTAAACATAATTAAATGCATTTTTCAGAAGATGCAAGGTTTTTCCTTTCTTCTAAAAATGTAGATATCCTGTAAGCATATCAGCATTAACAAAAAGGCACTGATGACTATATGTTCTGTTTTGAATCCTAACCACCTATTTAATTGCCCCAGGTCCTGTGAGCATCTTCCAGCCCTCTTCCTCTTTCATCATTGCTGATATGAAGAGTCTTCGTCTAGAGATCCAGTTGGCTCCAGTCATGCAGTTGTATATTGTAGCCAGCACTGACGAGAAAGGAAAGATGAGTGGTGAGTTTTCAAACATGTGTGATTAGAATCACTTTCTCTTATGGAATGTCTATTTACACTAAGTGCAAATAGGCCACCTTGTTGGCAGATGCTATTTACACAAGTTCTGCTCACCAGTGTCTGGTTGGCGTAGACAACATTACAAAAGATGCACGTTGAACAAAAGGCTCAGTGGCGTAGGGCGTAAAGTGCATGGTGGAATCTTTTGACGCGATCGACACAAGTTCGACACCGCCTTTTGCCGAAATCATTCTTCTCTTTTTACCATGACACATCAGATCAGAAAGACATTCATTTTCAATAGAAATGAAGGAAATATATAAAAAAATGGAAATAAAGTGCATTGCAGGTATTTAATAATAAAGTGTTTATCGGGAAGGTTTAGGGGTAGGTGTAGGTAGGGCTTATTGTCTCAATACAAGGCGACATCAATTTAGTAATTATAAGAAATATGATGATTTAAACTCAATATGTTATTAATGCATGCTGTTTTATAATGTACTACAATAATGAGGTACAAATATCTGCCATTTTTTCACTATGTATAAATAGCATCTACTATTTACACTTATTGCAACAAAAATGCTGCTATTTTATTAGCATATCGCTAATAAAAAGTGTGTGCATATATATATATATATATATATATATATATATATATATTATATATATATATATATATATATATATATATAATATATATAATATATATTGTAGTATTTTTATACCGAAAGTGAGATGGATATTCTCGGTTTACAACCATAACATTCACAAGCAATATGCCATCACCAGATTCATAATTACCTCTTGAATGAATGGATGCTGTTGGAAGTCTCAACCCCTCTCTCCCGGTGTCCGTCCTGTCTCAATCAAGTCCGGTGCACTTGAAGCTCGAAATAAGATTTTATTCAGGTTCTGATAACTGGCTATTTAATAATTAATTACTCAGAGACTGGATTTAAAGGTTTAACGAATCACCAACAATTGGAATCACCAACAATTGGTTATTTTAGCTGCATCAAAATACAGTATGTGGGCACAGAGACGCAAACAAATGTAATAATAAATAATACATGTACATTTTGCATGTTCAGAAGTGGTGTGAAAATGTAAACAGGTTTGTGTAAGTAAATTGCTCAGTGCAAAGACAGAGAAGTAATGGGAACCTGGTATTTCTATGTTCTTTTTTCATGTGTCTAATAGACATGAACAAGTTCTTTGAATAACATATATGATCTATGAAACGTGTCTAGTCTTCATGCTCTCTTAACTATGGTTTCACTAATAATAAACATATATTGCATAAAGCATCCATATTTGTCCATGGCTATGTTGATTAGAGTATTAAAAACTTGAAAATTATTAATTTAAGGTACATTTAGAACAGATAAAAATGTGCGATTAAGTTGTGATTAATCGCGAGTTAACTCATGACAATCATGCGATTAATTGCGATTACATCTTTTAATCGATTGACAGCCCTAATATACAGTCATGGCCAAAAATATCGGCACCCTTGGTAAATATGACCAAAGAAGGCCGTGACAAATTAATCTGCATTGTTAATCCTTTTGATCTTTTATATTAAAAAAATTGACAAAAATCTAACCTTTCATTGGATAATAAGAACTTAAAATGGGGGGAAATATCATTATGAAATAAATGTTTTTTCTCAAATACATGTTGGACACAATTATTGGCACCCCTAGAAATTCTTATGAGTAAAATATCTCTGAAGTATATTCCCATTCATATTCACAATTTTGAGCACTCCAGGGTGATTATGAACATGAAATTATCCAGCCATAGCTTCCTGTTTCACATAAATATAAATAGGAGGGAAAACAAAGCCTAAAGAAAAACTAAAGAATATATTTCTGATGTGCAGCAAAAGATAATTGAGCTTCACAAGTTAGTGAAGTGGCTTTAAGAAAAGAGCTAGAGCGGTGAAAATTCCCATTTCCACCATCAGGGCAATAATTAAGAATTTCCAATCAACATAAAATGTTATGAAACTGCCTGTATATCGTCCTAATGTACGGTGAGGAGGAGAATTTGAGTGGCCAAAGACTCAACAAGGACCACAGCTGCAGAATTGCAGAAAATAGTTGAGTCTCGGGGTCAGAAAACCTTAAAAAAAAATCAGCACCTATATCACCACATGTTGTTCGGGAGGGTTCCAAGAAAAATTCTCCTCACTCATCCCAAAACAAACTCCAGCATATTCAGTTATCAGACACGACTGGAACTTCAAATGGGACTGGCTTCTATGGTCACATTAAACAAAAAAATTGCTTTTTAGCAGCAAACACTCAAGATGGGTTTGGTGAACACAGGGATAAAAAGTACCCCATGTGTACAATGAAATATACTGCTGTATTTTTGATGTTGTGGGCCTATATTTATGCTGGAGGTCCTGGACATCTTGTTTAGACACATGGCATCATGGATTCTATCAAATACCAACAGATAACAAATCAATAAGTGACTGACTCTGTTAGAAATCTTAAATCTTATAATGGGCCATGTTTGGATCTTCCAACCGGACAATAATCCAAACACAAACCTCAAAAACAACACAAAAATGGGTCACTGAGCACAAAACCAAGCTTCTGCTATGACCATTCCTGTCCCCTGTAGAAAATGAGTGAGGTGAACTGAAGAGAAGAAGCACCAACATGGAGCTGTGAATATAAAGGGTCTGGAGTGATTCTGGATGAAGGAATGGTCTCTGATCTCTTGTCAGGTGTTCTTTAACCTCATCAGCATTATAGGAGAAAATTTAGAGCTGTTAAACTGGCAAATGGAGGTTTCAAAAAGTATCGAATAAAAGGGTGCCGTTAATTGTGGCCAATGTGTATTAGAGAAAAACATTTATTTCATAATGATATTTCCCCCCATTTTAAATTCTTATTATCCAATGAAAGGTTAGATTTTTGTGAATTTTTAAAATAAAAGATCAAAAGGATTAACAGTGCAGATTAATTTTCACAGCCTTCTTTGGTCATATTTACCAAGGGTGCTAATATTTTTGGCCATGACTATATATATATGACCTCTTTAAGAAAGGACTTTTCAAAAATGTAGCATAGTGAATAAATTACAGGTATTGTACATTTAATTCTATATCTTGCTTCTTTCAGGTCTATGTGGAAACTATAATGATGTCCAATTAGATGACTTCAAAACAGAGTCGGGCATCATAGAGGGCACACCAATAACCTTTGTCAACTCTTGGAAAAACCTAAACTGTCCAAATCTTGAAAACACATTTGACAACCCCTGCAGTCTGCATTCGGAGATAGGTACTCAGTTTTATAAACCTTAAGGCTATGTTGCAGTATGCAAAAATTCCCAGCCTGATATTTTTAATTTGTTTTATTTGGGATACTAGAGGACAATGACCTATTATTTTTTTTGTCAAGGTTAAAATATGGCTATTTTGTCAGAATTAAAATCTAGGTTGTTTTTATTTTTTCATTCAGCGAAAGTAGCTGAAAACTGGTGTTCCCGTCTTACAAAATCAAGTGAACTCTTTTCCGCATGTCATTCAGAAATATCTCCTGACATTTACTACCAAGTGAGTATTTTTGCACAAAATGATAAGGTAAATGAAATATGATATACAAATTTAAAGAGCCCTCTTTCTTATAATATGGGTTTCATCCTCTGCAGTGGTGTGTCTATGACACCTGCAAATGTGCAGATATTACGAAGTGTATGTGTGCGGCCGTATCCAACTATGCCCACGCCTGTGCTGCAAGGGGAGTCATTCTTCAGGGCTGGATGAATTCTGACCCCTGTGGTGAGAACTTCAAAGTATTTTTTGTGTATATGTATGGCTTGATATCTACATTATTATCTATATTAACATGTGTTTGAATCACATTCTAAAAAAGAAATGTCAAAAGTTTGTTTGTCTGTCTGCACAGTGACTACGTGTATAGGCAACATGAAGTACTCCTACGGCCTGACCAGCTGTGGCAGCACATGCCGCGCTCTTAGTGGACAAGGTGGCACCTGCCAAGGGTCCTTCACACCTGTAGATGGTTGTGTCTGTCCTGAGGATACCTACCTCAATGATGACAGTAGATGTGTGACTGCTGACCAGTGTCCTTGTTACAGTGGCAACCAGGTCATAGAGCCATCAGGAATAATCTACATTAATGGTGTTAAATGGTAAAAAATAGTAGTTCAGCATACATTTTTGACACATTATTATTGATAAAACATTATTGTATCTGTTGATGGCCTTTTTTCTTTCTTTTTTTTATTTTTTATTACAGCACCTGTAACCTTGGTAAATTACAATGCTCCAGCCAAGAAGGTGAGCTGCAAATACCTCTTCAGTAGTTCCACCTGCCAAATTAAAATTGAGATGTCACTTAGATACAGCAACACTGGTATGATTTGTGCAAGTTTTCTGCTCCTCATCCATGCATCTGTTGTTTTAGGCTGTAAGGATTCAATGGTCTTCTTCAACTGCTCAAAATATGACCAAGGACACAAAGGGGCGGAGTGTCTGAGGACATGTGAGAAACAAGACCCCAACAATTGTGTGAGTTAGAATGGATGGTTGGATGAGAACACTTGAAAAAGAAAATGATTATTTTGTAGTTTTATAGTTCACTGATAACCTGAAATAGTACATTTTGCATAGAATATGATGTTGCACTAATGCTGGTCCTTCTTGGTATGTTTTGTCTGTAGGTGAGTACAGGGTGTGTATCAGGGTGTATGTGTCCAGGTGACCTTCTGGCTGATGGAGAACGTGGGTGTGTGGAGAGGACAAACTGCACCTGTGTCCATAATGGACTCATCTATTTACCTGGAGAGCAAGTTGAAGGGGTCTGCGACACCTGGTGAGCCAATCATCCAATCATCATAACCTATGTTATGTAGTGTATTAAGGGTCATGAAACACTGAACTGCATTTTGTAAGTTGTTAACAGAGATGTTGTGTTGAACATCTAATAAAGCAATGATAGCACCCATTTTTTAAAATTTTAGGATAAAAGTGGTTTGGATTTTTTGTGCCATTTTCATCTTCACTTTTTAAAATTTTGACAAAATACCAGAAGATGTGATGTGGTGAAACATTGTTTGAGATGCACCTCATATTGCCTTGAAAACAGATCAGACACCTGTGAAATCAAAGGATATTAACACTTATTTACTTTGTTACTAATAAAAAGTGGATGTGATTTAAATTCTGTTTTAAAACAAGACACTCATGTCACTTGTTAATTTCCTCCAACAGAAAAGTGTTTTTTCATCTGTTTTTAATTTAATACACACATTTATTTTAGATCATTTAGAAATCACCTATTCCATACAAAGAACGCACTGAAAGAGTGTTTGGGAATATATTTTGTATTTACAGAGTACACACAAAAACTAGGGATGCACTGAAGTTTCGAAAGAGAAAAACGGCTGAAAATACGAGCTGAAAATAAATGCTGCGCTGCACTGCCCAGCATTGTTCATTGCACAGGTTTCACTCTCCCTCTAGCTGTCATCACTGACGTTGTGCTCAATGTTCTGCTCTATGAATGTGCGTTCCGCTCATGTACCGCTCAAATAATTTGCTGACAGTCAATTTCTGTGTAGTTTACGTGTTCCTGTTTGCAATAGCGCTACTGTACTGTAACATGGTGTAGTAGCCTACCAAACACTATAGAAATACAAAGATGGTTCACTTCTGTACTTATGAATAGGAGAAACTGCAACATGCAATATGGCAGAATAGTCCCACCTTCTAAATGAAAGAGTTAATTGCTGATTGGTAAAGTCATTGCGTCACCTTAGAAGGTCCGGTTCCCATAGAAACCTGAGGTTCCCATAGTTATGACTGCGCATGCACATTGGCTGGTCTAGCCTGAAAAATAAGCTTTTTAAACTTTATATGAGCATAAGAAACAACATTCATGGGACAGTTCATTTCAGATTTTGTTGCTGATTTGAAATATGTAATTAAATTACGAGTTCAGCAAGCAGTTTTTGAGATTTCAGGATTCACCATTCATTTAGATAGGACTTCGTCTTGTTTGAGCTGCCCCGGAGGTGTTGCAAATATGGCCGCTGAGTGAACAGACTTCCTTGAAAGGGATTTTGGTAGTACAACTTTACTGGGCAACGGTGGTAAAATGATGCTACCCTCGTAGTGCTATGCTCTGCTCACATGCTCTGATAATAATAGCTCTGTAGGACTATACATTATTTGGATAATTAGTCAAAAAATATAGAACTGAATAAAAATATATTGTTATTTAATATTAATATATTTTCTGTCCAATTTTATTTTATTTTTTATTTTTTATTTGACCTTTATTTAACCAGAAAAAGCCTCTCTGAGATAAAAAATATCTTTCACAGGACTCCTGGTTAAAATGGGAAGCAATACAATCAGTTTCATCACAAATTTAAACAACACAAGCAAACTAAAAACTTTTAAAACAATTACATATCATTGAGTCATCTTCCATTTGCTGAATAACTGTTTTAAAATGATCCAAAGACAGCAAATTTTGTCATTTCAATTTCAATTGAAGAAGATTCCAGTCAGATGGAACTGCATACATAAAAGCCTTCTTACCCAGTTCAGTTCGTCCGAACAAATGGAACAGAGAGAGTATAACAATTTTGTGAACGAAGGAAATATTTCTCAACATCTTTTTCAACATGAACTCATTAAATCCCATAATGCACAACAATAATAAATGTATAACCAAATGTACATGCAACGGCTAGAGAAAACTCATAATGCACTGAATGTGCTGAATGAATTCCCATGCCAGAAGATGGTCCCTGCAGCTGAATCATCCATCCATCCATTTTCCAAACTGCTAGTCCAATGTGGGTACAACGTAATCTCATACAAATATGAATTTATTTTTAATTGATTATTAAATAATTTAATTAAAGTTTATACAGTGGGGAAAATAATTATTTGGTCCCCTACTGATTTTGTAAGTTTGCCCACTTAAAAAAAAAAAAGAAGGGTTTATAATTTTTATGGTAGGTTTATTTTAACTGATAGAGACAGAATATCAAACAAAAAATCCAGAAAAAAGCATCATACAAATTTGGGCTGCCACTAATGACTATTTTTTATTTTTGATTAATCTATCGACTAATTTATCAATTAATTGATTAATCTAAATGATTAATTTACCACAATTAAATTAACTATTTTACTTAAGAACATTTTATTAAACTTGCAACTTTTCCATTCAGTAGTGTACAATAAAAAAGTATAAATGTAAACAAGCCATTGACGAAATGTAAAACTAAAAGCGTACAAATGTAAACAAACTTAACAGGGCTCCAGACTGCGACTAAAACGGTCGCATTTGCGACCAAAAATATTAATTTGCGAGTGATGTTTTTGCTGAGGTCTATATAAATATGCATGTTATGACTTAAAAATGTGCATGCAATTGTTTTGCGATCACATCTTTTGTTATGTTCCCGTATTAAACTTAAAATTAAAAGACGATGCGCATCAAAGTTTTAGTGGAAAAAAAAGTTTGAAACAGTCCTCGTCTCTGTGTGTGTGTGTGTGTGTGTGACAGCAGCGCTGACGCACACAGTCTGCTAAACACAGCTCAGTTGTGCAGCGCGAGAGAGATTGAAATGACGGAGACGTGCAGGTGAAAGTGCAGAAAAGCAGTGTCTATTTCGTGCACAACTTCAACAAACTACAACAGTTAAAGCTGTCAGCTGTGTGGATATTGGCCATATCGTTAAGCATTCTCATTTATAATCATTACTAATATGGCTTCTTCTTATCGAGATCTTAGTCTATATGCTGTGTTAAAACGTGAACTTCATATTATTTGTAGCACACTTGCCGTCCAGTAATCGTAAAAAGCTTTGTGCTTTGTTACTTTTTAATAAACAAAGTGTCTGCTTTAAAACGATGCCAAATTCATAATGAAATTCAAACGATACGGTTTTGGCGCTCTTTAATGCGGCAGGTGCGATCGCTTTAGCGCCTCAGTTCAAGCGGCAAGTGAACCTATTATATCTTTCTATTTACTACTATAGTATGAAATGGACATGAATTAACATCAAAAGCTAGGCTATTTTATAAGAGATCCTACAGTACAACTTACTGAAATGTTTCATGTAAAAGCTCAGTGTTTCAAACTGAGGAAAACGTGTAAAGCTTGTAAACATTGCATTGTAATAATACATTTACCTCAGAATAACCATAAGCTCATCAGTCAGCTAGAAAAATAACTATAAAGGAGCATTTTGCTATATTTATGCGCTATTGCATATTAATATTTTTACTTAATCTGTTGTCTACATGATTCAACTCCTCCTATAAAATTGCATTTTACTAATGAAGAAAAACAGACTGAATGTGTGAAAGACATGACAACATTTATAGTGTGCACTGAGGAGCCCAAACTACACTCAGATGCCAAGTGATGCTTATGGTCCATGATATTGGTACAGATTCTGTGTAACGAACAATTCTTTGTGACTGTATATATCAAATTGGAAAATACATTTAGTTCCCACTTTAAGTGAACCTTAGTTCCCAGGTCGACCTGATCATCTACAAGATGGATTAAAATGCTGATAAAGTCAAGAAAAGATGAGACATAGACACATGACAGTATGATTGAAATGTTAAAATGTAGGATAATAATAATAATAATAATAATAATAATAATAAAATAAAACACTTTTATTCTGTGGCACCTAAAAAAATAATTTGGCGCCTACGTTTTTTTCTTATAGGAGCCAATGGCTCCTTACTCGATTTTTTTGTCTGGGGCCCTGCCTAATAAAAATGAAATAAAAAGAAAATAATAATATGTTCAGCATATATCCACGTGTTCTGGTCTTCTGTCTATTACAGAGGTTTCAATTTCTAAATAAATGCAATGAGTCCACTGGAATCAAGTATTAAAATTGTATTATTAAAAGTTATTATAAAAAATGTTAAGTATTAAAAGTATACTTAGAAATGTGTAAACAACAGATTTAAACAGACATCTCCAGCATGATGAAAACAATTAACAGAGGACTTCAGTAGTGCACTCCAACTGAAATCAAAATGTCAATGAAATCCTTTTAAAAGCAAAAGTAAAGTGCAACATAGAGTACAAGAAGCAAGTGTCCATCTCATAGTCCAAATCACAGAAATCAAAGTTCAGTATTATAGTGTAAGAATGACAACATATCCACGTGTTCTAGTCTACTACTAATAAAATTATAATAAAAAAAAATCTTTTTAAAGGAGTATTTACCAGAATTTATTTTGGAGAAAAATGTAAATACGTAGTATTTCCGAAAAAAATAAAATAAATCAATCAATAATAAACAATTCTTTTTTTTTTTTTTTATAAAATCTATTAATTGGAGATGCTTTTGATTATTAACATTTAATGGAACCATTAAAATGGAATCCAGAAAAGTAATGGAAAACACAGAATTTCCTAAAGATAAAACTGGAAAACACAATTGACCGTTCGCAAAGAGCATGATTGACAGGCGATCTGACCAATCAGAATGCGGATATTATGTGCCGCCGCTGCTATCTGCCATCTTGCCCGACATCTACGGTCGGTCTCCATAGAAATCCATGTTAAAATGGGGTAAAAATGATTGACTGAATTGAAACTTTTTCAATATAACTACATATAAAAATGTGCGGAGTTTAAGCTGTGCTGTTGTTGGCTGCCACAGTAATGACAATAAGCAAAGGTATTCCTCTAAAGTACTTGTTTTGGTACCAGAAAACCTGTCATGTCCGGCGCTGTATGCATGGCTTGTAGCGCTTAAGTTAAATACTGAGTGTTAAATAATAAAATAATATGTTAAAACGTGTGCTCTTATCATTCTGTGGACAAAATCCTGTGAACTTCGCCCCCCGATCGGGAGCTTTATATGCACATGTGCGCTCAGCTGTTTTCAATGCAGGTTAACCGCGTCACTTCATGTCATCTTCCCACTCATTAAACCATGACAGGTCCTTTACTGCAAAAAGTTAGAAAGGTCACTGCGACACTCTAAAGTGATGCAACTATGGCGTTATGTACTTTTTTTAAAACCATTTTCATAGGTTTCACGTTATATTGTTGGCTCGGAAAATATGTAAATGCGCATGCCCAGTAGCTGCAGCTGTATCTCTTCTAGCCTTAACCACAAATCAGACAGAAGAGTAGATTAAAGCGATAGTTCACCCAAAAATTTAAATCCTGCCATCATTTACTCACCCTCAAGTAGTTCCAAACCTGTATGAATGTCTTTGTTGTGCTGAACACAAAGGAAGATATTCTGAAGAATGTGGGAAACAGAGCAGTTCTGGATCATAGTATTTTTTTTTCCTACTATGGAAGTCAATGGTGCCCCAGAACAGCCTGGTTACAAACTTTCTTCAAAATATCTTCCTTTGTGTTCGGCAGAACAAACACATTCATACAGGTTTGGAACTACTTTAGGGTGAGTAAATGATGACAGAATTTTTGGGTGAACTATCCCTTTAACTTCAGTGGACTTGCACTTGAAAAATGGTGTGTTCCGCGGTTGAAATAAAACACTTTCTGATGTTCATTCATGTTAATTTTGTGCTTTACGTAAATATGAAAATACGATCGGTTCACGTGTTTGAACTGAGGCAATACAGCGATATACGAATACGAAGAGCCACAAAGTGGTATTTATTGTTTGAATTTCTTTAAAAATGACTCCATTTAAAAGCTGAGGGTCCTGAGACCTTGTTTTATATCAGAAGTATCCTGCTCTGTCTTCTCTGTCGGTGTGTTGTTAGTTTCCTCTTTGCTCTGCAATGTATTTTTCACTGCGTGAGAACATGAGTGTAGTGTGAGAGCGGCATTGCTTGTTGGTCATGGCAACAGTAACTAAGGGTGGGCGGGTTTTGTGAACGGTCAATTAATTAGACAGGCTTTTTGATTAATACAATTTCATTTAACCATTAAAACAGAGTATAGAAAAATGAAATTGGAAAAAACTGAATTTGGAAATAAAAATTTCATAGGGCCCTATAATTATATATTTTTTTGAGGTAATAAAAGTAGATGTAAGTGAACAATATCCTTTATACAATAGACTTAATAGGGCAGTCGTGACCTAATGGATAGAGAGTCAGACTTGTAACCCAAAGGTTGCGGGATCAAGTCTCAGGTCCGGCAGGGATTGTAGGTGGGGGGAGTGAATGTACAGTGCTCTCTCCACCTTCAATACCACAACTGAGGTGAGACCCTTGAGCAAGGTACCGTACCCCCAACTGCTCCCCGGGCGCCGCAGCATAAATGGCTGCCCACTGCTCTGGGTGTGTGTTCACGGTGTGTGTGTGTGTGTGTGTGTGTTTGTTCAATACTCACTGCTGTGTGTGTGCACTTGGATGGGTTAAATGGGTCACCATACTTGGCGACACGTCACGTCCTTTCCTTTAAAATGACTTAAAATACATATATAATAGCAATAATAATTAGTTCAAATAAAGTATCAAAAGCAAGAAATCATTTGGTTTTATTGAACAAAACCATTAAAATACATAATGTATTATAAACAAAAGAGCTAATGTATATTACGTATTACAACAAAGACCTGCAGGATGCGCCAAAGGCCTGATGATTGTTTTTATACATTACTGCGCGATCTAATCCTTGTTTAATATTGACCAAGCACCATTTAATTCAAATGTCCACTTAATCTTTAATATTTGACAATTTCTTTAGGACAGAAATACTACAGCCACTGTAATTAAATGAATATGTGGACATCAAAATGCATAAACTCAGAGTGAAGGTTTGAGCTTTTATTTTGAAACCGTGATGTATTCTCCTGTGTTTGCGTAGATTTATATATGATTTACCTTACAAATCTGATGAAATGTCGCACGTTGCATTTCCAGATGAATGTTATAATATACCCAAACTCACAAGAACATGCAGAGATGGAGTTTGAGATGCTCCACACATGATAACAGTAAATGATAACAGTTCCTGTGGAACTACTGTGAAAGGAGCCGCTGTGAGACGCACGTACTTAACCTACACGCATGAAAATAATTAAAGCGCATATACTGTATTAGAACTGCATTGCATATAATTATTTAATTAAATCGTAGCGTTTGTGAATTCACAATTATGCTTAATTATGATTTTTAAATTAATATATCATGCAGCCTTGGAAAATAGTCTAATAATGTGTTATGGATTCTCGTCTGTGAAATGAGCCACTTCCGGTGTTTTTGCCGGGTAGTTGACACGGGCAAAATGAAGTAGAGGATTAAAAAAAAATCGAATAGTCGAATAAAATCGACAAATCGCGACAGCCCTAATACAAATGTTAAAAAAAGATTTACATTTTAGTAAGTCAAATAAGTATTTGATCCCCAAGCAAAACACAACTTAGTACTTGGTGCATAAACCCTTGTTGGCAAGCACAGAGGTAAGACGTTTCTTGTAGCTGGTCACCAGGTTTGCACACATCTCAGGAGGGATTTTGGTCCACTCCTCTTTACAGGTCCTCTCTAAATCATTAAGGTTTCTTAGCTGTCTCTTGGGAACTCGAAGTTTCAGCTCCCTCCACAGATTTTCTATAGGATTAAGGTCTGGAAACTGGCTAGGCCACTCCATGACCTTAATGGGCTTCTTCTTGAGCCACTCCTTTGTTGCCTTGGCGGTATGTTTCAGGTCACTGTCATGCTGGAAGACCCATCCATGACCCATCTTCAGTGTTCTGGCTGAGGTTCTCGTCCAAGATTTTACAGTACATGGCCTCGTCCATTTGCCCCTCAATGTGGTAAAGTCGTCCTTTACCCTTAGCAGAAAAAACAGCCCCAAAGCATAATGTTTCCACCTCCGTGCTTGACTGTAGGGATGGTGTTCTTGGGGTGATAGTCAGCATTTCTCTTCCTCCAAACACAACGAGTCGAGTTGATGCCAAAGAGCTCAATTTTGGTCTCATCTGACCACAGTACATTCTCCCAAGCCTTCTCTGAATCATTTAGATGTTCATTAGCAAACTTCAGACGTGCCTCTACATTCTGTAAATGTACTTCTTGAGCATAGGGACTTTGCGGGCACTGCAGGATTTCAGTCCATTGCGGCGTAGTGTGTTACCAATGTTTTGCTTGGTGATTGTGGTCCCAACTGCCTTGAGATTATTAACAAGCTCCTCCCGTGTAGTTCGGGGCTGATCCCTCACCTTTCTGATGATCATCCTTACCCCATGAGGCAAGATCTTTCACGGAGCTCCAGACCAAGGCCGATTGATGGTTGTTTTGTGTTTCATCCATTTCCGAATAATCGCACCAACAGTTGTCTCCTTCTCACCAAGCTTCTTGCTGATGGTCTTGTAGCCCATTCCAGCCTTGTGCAGGTCTACAATCTTGTCCCTGATGTCCTTTGACAGCTCTTTGGTCTTGCCCATGGTAGTGGAGAGGTTGGAATGGAAGATACAGATTCTATGGACAGGAGTCTTTTGTACACACAGCAAGCTGAAATTAGTAGTATCTTCTTAAAGTGACAGGACTAATCTGTGTTCCACATGTGCACATAACCAATCTGTGGGAGCCAAAATTCCTGCTGGTTGGTAGGGGATCAAATACTTATTTGACTTACTAAAATGTAAATCTTTTTTTAACATTTGTATGCTGTTTTTTTCTGGATTTTTTGTTTGATATTCTGTCTCTAACAGTTAAAATAAACCTACCATAAAAAGATAAACCCTTCTTTTCAAGTGGGCAAACTTACAAAATCAACAGGGGATCAAATAATTATTTTCCCCACTGTACATGCTAGTTTTCAGAATCAGAATTGGCTTTATTCGCCCAAGTGTGCGCAGACACAAGGAATTTGTTGTGGTTTTTAAGGTGCTCTTGGTACATACATGTATACACACACACAAAATCATTTAAGTAAGACTTAACAATAAATAATAATAATATGTATGAATCTGGAACAGAAGATTTATGTACTGATTTGTGCATTGTTTTCTCTATATGCTGTATAAATAATGAGATATGTGTATGTATTTACATAATACTTGAGAAAGAGGCAATAATTAGAGGTGGAGAATGAATTACAGAAATGAATTACAGAACACAGGTAATGATTCCTGTGTTAGCTGTTCAAGCTGGAGATGCCATGGGGAAAAAAAAACAACAGTTTTTATGCCTAGATGTTCTAGTACACAGAGATCTGTAGCATCTGCCTGAGGGGAGAAGTGCAAACAGGTTGTGGCCAGGGTTAGAGGGGTCTTTGATGATGTTACCTGCCTGTTTCTTCACTCTGGAGTAATACAAGTCCTGAAGGTTGGGCAGGTGCACACCAATTGTCCTTTCTGCTGTCCTAACAGTCTGTTACATCATTAAAAAAGTAACTAATTACCAGGGAAAGTAACTATTGCATTACTTAAAAAAAAAAAAAATCAAATGTCAAATAACTTGGATGCCCCCAATATTAAATATGTTAAATTAATGAAATGGACACTAAATAGAATAAATTATTATTATAAAACATTGTACATTAATCTACACTATTTATCTACTGACACTTAGCATCAGTCAGTCAAGTATTATATAATAATAATAATAATTTAGCATTATATGATGATAGAACTTTAGTAATTAGAATAACCAAGTATGAATTCATATTTGTCATGTTGACTAAACTTAGGACTGGTGGTGGTGCTTAAGAAGTTGTTTGTCATTTAGTGTTTCTATAAAAAAAGGGGGGAAAAATTGATAAGATAACAAAACTACTACGAATTATACCACTAATAACAATATAAAACGCACTAAGGATTAATGAGCTGCTGGGCTCATGATTATTAATCTCATAGTCTGCGTTCGCTCGAATTGATTTGCTGAAATCAAAACAGGGACGATAATAGGTGAGCGCCGGCCAATGAGATTGTTGTTCAAGGTTCAAGGTTCTTTATTATTCGTCACATACACAATCATACAGGGTATAATCAGTAGTGAAATGTAGGTCAGGACGGGTCCGCTCAATGGACAGTGCAAAAAATAAATAAAAAAAGAAACATAACACAAGAGAATATATATAAATATAGGTACGAATAAGATAAAAAATAAGAAAGAAAATAAATAAAATAAAATAAGGAGTAAAATGTGCAATGAAATAAAATGTGCAATACAGTCTACTGTGGATTTAATAAATATTAATATAAACAGGGATGTGCAAGAGGAATGTGCAAACAGGTTGTACCGGGTATGTACACATAGCAGCAATGTGGATGATGGAGACTAATGAATGTTTTTACAGTTTATTAAATTGAGTCCTGTAGATGTTATGAGACTGAGTTTAGGAGCCTGATGGCCTGAGGGAAGAAGCTCCTCCTCAGTCTCTCAGTTTTTGCCATCATGCTCCTGAAGCGCTTGCCAGATGGCAGTGAGATGAAAAGACGGTTACCGGGGTGATTTGAGTCCTTGATTATTTTTTAGCTCTGCTTTTGCAGCGTTTGAAGTAGATGAGGGGAGAGCAGACCCTGAGATGCGCTCAGCTAAGCGCATGACTCTGCAGAGCTTTGCAGTCCTGATTTGTGGCGTTACTATACCACACTGAGATGCACTGAGTCAATACACTTTCTGTATTTTTTTGCGCATTAGTTCCGCCCACTAACAGGGAACCCGGCAGTCCTTAAAAGCTGAAGAATTCCAAAGAAACTCCGTTATTTTGACAGGAAAATACAACAAAGAATATCGTTTACATGTAGCACGTCAATTCTGCATGTTGTGAAAGACTCTCTCGCTCTGTATCTTTCTTGGCGGGTGTGTGAGACAAAGCGACGACGAGCCGTGTACATTCACACTAGAGTTTACGGTACGTCAAATACAGCTACACTGCGCATCCATTCAGATGAACTGAAAAATAAAATTCTAATAACATTCTAATAAATTATAGTAACGCCACATTTTGTTGTCATTAACTGTGACGGCGTTGTAACGAGGGAAACAGTAATTCGTTTGATTACTCGTTACTGAAAAAAAATAACGCTGTTAGTGACGCCGTTTATTTATAATGCCATTTTTCCCATCACTGGTCATCTGCGCCTGTGGCAGGTTGAACTTTTTCAGTTGATGAAGGAAGTACAACCTTCTGGGCCTTTTTCACAATGGAGTCAATGTGAATGTCCCTCTTCAGGTCATGACAGAGTTCAATATACACAATATTGCCAAAAGTATTGGGTCACCCCCTTCTAATGAACAGGTTTGATTACTTTAGTAATTTCCATGAGTACAAATCTTAATGTTTAAGCATATAATGATATTCTAGGCAATTGTGCTTCTAATTTTATTGCAACAGTTTGGACAGGACCCTTTTCTATTCTAACATGACAATGTCTCTGTGTATAAGACAAGGTTCAAAAAGAAATGACTTGACACCAATGACTTGTACATGCACTAAATGGACAAAAGTATCAGGACACCCCCTTCTTTAGAACAGAAAAATGCACTTCCAAATCTGTGGCAACAAAGATGGAAGCATAATTCACGTATTTAAAAACTGTATTTCCATCTCTGTTGCAACAGTTTTGAAAGTGTCTAAAATGACCCATATACAAGTCATTGGTGTTTGGTGATGAGTTTTTGGCTCAAGGTCTACATTTACAGTCACACCAGAGGTGTTAAACTGGGATTAGGACTTGGTTTTATGCAGACCAGTCAAATTCTTCCACACTGACTGAATCACTCATTTCTTTTTTAACCTAATCTTATACACAGAGGCATTGTCATGTTAGAATAGAAAAGGGTCCTGTCCAAACTGTTGCTATAATATTAGAAGCACACAATTCCCTAGAATATAATTATATGCTTAAACATTAAGATTTGTACTCATGGAAATTACTAAAGTAGTCAAATCTGTTCATTAGAAGGGGTGACCCAATACTTTTGGCAATCTAGTGTAGATCTTTTCATTACTATTGGCACTGGCAAGTTTGTTAGTTTCAAAGCAGCCAGTGCACTCGTCTAAGTGTTGCTCACTTGTTTTCATTCACTACTTAAACTGGACTGTATTAGTGGACTAATGTAGGGAATAGGAAAGCCATGGTCTCATGTGATTGACATTGAACTTTATTTTCTAGTCAAATCTTAGACATTGAAATATTATGTGACATAACTACTGCATTAATCACTCAGTATTTGAAAATACAATTAATCCTAAACAAATGAAGTCATCCACTGCCTTTTTTTAATAGTGAGGACAGAAGACTTACCTTCAGTAAAATAAGTAACCACTGTGAAAAACTGCACTACTCTACATTGTCATTGTTTAAAGTAAAAATGTAAAAATATAAAAATGTGCATAAAGGAATCTATAAGGAATCTAATAAAAAAAATAATAAAAAGTAAAGTATCTTAAAGTATCCAATTCCTGAGCATACGTATCCGATTCCAGAATTGGAATTGATTCCCAAGCCTATAGGGTTACCATGTTAAATAAAATACTCTTTATTTCATTCTACCGAAAATGTGCCCGGAATCCCACCGTTGCTATAGTAACACTTTTACGTGCATCTGATAAATCATGGTTTATCTGTCAGGCAGATGCATGTAAAAATGCATGCACCCTTATTTTAATGTTGTTAATGTTGATTTCAACCTCATATGAAGTTAGCTTTATAAATTTAACCTTTACTGTTAAAGAGGATGAGCTTTACCATTCAACTGAACTGTGTGCATGAATTTTAGATACTTACATTGTTCTTGCTCCATTCAATAACTGCATCTATTCACCAAGTTTTCTGTTTAAACTGCTGAGTGCTCTGGTAATATCAATGGTATGACCCATTTCAGGAGCTGTCAAAATTACAATTTAAAATCAGAGCGTAGCTCACTTACATATGCTAAAATATTGAAATGTTAACAATACTGTTTCTAAACGCCAACGCCAGTGATTGCAGAGATTGTCTTATTATTGGGAGATGTAAGGGTCTGTGGTACTTCCCATTGGAAAAAGCTGGATCACGTGACACACCTGAGCCAATCTTACAATTACCTGTGTACCTGTTTCCCTCTGTGTACTGTCAAAGTTAGCATTAGCCATTACGCTTTTTTGGCTAAAGGTTGCAGGCTTGCCTTCCAGTCATTTTGGTGATTGACTGTCAAAGCAAAGCACAGTTTGAACACCCCCGCCCCCAGCTACACTAGAAGTTTTGATTGGTTTTGCACCTGAGTCAGACCTGTCTGTCTGTTATTGCCTGAAGTGCAGGGCTACACCCCAGAAGTCTGAAAAGTGCCCGTCAAACGCCAGCTCATCCTTTTTCTCCATCGGCACTTTTGTCGTTTTTGTACTTTGTACTTTTGGTGAAAAATAAATGTAGCGAAGTTGAATACTTTATTTTTATTCAACTCAAGCAAAAGTAAAAGTACCACAATTTAATTATACTCAAAGTAGAAACATTGAAAAATGAACTCAAGTACTGTTAAGAAACTATTTAGCTACTTTCCACCTCTGCTAATACTGAAACCATACCAGCCTGCAGCCCAACCAGACTTTAACTATTTGTTCAAACTTCAAAAAGGGTGAGATTGAGAGTCTTTCATTTCAATTGGAGAGTAGTAGTATGGGAGCTGCATGAGGTTCCGGCCAAACATGTATGTGGAAATTTTGGATCCATTGAAATATTTGAACTTTTACGGCTAGATTTAACTTTTTTTTTAAACAGTCTGTGGGCTAGACCAGGGGTGGCGAATTTCGGTCCTGGAGAGCCGCAGCCCTGCAGAGTTTTGCTTCAACCCTAACCAAGCTAATCAAGGTCTGAAGGGTTACTAGGAAGCTACTGGTGTCACGCCCATGGACTGTCAGTGTGTTTGTTTTCCTCCCCATGCGCTCCCATTGACCTAGTTTCTCCCCTGTCTAATGAGTCATTCCGTTCACCTGTGTTTCCCCAATTACCTCATTTAGTCCCGTGTTACTTAAGCCCAGTGTTTCCGGTGTCTTATGTCTGGTGTCTAATGTCTACGTGCTATGTGTGTTACCCACTTGGATGTTCATTAAAGACTGCCGATTGAGAATTCTCCTGCGTGTCCGCGTTAAAATATATCATATCTGGTCGGTCCTTATATATCACATCCTTGCTCCTTCGTTTCCTGCACAGCAGTATCGTGACAACTAGCAGGTTGAGCTTTTATTAGGGTTGGAGCTGAACTCTGCAGGACTGCGGTTCGCCACCCCTGGGCTAGACCATATGCAACCACCCGACCAGATGTGATATATTTTAATCTAAAACTATTACTATTATTTAAACTATTAGTGTGAGGTGATAATTACCAGTATGTTGCCACTAAAAAGGTTATTCTTTAAACATAGTTTCTGTAAAATTATGGTTATGAATAATGATAGAATGAATAATTATTTACATTGATTAGCCTTAAAAACCTACTCTGAGAAGTAATGGGCATCATTTGTTTTATGTGGATATATTCATTCAAATTATTCATTTTACTATGAGGGTAACTGTCACGATGCTGCTACTGTGAAGGAGCGAAGGAGCATGGAGACCTAAGAGAATTCGTGAAATAAGTCTTTATTTCCAAACGGAACTCAGGAACACACACATAGCAGAAAATAGACAAACAATACCGGACGCGGGACATGTAAAGACATAGGGCTTAAATACTCAGAATGGGACACAGCTGGAGTCAAATCAACCATAATGGGAACAGGAAAAACCATATATGAACAAATGTGGGAGAAACTGGGTCAATGGGAAGGCACACTGGGGAGGAAAACACAGGATATGGGGACACAAGTCTTGACAGTAACAGCTGCTTCACAACGAGTTTGAAAGTACATTAAATTATAGCTATCATAAGACATGAACATTTGTGTAATATACTTTGAGCTTACCATGTATAATATATTTGTTCATTTTGTAGCATGCTTTTTTTGACTCCATAACATCAAAATAAAACTGGTTTAGAAGCTGCTATCATGTTGTCTCCCCTCTTCACTTTTCTAACTAACTGATGCTGAAACAGGTGTTTCCTGACCCTTTAATATTGATGAGAGCAGTATGGTAATACATTTTATGTTTTATATTTCAGCACATGCAAAGATGGGATATGGAATTGTACAGAAAAGCCATGCTACGGCACCTGTACCATCTACGGTGAAGGTCATTTCAGGACTTTTGATGGCAGAAGATACTCCCTCTACAGAGAATGCGAACACACCATAGCCCGTGTATGTTTTTCCATGTCTATCTCTCAGTGGTGGAGAGTAACGAAGTATTGTGTACAGTGAAGTGTTTTTTTTATTTGATTACTAAAAGTAAATACATTTGTAAAGTATACGTATGTTTTTTGTATTTTAAACTCTTACATTTACTGCATTCCAAAGAATAACATCACACTTTTTACTTAACTAAATTTAATTAAACCATATTGTTCTTCATTATTTTGAACTGAAGAAGTCAATACCCATTCTGACACAAGCAGATTCTTTTAAATAAATCTACTGAATCCATTAACAAATTGCATTAAATGATTCATTTGCAAATTGATCTTATAGGATTACAGCTGCTCTTGAGTGAACAACTCAATGATTCAATAATTCAGATTAAACAAAAGTATAAGAAAAGTAAGCAAAACTAAAAGAAAAAAATAATGCAGTGAACATGTATTTCAACTTGAAGTCACCCATCTGTGGCAAGTTCTTCACTGCCTGACATGTTGCCATTTGTGACCCCTCTAGGATAATTGCAATATGAACCAGACTCTCTCCTTCAGCCTTGTCACACAGAACAAAATCTGTGAGACCACCAAGACCATCTGCAAGTCTATCACTCTCTTATTTGGGGTGAGGTTATTTCATAGCTCAAACTAAGCATAAATGTAGTATTAGAAAATGTGTAAAAGTGTGTAACATGCATATCACTAATGTATACATATGTGACCCTGGACCACAAAACCAGTCTTAAGTTGCACGAGTATATTTGTAGCAATAGCCAAAAATACATTGTATGGGTCAAAATTATAGATTTTTCTTTTCATGTTCCTTAAAGATATTTTGTAAATTTCCTACCGTAAATGTATCAATTTAATTTTTTTTTTATTAGTAATATGCATTGCTAAGGTCTTCATTTGGACAACTTTACAGGCGATTTTCTCAACATTTTGATTTTTTTTTGCACCCTCAGATTCCAGATTTTCAAATAGTTGTATCACGGCCAAATATTGTCCTATCCTAACAAACCATACATCAATGGGAAGCTTGTTTGTTCAGCTTGATCTGTATATTTATACATGATCTTCAGATGATGTATAAATCTCAATTTTGAAAAATTGACACTTAAGACTGGTTTTGTGGTCCAGGGTCACATATGTCATGTGGATAGACATTTTTTTTTTAAAATTCTAATGCAAAATGTGTGATATAATCTGTTACCTTGCAATAATGTCATAAAAGAGAGATATCCAGTTAAATATACTGGAGTTATGGAGAATGTTTTGATACTCACTTTTCAAATCCTGCAGAGATATGAGATATTTTTATCAGAGGATGGAGTCAAAGTTGTTGAAAGCAATGGCACTGATTACCAATATCAGATCCATTCTGCTGGAATATATATTGTCACAGAGGTCAAAGGTCTTTTGAACTTAATCTGGGATAATAAAACAAGCTTAATGCTCCAACTCGATCCCAAATATAAGGTATGCATTCCTTAAAGGTACAACCATTCAAACATAAACACACAATCACTTTATCCTCGCACTTTACTCACATCCACATGATCTCTATGGCAGGGCAAGGTGTGTGGACTGTGTGGAAACTTTGATGGTAATGCGAACAATGACTTTATGAAGCACAATGGAGAAGTGGTGACAGATCCAGAAGATTTTGGGGATAGCTGGAAGATGGATCCCTACTGCCCAGATTTGAAAAACATGATACACTTTAAAGAAAATCTACACTGGAGTGTCTGGGCTGAAAAACATTGCAGCATCATAACAAGTGATGTCTTTAAAGACTGCCATGCACTTGTAAGTAAACAGTATAAACTATTTTCTACAGTAGTTACATGTGATGTGATTTTCACATACTTTCACAAACTGACCAATTGCAGAAAAGTTATGTTTTTGGGAAACCTGTTTAAAAATAATGATTATTTTTAGAATACTTTTTGGTGACACTAGTGGCACAGAAACAGTGATGGATAAAGTACTTGAAAGCCACACTTAAGTAAAAGTACAGATATTTTACCAGAAAATGACTTTAGTAGAAGTTGAAGTCACCATTTAGAATATTACTTAAGTGAAAGTCTTAAAGTATGTGATATTTATTGTACTCGAGTATAAAAAGTATTTTTCTTTTTATTATTGAACGTATTTAAAGCTGCAACATTCAAGAACAAAAACAATCTGAATTTTGACCTTTTGCTTTTTATCTTTTTGTCTGTACATGAGAGATTATTTGACACGTTCAATCATCCTTGGTTTTGTAAAACACACACACACACACACACACACACACACACACACATACAGTGCCTTGCAAAAGTTCAACCCCTTTCATTTTTTTCACATTTTGTTGTTGCAGCCTTATGCTAAACTGCTTTAAATAACTTTTTTTCCACATTAATCTACACTCTATACACAAAAAAGCAAAGCAAATAACAGGTTTTTAACATCTTTGCAAATTTATTAAAGATAAAAAAAACGTAAATGATTCCATTGGATAAGTATTCATACCCTTATCTGGGACAGCTCAAGAGCATTCATTTTGCTTGTAAATGTTACCACACTTTGAGTGACGTTAACCTGCGACAAATTCAATGGAATGGGTAAGATTTTGAAAGGCACACGTCTTAATAAAAGGTTTAACAGCTGAAAATGCATATTAGAGCAAAGACCAAGCCCTGAAGTAAAAAAAAAAAAAAAAACTGCCTGTATAGCTCAGAGACAGGATTGCATCAAACCACACATCTGGGGAAAAGTTCAGAAAAAAATTCTGCTGCATTGAAGGTTCACAGAAGCATGTAGCCTCCATTATCCATAATGGAAGACGATTGGAACAACCAGGACTCTTCCTAGAGCTGGCCTCCTGGCAAAACTGAGCAATTGATGGAGAAGAGCTTTGGTTAGTGTGGTGACCAACAACCTGATGGTCACTCTAGTTGAGCTCCATGATCATATGTGGAGATAGGAGAAACCTACAGAAGGACAAACATCACTGCAACACTCCACCGATCTGGGCTTTATGGCGGTGTGGCCAAACTCAATCCTCTCATCAGTGAAGACACGAAAACACACTTGAAATTTACAAAACAGCACCTAAAGGACCCTCAGACTCTGAGAAACAAGATTCTCTGGTCTGATGAACCTCAATTCTAAGCATCATGTTTGAAGGAAACCAGCTCTGCTCATCACCTGTAGAGTACCATCCCAAAAGTAAAGTGTGCTGGTAGCAGCCTAATGCTGTGGGGCTGTTTTTCAGCGGCAGGGACTAAGGGACTCATCAGAGTAGAAGACAAGCTCAATGCACCAAATTATTGAGATAGCCTTAATGAAAACCCAGTCCAGAGCATTCGGAACCTCCGACTGGGCAGAAGGTTAATCCTTCCAACAAGACAATGACTCTGAGCACACAGCAAGAGTGGCTTATAGACGACTCTGTTAATGTCCTTGAGTGGCCCAGCCACAGCCTGGGATTGAACCCAATCAAATATTTCTGGAGAAACCTGAAAATGTGCATCTGCCCCATCCAACCTGACAGAGCTTGAGAGGTGAAGAGGTGAGGAGAAGAATGGCAGATAATTGCCAAATGATGATGTGCAAAGCTTGTCGCATTATACACATAAAGATTTGAGGCTGTAAAGGTGTTTCAGCTAAGTACCGAGTTAAGGGTTTGAATACTTATTTCAGTACCTATTTCATTTTTTTTTTTTTTTAATTTACAAAGTTGTGATAATTCTGTTTTTGCTTTGCCATTATGGTGTATGGATTGTAGATTGATGTGGGGGAAAAAAGTAATTTAAAGCAGTTTAAAGGTGGGGTATGTATTTTTTCAAAATCGCTTTGTCGGGCCCAGTACCAAAACAAACTTGTAGCCAATCAGCAGTAAGGGGCGTGTCTACTCATGATGCAGAGGAGAGAGCGCTCATCAGTGTACATGACGGACATTAGCTGAGCCGAGCGACGACAGAAAGTTAGAGATGGCGGTAGGGGTGTCCTCGACTAAGGATTTTCATAGTCGAATCGGAATTTTCAAATCTTGACGATATTCGACTGATAGTCGAATCATATGTTTGGGGGCGTGGTCAGACTACATTACCAAGAGTCAAGTTAGATATTCGACCGCAAACAAAAATCACACTGGATTATTACAGTTAATGGCAAAATGTAATGATATTTCCTACTGACACACTACAGCAAAAGATAGAAATAACTGACTTAAAACCATTTTTTAGCTGGTGAAAATAGTAGTGTTCTAATCATTTTGGCCACCACGGTATATATATATATATAAAAACAGTTTATTTGTTATTGAAGGGACAGTTCACCCAAAATTCTGTTAATGTTTACTCATTCCAAATTCCAAATATGCAAATCTTTCTTCTTTGGAACACAAAGGAAGATCATTTGAAAAAAAAAAAAAAAAAACATTTCTGTGTTTTTCCCCCTTCCATACAGTGAAAATTGTGGGGTTCAGTGTTTCTTTGGACCCCAAAGACTTTCTTTTTTTATGTACAAAAACAGTTGAAACATTGTTCAATAAATCTTCTTGTGTTCTGTAACAGAAAGATGATCATGCAGACTTGGCACGAGTGTGAGTGAGGACAGAATGGGTGTTTTGGGAGAACTATCCCTTTAATGTTTTATACTAATTTAATTCAACATGAGGAAGAAAATCAAGCAAAGATTTTACATGAAGAAGAACATGATAGAAGCTATGAAATGTTTGGTTTCTTTGCTCCTAGGTGGATTCTGGTTCATACTATGATGCCTGTGTAAGGGATACCTGTAAATGTGACAGTGGGAGTGACGTAGGTTTCTGTACTGCAGTGGCAGCTTACGCTGCTGAATGTCGTACAAAAGGAGCTTGTGTGAAATGGCGGAGCCCAAGCACATGCCGTAAGTCCTAATTTCCTAAATGTCAGTTCATATTTTACTATTGCCTGTACCCCTCAAGCATCCTTCGGGACAAATGTGGGCAAAACCTTTTTATATATATATATATATATATATATATATATATATATAGTTTCCTTCTGAGGAGTACAAGCTACTTTTCCTAAGTTTGCCACCCGAACACACACGCACACACATGTTCGTTTTTGTGAAAAGTGGGGACATCCCATAGGCGTAATGGTTTTTACATTTACATTTTACATTTATGCATTTAGCAGACGCTTTTATCCAAAGCGACTTACAGTGCATTCAGGTTATACATGTTTTATCACTATGTGTGTTCCCTGGGAATCGAACCCACAACCTTTTGCGCTGCTAACGCAATGCTCTACCACTGAGCCACAGGAACACCTGTTTTTATACTGTACAAACTGTATGTGCTATTGCCCTACACCTACCCTACACCTAAACTTAGCCCTCACAGGAGACTGTGCATTTCTACTTTTCCCAAAAAAAACTCACCCTGTATGATTTATAAGCGTTTTGAAAAGTGGGGACATGGGTCAATGTCCTGAAAAGTCACCTTCACCTTGTAATACCTGTGTCATACCTGTGTCATTATACACATTTATGTCCTGATTTGTCACAAAAACGCGCGCACACACACACACACACACACACACACACAAAAGGACTCGATTCAACAAAGTTAAGTGGTTGAAAAAAAAACTAAAAAACTTTGTCTTTCGTGTAAAAGTGGGCACCCATAGGAAATGAATGGAAACTCTATAATTCAGAGTTTTTTTTTTATTCGTCCAATAAAAATCAATACATCCAACACAATGCAGATCATACATGCATATAAATCAAGGAGTGAGCCTATACAACATTCTCAATGTGGCAAACCCTCTCTTTCACACACACACACACACACACACACACACTCACACACACACCCATATACAAAGCATTGAACCTGCCTGTAACAGAATGAGTTTTTTATTTACAACCCCAAATCAGAAAAAGTTGGGACAGTATGGAAAACGCAAATAAAAAAAGAAAGTAGTGATTTCTAAATATACTTTGACTTGTATATCATTGCAGACAATATGAACAAAATATTTCATGTTTTGTCTGGTCAACTTCATGTCATTTGTAAATATACATTCCTGTCATTCAGACCTGCAACACATTACAGAACTTACTGAAATGATTTTATTTATTTTTTTACAAAAAAACACATTTTTCTTACAAAAAACATATTTTACATTAAAAATATAGTACTAGAGGTAAATAAACATAAAAAACACCAAAAATACATTAATAGTTTTTATTTGATTGAAGCTCAACATACACAACACACTATGTAAGTGTTTATTTTACTCTTCTACAAATTTAAAGGGTTAGTTCACTCAAAAATGAAAATTATGTTATTAATTACTCACCCTAATGTTGTTCCAAACCCGTAAGACCTTCGTTCATCTACGGAACACAAATTAAGATATTTTTGATGAAATCCGATAGCTTTCTGACCCTGCATAGACAGCAACGCAACTGAAATGTTCCCAGGCCCAGAAACATAGTAAGGACATCAGTAAAAAAAGTCCATGTGACATCAGTGTTTCAACCATAATTTTACGAAGCTACAAGAATACTTTTTGTGCAATGGTGAACTAACCATTTAAATAAACTTCTTTGATTTGATGTCTCCTATAAATGTTTTCATTGTACTGACTCAAGTGGTTGTTTTTGCAGCTTTATTCTGTGACTACTACAACTCTCCAGAAAAATGTGAGTGGCACTATAAATCCTGTGGACCACCCTGCCTGAAAACCTGCAAAAATCCCTCGGCAAATTGCTCTGATCAAATTCCTCTACTTGAAGGTTGGTGTAATTTTTTAATTTTTATAGACAGTTTTATAGACGGTCCCAAAGCTTGCTAAAAAATGAAGGCTAAAAATTTTTTTATTTGCTGACGTTGATAACTTGTTAACATCAAATTATATTTTAAGGACTCTATTTGTCTGTTTACTTACATTTACTGTTTGCCTTAACCCTCTGGGGTCTGAGGATGTTTTGGGTCCCTGGAGACGTTTTGACATGCCCTGACATTTGTGGGTTTTTTTTCAGTATCTTAAAAAATATATTAATGGCTAAAGTCTGATAACACTGTATTCAGCACAAACTGGGCTACAATAATATGTGAGCAGCATGAAAGTACATGTTTTTGTTTTTGAGAAAACAATGTTTATGTGTGGTTAGTGAAAATCTCAGTTTTTTAAGTCACTGAAATAAGGCCATAAAACACAAACAGAACATTTGTTCACAAGACTTTTGAGAACTGTATGTGGTAGACTAGAGTTCTTGCTACAAAATGATGTGAAAATAATTCTTCACAGAAAACAATATATTGATTTAACATTTGTAAAACATGTTTTGTGGCTCCCTTCCCCTTAAGCAAGGGAGTGACAATGTCCATGAATATTTAGTGATTCACACCTGAGAGACAAAGGGCCTCCCATAATGGGCCATCAATATGAATCTGACTGAGGCAGGTAAGAAAGAGTGTGAGGTAGGGGTGTGCGATATGACGCTTTTTGATAGTGGAGGATAAAAATGTCTCCACGATCTGCTTTTGAAGAAATATCGTAGTATCGTGCTACAGCGCACATTCTATCAGTTGCAGTTCTGAAGCCTCATACTGTACAAAGCCACATGCATTCACATCGGTGTTAACTCAGCGGTAGAGTTACTCTCACAGGACAGTGCACTTATTCGCAATCACAAAAGTACATTATTTGAATGTGCATTAAAGCCTTGCCGGTTAAATGTTTTATTCACACGCTGGTCTGATGTGCACTTTTTCTCAGTGTGCAAAAGCCTGTCAAACAGCGCCTGATTACTGAACTAAGTTATCTTTTGCACTAATACTGTCAAAACACACAAGGTTTACATATAGATATACTTCATATAGAGAAAAATGGATACATGCATGTATATTAGATACGTGGTCTTAAAGGGACAGTACTAAACATGCTGCTGACTGTCATAAAATGGATAGTTCACCCTAAAATTTTATTTCTGTCATTATTCACTCACTCACATATTGTCCCAAACCTGTATTAATTTCTTTCTTGTGCTGAACACAAAAGAAGATATTTTGAAGAATGTGGGTAACCAAACAGTTGCTGGTCCACATTGAATTTGATAGTAGGAAAAAAAATACTATGGAAGTCACTGGGGACCAGCAACTGTTTGGTTTTCCACATTCCTCAAAATAGCATTTATATTCAGCAGAAGAAAGAAACTCATTCAGGTTTAAAACAACTTTTGAGTGAGTAAATGATTGTATTTAAATAAAACACTATGACAGAATTGACAGACAGAATTTTTATTTTGGGGTGAACTATTCCTTTAATGTTAATAAAACAACAAAACTCAAAGAGAAAAATCATTCACTATTCTTTTTATCATACACTTTTCTTTTTTGTTACCTTAAAAGGCTGTCTTTATAATAGGGAAATTAGTTTGGCTGTAATGCTCAGATAACTTGCAAAATAGTAAAACCAACATGACAAAGAATCGTGATAAAATAATAATAATATTTCTTTTTTTTGTTATCAACAATTTTTTTTATTTATTTTTTTCACACAACACAACATAGCATCCAAAATATAACAAAACAAAACAACAGACACATACTCAACATCTCAAGATCCAATCAAAAGGGAGGGAGAGAGGGAAGGACAACAAGAACACAAAAGTCACTCCTTTATACAATCACGTATATCCAACAAAAAACACTGCCAAGCATCAATGGTCGAAGGCCTGGCCCCACCGACTCGCGCCGTTGTACATTCACACGTCACTATTTGCAGGAGGCTATGGATCCAATATGTTTTTCTACACATATGTGGTGTAAACCAGTTCTGTATTATTGTCTTCTTCACAGCTGTAAAACCAGCAAACAACATTCTCTTTTGCATTGAACTAATACAGAGACCAGAATCATCATTAAGAAGACACAAACTTGGGTTAACAGACCAATCAATTCGCAGTAATGATGACAAAACCAGGTTTACATGTGTCCATAGACTGATGACGACAGGACATTCCCAAAACATATGCAGAAAAGTGCCTGATGATGTAGTATTACATATATGGCAGTTCAAATTTGACTGTAGTTTCATTTTAAATCTTTTGTAAGGAGTTATGTATGCTCTATGAATGACTTTGAAGTGAATAAGACGATGAGCCAGATTTTTAGATGTTAAACTGAGATTAGACCATACTCTCTCCCAGTCGACAGATAAATTAAGGTCAGATAATTCCCTATTCCAAATAGTTTTAATAGAAAGAGGTTTTGTAATGCAATCAATAATTTTATTATATATTAAGGAAACAGATGGCCGACCAGCAGATGGTGCAATCCAGTCCCGCATAGGATGAGAGGAAATAGAAGATGCCCACGGAACGCCATACGCTTTGAGAGCGGAACATAATTGAAGAAAGACAAAATATGCGGATGCTGGTAGACAAAATTTGGTTCTAAATGTCTGAAATGAACAGAGGCCCTGGTTATCATATATATCACCGCACGTGTTTACACCTAAAGAAGACCAAGAGGGTTGGACAAATGGACGATTTCCGCATACAAAATTAAAATTGTGCCATAAAAGGAGTACTGTTATAAAATTTGAAGGGTCCACCTATCCGACGTTCAACCGTTTTCCAGATTTTAATAGAGTTAGCCACAACCGGACCAAATTTATAATTATCCCCTTTTTTTCCTGTGCCAGTCAATAAAATATCTTGAAGTCTATTTGGTTTAACCTTGTCAGCTTCAATCACCCTCCATGAAACTGTAGATTGAGGATCAACCCAATTATGAAGAGCCTTAAGCTGGAACGACCAATAATACAATTCAAAATTTGGTACAGCCAGTCCTCCTGTGCTATTAGGATGTTGTAATGTGGTAAGCTTAATTCTGGGACATTTATCATTCCAGATAAGCGTAGAAATTATGGAGTTGATCTCCTTGAAGTAACCTGGAGGGGGAGAAAGTGGTAGCATAGAGAAAAAAAAATTAGTCGAGGTAACAAATTCATCTTAACAGTGGAGATTCTTCCTTGGAGAGAGACTTTAAGATTCTTCCATCTTTGAATGTCATTTTTGACCTTAACTAAAATGTTATTAAAATTGTCTCTGGCAATCTTATGAATGTTTTTATATATGGTAATGCCCAAATAGATGAAATATTCCTTAATAGGGATAAATGAGGGAATAGAAGAATTAACCTTAAAATTGTTAATTGGCATTAAAGCAGATTTGCTCCAATTTATTTTATATCCTGATAGGCTACTAAAATTATCAATTTCCTTAATTATACTAGGGACTGAAACATCAAAGTGGTCTAAATATAGAATAATATCATCAGCGTATAATGAAATACTATGATTATGATCATGAATCTTAATCGATACTTCAGATTTCCTGATGGCTTGCACTAAGGGTTCAAGAGATAGACAAAACAATAAGGGGGAAAGCGGACACCCCTGCCTCGTTCCCCGCTGTAAAGGGAATGAGGGGGAAATAATATTACCAGTTATGACTGATGCTGCAGGTGAGTGGTATAATGTCTTAATCATAGAAATGAAGTGTTCACCGAAGCCGAAACATTGCAGAACTTCCCACATATAATTCCAGTGAAAAGACCGCACAAGGGGTTGGGTGGGAGTCCGCAAAGTCAAGAATATGAAGGAGTCGACGCATATTGTCAGATGCATTGCGCCCCTTGATGAAACCAGTTTGGTCCTCCTTGATCAGACTATGAATTACCTTCTCCATACGAGAAGCAAAAACTTTAGCATAGATTTTTAGATCACATGGGATAAGCGAAATCGGTCTGTAGCTGGAACAATCTAATGGATCTTTCCCTTTTTTAAGAAGTAATGAAATCAGTGATGTTTTTTGATCTCTATGAAATACCCCATGTTCAATTGCAAAATTAAATGAGTTAAGCATAAGTATCCCTACCAAATCCCAAATTTCTAAATATAATTCAGGGGGGAGACCATCTAGACACGACGATTTGCCCTTTTGAAGGCTTTTTAGAGAGACGTGGAGTTCCTCCAAACTTAATGGGGCCTCCAAAGATTCTTTATCTATCTGTGAGATCCGAGGCAGTTCCAATTTATTTAAATACTGCTTACAAATTGGTTCATCAAAATCTGTTTCGGCTTTATACAGATTTGTGTAAAAACCTGTAAATATGTCATTAATTGCCACAGGGTTCGTGGTGACCTGATCATCCGATGACTTTATTGCGCTAATATATGCCTTAGACTCACATTCTTTCAACCTAAGGGCCAATAAATGACTAGGTCTGTCTGATTCAAAATAATATTTTTGTCTAGTCCTATGTAAAATAAATTCCGCCTTTGAGTGTGAAAGTAAATCATATTCTTGACAGATGTGTAGCCTGTTGCTCGGTAAAATGTTGTTTTTATAGGTTTTGTAATGATTGGATTTTATTTTCTAATTGTGTAAACTGGTGAGTTTTCGCTTTGGCAAGAGTAGAAGAGAAAGATATACAGAAACCTCGTATAGCACACTTAGTCGTTTCCCACAGTATTTGAGGATCCACATCAGAGGGCATATTAATTTCAAGAAATTCCTTAATATATTCTTTTAGAGAAGTAATGAAAGTCTGATTACTTAATAATGATATGCTAAAGCGCCATCTAGGGGACTTGGCTTTAACATCGGAAAGAGGAACACTTTTTCACAACACAGCAGAATGATCAGATAATAAAATTGGTAATATAGAGATGGAGCAATTAGACGAAATTTCTCTATCCTAGAGAAAGTCTTGTCTATTAGAAAAAAAAGTGAAGTCCTTAGCTTTAGTATTCTGAATTATCCAGAGATCGATTAAGTTGAGCTCAGTGATAAATTTATTCAATAATTTAGAGGATGGATTGGCTGTTGTATCAGATTGAGATTTATCTAAAGCAGGATTTATGACAGCATTAAAATCACCACCCACCACTAGAGGGCAATCAATCTCCTCAAGTAGAGTTTTGGAAATCTGTGTAAGGAATGCACTGTCCGTCTCATTCGGACCATAAATAGAGACCAATGCTAACCTATTATTATATATTTTGCATCGGATAAAAACAAATCTACCCTTCTCATCACTTCCAAGGTGTTCAGTTGTTAAATTTAACTTCCGGTTAACAAGGATAAGCACTCCCTTAGTTTTATTTTGAGCGCAGGAAAAAGCTGTTAATTTATAATACTTATTCTGGAAACGTGCCATGTCAGATTGTTTTAAAAGTGTCTCTTGAGTTAGGGCACAGGAAATAGATTTACGGTGTAAATATTCTAACACACGGGTTCGTTTAACAGCAGAATTTAAACCATTCAAATTCAGTGATAAAATATTTAGAGTATGCATTGAATATTCATAATCCCAAGATTGTACTCAATAAATGAAAAAAAGCAGAAGCACTTCCATTCTGTAAATAACATGTAAACGCTGATGTGCATTTTAGATACCAAACCTCCTAGATGAAAAATCCCTTTAGAAATAAGGTAAAATAAATAAAAGTATAAATGTCTGCTGTAAAAAACAAAAACAACATAAAAACATGAACAACCAACAACCATAAACAAGGAACAACTCAGACCGCACATTACCGAGAACATACTGTAGGTCTGACTGAGCAACAAAAAATAGTGATGGTTCGTGACTGATCCACTGCAACGCAAGACATTTAATATTAAACATTAAACCTACTCTCCATTAGTCCCCTCCAAAAAAGAAAAAAGGAGTGTCAGTCTTACCAGCAAAGAGATCGTTGTACCGGATACATAGGGACAATATCCCAGTAGGAGAGAGGAGAGAAGAAAAAGCAAAAAATAGGTTTAGCAAGCGTCCATGTCTATCCTCCCATCATCCCCTCATGGGCAGCTAGGACCATGTCCATCCCGGCCTTCAAGCCCCTCCCGCTGGGCCGGAGAGACAGCGGCCGCTGTTCCCCCGTCGCCCCCCTGCAGAGCTGCGGCATACGACTTCTTCTGAGACAGGGAACTGATAAAATCCTCCGCTCTCTGAGGAGAATCGAAGCTTTTCTGCTCACCCTTGTGCCGTAGTTTAATTACCGCTGGATAGATGAGGAAGGGCTGTAGACCAAGCACTGTCATCTTCTTCAAAACCGGACCAAACGCCTTTCTCCTGATCGCTGTAGCTGGACTAAAGTCGGGAAAAAATAGCAGTGTGACATTGTTCTGTGCGCATTTCACCGGATAAGCTTGCCGAGCACCTTTCAGGATATCTGATCTGTCATGCCATCTTAGTACACGGAAGATGAGAGTGCGCGGCCGATCGGAGCCCCTCCCTCCATCATACACACGGTGCGCCCGGTCAATCTCAATGTCACGGCCCCTCAAGGAAGGAATCCACTTGGAAAGATTAACTCTGAGGAAACCAGCTGCGTCGGGACCCTCCACCCCCTCTGGCAGCCCCACCAGTCATACGTTGTTCCTCCTGCACCTGTCCTCCATATCCGTCATCTTCTCGGTGAGTCACTCCAGCTGATTTCTTAAGTCCGTGACTGTCCTCCTATCCTCACGCGCAGCTGCCTGAACAGAATCAACGCGGTCACGTGTCTACTTCGCCTCGGTAGCTATGGCCTCAAACTCCTCTCTTAGCTCTTTAACAGACTTGTTGGTCGCTTGTATGTCCTCACGCAGTTCGCGCAATGCTGGAATCGGCACAGAGTCCATCGCATCTCTTACTGCCAAATTCACAACCGAATTCAAAGTGCTTTGCTGCTCTTTAAATGCTAGTTCAATGCGGCTAGCAATAGCATCGTCGAGGTCTTCTCTGGAGATGGCGGAATCTCTGAAATTTTTCTTCATTGGCGATTGCTCAAACTCTCTTTTCCGATTCCCTTTGTCTGCCTTAGCACTCATGATGTGTCCAATGCAGAGTGGTTTAAATTTTACTGACAGGATCATACAATATGTGGCAAAGTGAGCAGAGCGAAAGACTAAGCCTGCATCGCCGTCGAAGGGTCACGTGATGGAATCGTGATATTTCTAAAACAAAATCAGATATGATATTTTTTCCATATCGCCCACCCCTAGTGAGAGGATAGTAAAATAATGTGGGTTTTTGATTATTATATGTATTTTATTTGCAATACAGTATAATAAAAATATACACAGTGAAGGTCAAGGACACATGATTTGAACATACTGATCTGAACACTGAGACTTGGAACAGTAACACACCTTTGTGCCAAACATTCATTCATAGTGTTAACACATACTACTTTTATATCTTGTGGTTTTATATGTTATAAAACATTAAACAAACATGGCGTTGTGAGACATTTAGACAATGAAATGACACATATTTCAAAATGTTTCACTTGATTTCATTCATGCAGTCAGGAATTATATTTTGGGAAAAGTCTTAACTAGTAAAATGTGTACAAGTTCTGTCACAATAACACAATAACAACAGATGCAAGTAATCTTAGGCTACTCATTAGAGTGATATCCTCCACTGGATCCAGCTGCGCGAATCATCGCGTTGTGTTCTTCTTCTTCTTCTTTTGAGGTAAATTCTGGGTTATTCTTCCAGAAAAAAAAAGTAGCCAGGATGAACTTGTTTGTTTACGCGGAGGCGATGTGGGCATTTACATGCGCGTGCATCTCACGTGGATGTTTAGAATCTGAAAAGCGCGATCGACTCGTGGGTGTGACCGCATTAGATAATGAGTTGAGACAGGAAAAACTGGAGCTCGCGTTGGTTTCATACGGATTACTTTAACAGAGAATATTTGTTTTGGACGTGACTTACTTCATTTAAAAGTAGATATTTGAACCTTTCTATACATATATTTCTTAAATTAAAATAATTTCTTAATATGAAATTCGAATGGTATGACAATTAGATATTAGTTGAAATCTACACTCTAAAACACACTATACTCAGTCAAGCAATGCTGATGTTGTTAACATTAATATTTGAGAATAAAGTATAACAATAATAATACATTGCACGGTTTGATGTGATGTGAGCTAACTGATCTTTAGATTAAATCACCATTGGTAGCACGATTTATGTAAATGCTTTTTTCCTCAACTGGTCAGAACAAACGTGGCAGACTTGTTACTTACTTGTTCAGATGGCAATATATGGTGAAAATTCTTATTTGGGTCATATTTTCCAAGACATAGGCTAGAATGTGATTGCGAAGTACAGTAAACATCCACACCGGTGTGGTGACTGACAGCTACACATACTCCTCAAAGCATTAGCTTCATCCGCGCTGGAGCCATGCCAACTCACAACCCATGCAAGCGAGATAATTCCGCAAGCAGCTTGCAATTCCAGGTTTTCAAACAGAGATGGCGACAAAGAGGCAAAACTTACGGACTGCAGCTTTAAGTACCCCTAAGATTTTAACATAATTATTTCAATAATTATGTATCACATTTGCATGTTCACAGTTTCTTTGATGTTGATTAATGGTCACATGGTATGCAGGTAAATACAAATATTTCATATTTTTTAGTAAGTGTTTTATTAAAAACAAAGACTATAGAAATACAAAGACACACTCCTATACTTATGAATGGGAGAAATTGCAATGCGCAATATGGCGGGATAGTCCCACCTTCTAAATGAAAGAGCCAAATTTCCCATAGAAACCTGACTAGACCAGCCAATGCACATGTGCAGTCATAAGCACGTTATGACTCCGCATGTGCATTGGCTGGTCTAGCCTGAAAAATAAGCTTTTTAAACGCTATTTAAGCATAAGAAACAACATTCATGGGGCAATTAATTTCAGATTTTTCTTGCTGATTTGACACACAATTTAATTGTGAGTTCAGCGAGCAGTTTTTAAGATTTCAGGATTCCCCCATTCATTAAGACTTGTAAGAGCTACCCGGAGGCATTGCAAATATGGCCACCGAGTGAAGAGACTTTCCTCGAAAGGGAGTTTGTTTTAAAATTATTTATTTTAATTTTAATTTTTTATGATTTAATTTCATTAAGCTTTTTATTAAACTCACAACCCCCCTGCAGTTCCTTTACGAACCCTGGTTTTGGAAATCTTGATGTAATATAATGTTTAATGCACTTCATGTTGTAAATTACAATGAATGGAACACATTTTCTTACTCTTTTTTTACATCATTATGGTACAAGATAATGCTATTTAAATCAATGTGATAAATGAGTTAAATCAAAAGTAATCTAAAAGTAATCTGATTATATTACCTAAAATGTGTAATGTAACAGATTACTTTACTGATTACAATTTTTGTCATGTAATCTGGAATCAGTAACGGATTACAAATTGTAAGTAATCTGCCCAGCTCTGTATATGTATATATATATATATATATATATATATACACATATACATATATACATATAAATATACATATACATATATATATATATATATATATATATATATATATATATATATACATAAGAATTTTCTTTGATTGCACAGGATGTTTTCCTCAGTGCCCTACACACACTCCATATCTACTGGAAGACACCATGACTTGTGTTGAAGAATGTAGCACTACTACCACTAGAAGTACAAGAATATCTCCTAGCACTACTACTGTAACACCATCTACAACCACAGAAACATCTACTTCTAGCTCCACAACAACTACAGTGTCAACCACAACTCCTACAACAACTACCACGACTACTGTAACACCACCATCTACAACAACAGGAACATCTACTGCTAGCTCTACAACAACTACAGTGTCAACCACAACTCCTACAACTACTACTGTAACACCACCATCTACAACAACAGGAACATCTACTGCTAGCACTACAACAAATACAGTGTCAACCATAACTCCTACAACAACTACCGTGACTACTGTAACACCACCATCTACAACAACAGGAACATCTACTGCTAGTTCTACAACAACTACAGTGTCAACCACAACTCCTACAACAACTACCACGACTACTGTAACACCACCATCTACAACAACAGGAACATCTACTGCTAGCTCTTCAATAACTACAGTGTCAACCACAACTCCTACAACAACTACCACTACGACAGTAACACCACCATCTACAACAACAGAAAAATCTACTGCTAGCTCTACAACAACTACAGTGTCAACCACAACTCCTACAACAACTACCACGACTACTGTAACACCACCATCTACAACAACAGGAACATCTACTGCTAGCTCTTCAACAACTACAGTGTCAACCACAACTCCTACAACAACTACCACTACGACAGTAACACCACCATCTACAACAACAGAAACATCTACTGCTAGCTCTACAACTACAGTGTCAACCACAACTCCTACAACAACTTCCACGACTACTGTAACACCACCATCTACTACAACAGAAACATTTACTGTTAGCTCTACAACAACTACAGTGTCAACCACAACTCCTACAACAACTACCACGACTACTGTAACACCACCATCTACAACAACAGAAACATTTACTGCTAGCTCTACATATACCACAGTGACAACAGTGTGCCACGATAATCTAATGCGTGTAGAATGTTGCAACACAATAACAAACACTACAAATCCCACAATACCTACTACCACTACTACTGTAACACCACCATCTACAACAACAAGAACATCTACTACTACCTCTACAACTACTACAACAACTAAAATACCTTTGTGTCAATGGTCAGAGTGGTTTGACAACAGCCGAGCCAGCACAGATAGCCAAGGACAGGAAATTGAATCCATCAGCCAATTGTGGAATGAGAAAAAAATATCCTGTGAGAAACCAGACAAAATTGAATGCATAACAAATTATAGGAATAACAACTTCACAGACAATAACTGGAAATATGGTCAAGTAGTATGGTGCAATACATCTTATGGACTGTTTTGTTCAAACAAGGAAAATTCATTAGAAGTATGCTATAATCATCTAATCCGTGTAGAATGTTGCAACACAATAACAAACCCTACAACTCCCACAATACCTACTACCACTACCACTGTAACATTGCCATCTACAATAACAGGAACATCTACTACTACCTCTACAACTACTACAACAACTAAAAGACCTTTGTGTCAGTGGTCAGAGTGGTTTGACAACAGCCGAGCCAGCACAGATAGCCAAGGACGGGAAATGGACTCCATCAGAAAATTGTGGAATGAGAAACAAATATCCTGTGAGAAACCAAACAAAATTGAATGCAAGACAAAAACAGGAACATCTAATTCTAGCTCTACAACTACTACAGTGTCAACCACAAATCCTACAACTACTACTGTAACACCACCATCTACAACAATAGGAACATCTACTGCTAGCACTACAACAAATACAGTGTCAACCACAACTCCTACAACAACTACCATGACTACTGTAACATCACCATCTACAACAACAGGAACATCTACTGTTAGCTCTTCAATAACTACAGTATCAACCACAACTCCTACAACAACTACCACTACGACAGTAACACCACCATCTACAACAACAGAAACATCTACTGCTAGCTCTACAACAACTACAGTGTCAACCACAACTCCTACAACAACTACCACGACTACTATAACACCACCATCTACAACAACAGAAACATCTACTGCTAGCTCTACAACAACTACAGTGTCAGCCACAACTCCTACAACTACTACTGTAACACCACCATCTACAACAACAGGAACATCTACTGCTAGCACTACAACAAATACAGTGTCAACCACAACTCCTACAACAACTACCACGACTACTGTAACACCACCATCTACAACAACAGGAACATCTACTGCTAGTTCTACAACAACTACAGTGTCAACCACAACTCCTACAACAACTACCACGACTACTGTAACACCACCATCTACAACAACAGGAACATCTACTGCTAGCTCTTCAATAACTACAGTGTCAACCACAACTCCTACAACAACTACCACTACGACAGTAACACCACCATCTACAACAACAGAAAAATCTACTGCTAGCTCTACAACAACTACAGTGTCAACCACAACTCCTACAACAACTACCATGACTACTGTAACACCACCATCTACAACAACAGGAACATCTACTGCTAGCTCTTCAACAACTACAGTGTCAACCACAACTCCTACAACAACTACCACTACGACAGTAACACCACCATCTACAACAACAGAAACATCTACTGCTAGCTCTACAACAACTACAGTGTCAACCACAACTCCTACAACAACTTCCACGACTACTGTAACACCACCATCTACTACAACAGAAACATTTACTGTTAGCTCTACAACAACTACAGTGTCAACCACAACTCCTACAACAACTACCACGACTACTGTAACACCACCATCTACAACAACAGAAACATTTACTGCTAGCTCTACATATACCACAGTGACAACAGTGTGCCACGACAATCTAATGCGTGTAGAATGTTGCAACACAATAACAAACACTACAAATCCCACAATACCTACTACCACTACTACTGTAACACCACCATCTACAACAACAAGAACATCTACTACTACCTCTACAACTACTACAACAACTAAAATACCTTTGTGTCAATGGTCAGAGTGGTTTGACAACAGCCGAGCCAGCACAGATAGCCAAGGACAGGAAATTGAATCCATCAGCCAATTGTGGAATGAGAAAAAAATATCCTGTGAGAAACCAGACAAAATTGAATGCATAACAAATTATAGGAATAACAACTTCACAGACAATAACTGGAAATATGGTCAAGTAGTATGGTGCAATACATCTTATGGACTGTTTTGTTCAAACAAGGAAAATTCATTAGAAGTATGCTATAATCATCTAATCCGTGTAGAATGTTGCAACACAATAACAAACCCTACAACTCCCACAATACCTACTACCACTACCACTGTAACATTGCCATCTACAATAACAGGAACATCTACTACTACCTCTACAACTACTACAACAACTAAAAGACCTTTGTGTCAATGGTCAGAGTGGTTTGACAACAGCCGAGCCAGCACAGATAGCCAAGGACAGGAAACGGACTCCATCAGAAAATTGTGGAATGAGAAACAAATACCCTGTGAGAAACCAAACAAAATTGAATGCAAGACAAAAACAGGAACATCTAATTCTAGCTCTACAACTACTACAGTGTCAACCACAAATCCTACAACTACTACTGTAACACCACCATCTACAACAATAGGAACATCTACTGCTAGCACTACAACAAATACAGTGTCAACCACAACTCCTACAACAACTACCACGACTACTGTAACACCACCATCTACAACAACAGGAACATCTACTGCTAGCTCTACAACAACTACAGTGTCAACCACAACTCCTACAACAACTACCACGACTACTATAACACCACCATCTACAACAACAGAAACATCTACTTTTAGCTCTACAACAACTACAGTGTCAACCACAACTCCTACAACAACTACTGTAACACCACCATCTACAACAACAGGAACATCTACTGCTAGCACTACAACAAATACAGTGTCAACCACAACTCCTACAACAACTACCACGACTACTGTAACACCACCATCTACAACAACAGGAACATCTACTGCTAGTTCTACAACTACTACAGCGTCAACCACAACTCCTAAAATACCTACTACCACTACTACCGTAACACCACCATCTACAACAACAGGAACATCTACTGCTAGTTCTACAACTACTACAGCGTCAACCACAACTCCTAAAATACCTACTACCACTACTACCGTAACACCACCATCTACAACAACAGGAACATCTACTGCTAGCTCTACGATTACTACAGTGTCAACCACAAATCCTACAACAACTACCACAACTACCGTAACACCACCATCTACAACAACAGGAACATCTACTGCTAGCACTACAACAAATACAGTATCAACCACAACTCCTACAACAACTACCACGACTACTGTAACACCATCATCTACAACAACAGAAATATCTACTGCTAGCTCTACAACAACTACAGTGTCATCCACAACTCCTACAAAATCTACCACGACTACTGTAACACCACCATCTACAACAACAGGAACATCTACTGCTAGCTCTACAACTACTACAGAGTCAACCACAACTCCTACAATACCTACTACCACTACTACTGTAACACCACCATCTACAACAGGAACATCTACTGCTAGCACTACAACAAATACAGTGTCAACCACAACTCCTACAACAACTACCACGTCTACTGTAACACCACCATCTACAACAACAGAAACATCTACTGCTAGCTCTACAACTACTACAGTGTCAACCACAACTCCTACAACAACTACCACGACTACTGCATCACCACCATCTACAACAACAGGAACAGCTACTGCTAGCTCTACAACTACTACAGAGTCAACTACAACTCCTACAACAACTACCACGGCTACTGTAACACCACCTACTACAACAACAGAAACGTCTACTGCTAGCTCTACAACAACTACAGTGTCAACCACAACTCCTACAACTACTACCACGACTACTGTAACACCACCATCTACAACAACAGGAACATCTACTGCTAGCTCTACAACAACTACAGTGTCAACCACAACTCCTACAACTACTACCACGACTACCGTAACACCACCATCTACAACAACAGGAACATCTACTGCTAGCTCTACAACAACTACAGTGTCAACCACAACTCCTACAACTACTACCACGACTACCGTAACACCACCATCTACAACAACAGGAACATCTACTGCTAGCACTACAACAAATACAATGTCAACCACAACTCCTACAACAACTAACACGACTACCGTAACCCCACCATCTACAACAACAGGAACATCTACTGCTAGCACTACAACAAATACAGTGTCAACCACAACTCCTACAACAACTACCACGACTAATGTAACACCACCATCTACAACAACAGAAACATCTACTGCTAGCTCTACGACTACTACATTGTCAACCACAAATCCTACAACAACTACCACAACTACTGTAACACCACCATCTACAACAACAGGAACATCTACTGCTAGTTCTACAACTACTACAGCGTCAACCACAACTCCTAAAATACCTACTACCACTAATACCATAACACCACCTTCTACAACAACAGGAACATCTACTGCTAGCTCTACAACTACTACAGAGTCAACCACAACTCCTACAATACCTACTACCACTACTACTGTAACACCACCATCTACAACAACAGGAACATCTACTGCTAGCACTACAACAAATACAGTATCAACCACAACTCCTACAACAACTACCACGACTACTGTAACACCACCATCTACAACAACAGAAATATCTACTGCTAGCTCTACAACAACTACAGTGTCAACCACAACTCCTACAAAAACTACCACGACTACTGTAACACCACCATCTACAACAACAGGAACATCTACTGCTAGCTCTACAACTACTACAGAGTCAACCACAACTCCTACAATACCTACTACCACTACTATTGTAAAACCACCATCTACAACAGGAACATCTACTGCTAGCTCTACAACTACTACAGTGTCAACCACAACTCCTACAACAACTACCACGACTACTGCATCACCACCATCTACAACAACAGAAACATCTACTGCTAGCTCTACAACAACTACAGTGTCAACCACAACTCCTACAACTACTACCACGACTACAGTAACACCACCATCTACAACAACAGGAACATCTACTGCTAGCTCTACAACAACTACAGTGTCAACCACAAGTTCTACAACTACTACCACGACTACCATAACACCACCATCTACAACAACAGGAACATCTACTGCTAGCTCTACAACAACTACAGTGTCAACCACAACTCCTACAACTACTACCACGACTACAGTAACACCACCATCTACAACAACAGGAACATCTACTGCTAGCTCTACAACAACTACAGTGTCAACCACAACTCCTACAACTACTACCCCGACTACAGTAACACCACCATCTACAACAACAGGAACATCTACTGCTAGCTCTACAACAACTACAGTGTCAACCACAAGTTCTACAACTACTACCACGACTACCATAACACCACCATCTACAACAGGAACATCTACTGCTAGCACTAAAACAAATACATTGTCAACCACAACTCCTACAACAACTAACATGACTACTGTAACACCACCATCTACAACAACAGGAACATCTACTGCTAGCACTACAACAAATACAGTGTCAACCACAACTCCTACAACAACTACCACGACTAATGTAACACCACCATCTACAACAACAGAAACATCTACTGCTAGCTCTACAACAACTACAGTGTCAACCACAACTCCTACAACAACTACCACGACTACTGTAACACCGCCATCTACAACAACAGGAACATCTACTGCTAGCTCTACAGCTACTACAGAGTCAACCACAACTCCTACAATACCTGCTACCACTACTACTGTAACACAACCATCTACAACAGGAACATCTACTGCTAACTCTACAACTACTACAGTGTCAACCACAACTCCTACAACAACTACCATGACTACTGTAACACCACCATCTACAACAACAGGCACATCTACTGCTAGCTCTACAACTACAACAGAGTCAACCACAACTCCTACAACAACTACCACGACTACTGTAACACCACCATCTACAACAACAGAAACATCTACTGCTAGCTCTACAACAACTACAGTGTCAACCACAACTCCTACAACTACTACCACGACTACTGTAACACCACCTTCTACAACAACAGGAACATCTACTACTAGCTCTACAACAACTACAGTGTCAACCACAACTCCTACAACAACTACCACTACTATTATAACACCACCATCTACAACAACAGAAACTTCTACTGCTATCTCTACTACTACCACACTGTCAACTACAACTCCTACAATAACTACTACCACTACTACTGTAACACCACCATCTTCAACAACAGAAACATCTACGTCTACTAAATGTTTCTGCATATATGAAAATGAAAAATACCCAGTGGGTAAGTACTGCTTTAATAATAATAATAATAATAATAATAATAATAATATTGTGTTTGTTAGTGCAAGTAAATTAGCTTATTAGATTGATTTACATTTAAAATGACATGATCAATAAACTGTTTTGAACTTTGAACTTTTTTGTCTCCTCTTCTTTGATTGCAATTATAGGGTCAACAATCAGCCCTCTACAGGATGAATGCTACACTGCTTATTGCAACTCCTCTTGTTATATTGTAAAAAATATTACATATGACGACCACGTGATAGTAAGAGAAGCTAAACACTATCCTCACATACTATTTGTGTTTATTATTTCAGTTTATAAATAACATAAGTTAAAAATGATTACTTTTTATTACTATAAAAAGCCATGAAATTAATAATGACTCTGTTTTATTAATCCTTATTACTCAATTTTATTGAACTCTTTTTTTCTATAACAGACAGACGCATGCACTGTGTTAACATGCAAAAATGGAAAAGTCACACCGGAACGTGTAATTTGTGACCCAATAACTACAAAACCTCAATGTGATAATGGGCTTGATCCCGTGAAGGTGTATTATAACAATGGCTGCTGCTATAATTATGAGTGTGAATGTGAGTTTAAATCGTTTTTTTTTTTGTCATTTTGTTCATATTGATCTCAAATGTGCAATAAAAAAAAAGTTATTTTGGCAGTGCATTATATTTATCTATTGTTTAACTTGTTTTCTGAGCCAACAGGTTTCTGTAAGACCTGGGGTGACCCTCATTACAGAACTTTTGATGGACAATACTATGCTTTCCACGGAAACTGCACTTATGTTTTGTTCAAAGAAATCATTCCAAGATACAATATCAGTGTCCATGTTAAAAACTACTATTGTGATGTTAAAGACCTTTTTGCTTGCCCTGAGTATGTGATTGTGTATTACAAATCCTACAAAGTCAAGCTGACCAGCGATAATGAAATGATCCATGTGAGTCTAATCAGACAAATTTGTTTACCAAAACTCACACTCTTGAAAAACATTCTAAGCATTTAAACGTAGGTCTGCACATTTTTGTTTAATCTTGCTCCCATCCACAATTGTCTAGTACCTCCCTCATGCTGAATTTACTTAGTGTACAAATGCTCTCTGCTTACATTTATTTTCTTTACAACCGTTCTACCTTAATTTAGATCCCCCATGCTGACAGTGGGACAGTGTGCATTTAATCAATGTAAATTTAATCCTGTACTGCAAGAAATCCATTCAGGTCCCATGGTTAATGAGGGAATGTAGACCTCTATTTGAAAACCTCCCTAAAATTCCTAAAACAAATAAATTTTGTTAATAACAAATTAATAATGTTCATGTAATACATAGTATCTTTCATCATAAATATTTCCCTTAGGTCTATGTTAATGATGAAGAGAAGAAGCCAACATATGTAATTGATAACATCATCATCTCCACTACTGGCATGAAAGTGACTCTGAACATCTCTGATATCAAAACTGAGATTACAGTCAGTAAAAACATCGATTTAAGTATCCAAATCAGACTCCCATTCTCCTACTTCCATGGTAATACACAAGGACAGTGTGGTAAGTACAGATCTCTTTCTGCAGTAAATGCAATTGTGATTAATAGAGCTGTTTTACATAATGAAAGAAAAGTAATTTGTAGTTTATGTACAGTATGACAATTTAATTTTATCATCAAAGTTTGACATGTCTCATATGGAGCATACTGTTGATAGAACTAATTTTAATTAGAAAACCACCTTCAGCAAGAACAACAAAATATTTTTTTTACTTACTCTTGAAATAGTAACTAAATCTGACAGCTCTACCTGAATATTTATTGGTTATTGTTGAATTGGTCGGTGAAGTTCGTTTTCCATCATGAGCAGCTATAATATACAGAAAATATACAGTTTGGCTTTGCCTCTGATTCTGTTGATAATTTGTAGGGTATTGTGACAACAACATCAGAAATGACTGCAGATTTCCTAATGGAACAATCGACAATTCATGTGAGCACATGGCACCATTTTGGATGGTCCCCCCAGGATGTGAATTACCTCCTCCTCCTAAATTACCTCCACCTTCTCCATCTACCCCTCCAAACATTACTGTCTGTGAAATAATCAAAAGCAAGTAAGGCAAAGGACAAACTATACTATTAAAAACATTATTTAAAAGAATTAGGGTAACACTTTACAATACTGATGCACAAATATGTATTAATTCATGCTTAACTAATGCACAGATAATCACAAGTTAACGTATGAAGAACTAAACCATTTATTAATGATTACTACATCAGCAACTAATAAACATTCTATTTTATTCATATTTAAGTAATAAATAAATTGTTATTAGTAAAAAGTGCCATAATGTAGAAGTTCCCTAATAACATATTATATTAACTAATGATTCAAATGTATATGTTAATTACCACAGTGGTCAAAGCTATGTACTTCAACTTCCAGTTGTCTGTTTTAATTAATCATTAGGTGTTAATTTGCATAGGTATCATGTTATGACTTTTCTTGTTGAGGCACAGAATTATTAACTAATTGTTAAGTAATATGTCATTGTGGTTATGGATTTTGAATTAGTTAGTTATGTGCATCAACAAGTAAAGTCATAAAATAATGATACCCATGCAAATCATTAGCTAATGATTACGGGAAGTTGAAATGCATGTCTTTGACCCATTGAGGTAATTAGTTAATATCTATTAGTTAATATAATATGTTATAAGAGAATTAATACTTTTTGACACATTTAACTAATAACAATTTATTCATTACATGATCTATGAATCATTGAGAATGTTCATTTGTTGCTGATGCAGTAATTATTAATAAATGGTTTAGTTCTCCATGAGTTAAATATAAAGTCATGATTATCTGTGAATTAATTAAGCATGAATTAATGCATATTATACATGATGATAATACAAAATCAGCGTATCATTCGTTCACTAATTTTTTGATTTAATATTGAAAGTAGAAAAATTAGAAAACGCCTTTCAGAAAACGTTTTTCATTATTTCTAAACAATGAAAAACAAGAATTCAGCTTCATTTTTCATTTTTAGTTCAGGGGTAGAAAAAACGAATAAACAGCTTGAATATTGGTCCGTGGTCCGTGTACTTTTGCGTCCATTCGTTTTTCGTTTTTTAACCCAGACGAAAAACATGAAAAATAACGGTTATTGTATTTTTAAATGCTATGCTGAAAACCAAAATTGAAATTAGAACAGTACACACAAAATTCTTCACGAAAAGTTAAATATTGACTTCTTTTCAGATTTTTGTTTATGAATTTTTGTACTTTTAATAAACATTTGAAAAATGCACAAATTAATATAGAAAAATGTCGATTTTAACAGGTTTTCTTTGGCCAAATTTAGTAATGCTTCTCCCGTCTTTGGAACAATGCAGAGACTTAATAAAAATATGTTTTTTAAAATAGACACAGGCAGAATCCTGGGAACTTTATTGTCATGAAATTATATACTGGGATATAATTTTGTCAATTTTGTGTGCTATCTGGGTCACGGTATCGGAGAGAGAGGACCATGCATGGCATGTACCTTACATCGTGTTAGAGCGCTACACACGGTTTAATATATGGGGCAAAAATAGAAATATATAAAGTTGTAATCTGATACAGGCAGGCCGGTTCCTGAATCACTGAGGGTGCTTCTGAAATCAGTGACGGTACTCTAGCCTTAATATACATGTTGACATATTTTTCCCTGTTAATTAATGCCGCATTTATATGCAGATGTCACTCCCGAAACATTGCAGCGTGCAGCTCTCACTGGTCCAACAACATCATGAAAAACAAAACTTATTCAAATTCTGAATGGATTAGCCAAGAAAGCGCGCAAAGCGCTCTGCGCTCCCTATAATAATTATAAAACTGTCATTCATTTCAGTTTATCGAGATCTCACAAAAATCTGTTATAATCAGTGAAGATCTACACTGTACAATGAATCTCTTATTTACATCATGTTACACTTTGTTTGTTTTAATGAGAGACTCCTGGGGCCTGTTTCATAAAACAAGTTTACCAAATAAATCAGGCTTATTTCACTTAGTTATTTTGAACCAAATCAGCTGACAATAAGTCAGACTAACTGAAATAATCCTGGCTTATTTGGTAAACTTGTTTTATGAAACAGGCCCCCGATTGTGCAGCACAGAACAAAACTGTGTCTTGGAGTTGATTCTAACTTAAAAGCATGGCCACTCAGGAAATCAACAGAAAATGTCAGTCATCCTATTTCTAGCTTTAACCAAAGTCCCTTTGCTTCAACTGACCTTCTCTTGCTTTTTCTTTTCATTCCCTCTAGCACTACCGTAGAACTTGCACAGGATACAGTTATTTGCAAAGAAATATGTAATGAGTATTTCATACATGTTTTTAGGCGTGAAAAATTATTAAGATCATAAAAATTTCGAAACTAAAGGTTTTCATAAAGCAGTTATGGTAGTAGCGCGAGAGGGCGCTATAGTGTCTGTAGAGACGCTAAAAAAAGGTAGAAATTAAACTTAGCATTTTAGCCTACATTAAAAAACAAACTTCATATCATTTTTATGATTTTTAATGAAATCGGAATTTTGAATAATGAAAATCTGTTTGTGCCTGCTTATTCTATTCATCAGTGTTTGAACCATTAAAGAAGAAACCGCATTTTCTGTATTTCATTTCTGGGTTAAAAACGAAAAATGAATGGACACAAAAGTACACGGACCTTCAACACATATACAATTCACATGTTTTTGTTTAGTCATTCTGTAAGATCAATGAAATTGAATTTTGTGTGGGGGGGACTCACAATTTTGTTTTTGTTTACAGTTTGTTTAACAGCTGCCATAATGCCGTTCCCTATCAGGACTATTATAAGGCATGTGTATATGATGTATCCGGAATGGGAAATGAGTCTGTTGCCTGTGCTAGTGTGGAGGCCTATGCACAGCTATGTGGCCAAAAGTCTATCTGTGTGGACTGGAGAAGCTCACCTGTCCTCAAAGGGCTATGTGGTACGCTCACAAAAGCACACACAATTGTAGTAACATTGACGTGTATTTGATTGTATATTCACTGTTAACTCATGATATTATATACTGTATCTGAAAGTGCCATGGATCTTGTCATTGTTTTCTGTCACAGAATTCAAGTGCCCCAGTCACAAAATCTACAAGGCATGTGGACCGAAAGTGGAAGAATCTTGCAGTACATCGTAATAAATCTCATCAGTTCATATCCATAAAATAAATAATCATCTTTAATAAGTGAAATGATAATACCCGAAGGCTCTAAAATGTACTGTATTTTAGTAGTCATTATAATTGAAAAAATCTCTACATCTATTGTACTTTTCTCAACTAGGTACAATAATATGTATGCAGAGAAAGAATGTCACAACAATGATTGTAACCAAATGATAACGGAAGGTTGTTATTGTCCTGATGGGCAATATCGAGTTAATATGACATCAAATTTGTGTACAGCTTACTGCGGTAAGAAGTGTTTCTTCATTTACTTTCTCTGTTTGCTAATTTAAAGCATCTTGATGTCATATTATTGATGTTTGTTGTTGCTCCCTCTTTGTAGATTGCATTGGCCATGATAATTTACCTAGAAAGGTATGTTACTGTAATTTAAAGCGTATCTTGCACAAAGAAACAATGATACAGCAGTAACTTGGTCTCCAGGGTTTCCAGGGCTCTGGTAGTGTTTATCGCTCCCCCTCAGCTGAAATTGTTGTCTAGGGCCCCAATTCCCTCTTTTCCACCCTCCGTTTGACCAAAGCTGCAGGCTTGTTAACAGCAGAGGGTCTTAACTCATTTTAGTCAGAGACATCACACATTTTCACAATTTAAACTAAAATGACCAAAACTAACTGTCATCAAATAATTTCTTTTTTTGCAGCCTGGGGACACATGGACAGTTGATTGTAACATATATAATTGCACTACTTCTGGCATTCCTTTGAAAGAGCCTGTAAAGTGTCCAACTGAAATGCCCTGTGCTGACGGATACAAAAGAATTGTTAAAAACTGCTGTCCAACTTGTGGTGAGTTATCAAGAATCAAAGAAAGCCGATATAGAGTTTTCTCTTGATTCAAGATTTTAAAATGTGTTTGATAGACTTAAAAATGCACATTGATATTGCTGATCAAAAGATTCTCAGCAATGACTATGAATACAGTACAAGTTGATAGTAATTGCTAACATTGCATGGGCAAGAACAATTAGGTATTCAGAACACATACGCACTTAAAGGACATTTAAACGTAAATGGCTGATCTAGTTTCAACCTACTGGTATGGTCAGAGGCATCAAAAAGGAATGAAACCACTTGATATTTCGTTCCCTCTTTATATTAGGTGGCCTTAATCACTTACTTCAAAAAGCTTACATCAAACTTACATAAAAAAAATAAGTACAGTGTACTTATTGCATTCTTATTGTATTGCAAAACACTTCTGCTACTACTGAGGTGGGATACAGGTAAAGTTAGGGACAGGTTTAGTGGTATGGGTAGGTTTAAGGGTGGGTTAATGTGTAAGGGATGGGTCAACAGTGTAATTATATATGTAATTATAGAAATGAATTACAGATGTAATTACATGCAGGTACTTTAAAATATAAGTACGATGTGAAAACATGTATGTACACAATAAGTGCATTTTATCAAAAGATTAATTTAAATGTAAGTACATTAAGGCCACCTAATATAAAGTGGGACCGATATTTCTTCCACTTTGACCTAATAGCAGTCATAAACATATAACAATGTTACAAAACATTCAATGATATTAATGTAAATATTTTCCACCCATTCAGATTGCGATCTTGAGAGATGTCTTGTGAAGAACTGTGAGGTGGGATTTGAGTTAGCATTCAATAAAACTGAACACAGTTGCTGTTCTTGTGGTGAGTCTCAAATTGTCTTATTGATTCCTACTCAAATATCATTGCTGTTTGTCAAAAACCTTTTGTATTTTCCAAGAAAGCAATTTTTGAAATTGACTGAAAACTTTTTTTCCTCTACAAAACTGCAACTTCTAAAAATAATACCTCACATCAAAAACATATTTCTCTCATTATTTACTTTTCCATCATATCATTCCATACCAGTGTAACTGTGAGGTGTTAGAAAACAAAAGGAGAAAGTGGTCAGTTTTGTCAATGCAGTAGAATGTGGACTGGGGTTTTGTTGTTGTTGTTTGTTTCAAGATAATTACAAAAGCACCATGACTGTGTCACATGCAGTCCATATGGCTATACTAATTTGGACCAATTACAATGTCTTTAAACATATCATATGACTTCATCAGACTTGGAATATGGCACATAACTTGTTTAGTCCACTTTAATGTCACAATCACGGTACTTTCGCATAGTTTCTGAAGCTTTAAAGCTTCAGTCCCCATTCATCACAGTTGTATTGAAAAGTGCATTCACCATCATTTCTCCTTTTGTGTTCCATGATGACTGAATTTTAATTTTTGTGTGAAGTTTCTCTATAAGCAATTTCCAACATTTTTTTTCTTTTAGTGCCTAAAGATGTCTGTGTGTACAATAACACAGAGTACAAGGTGAGCTGCTAGGTTAATTTTTTTTCTCGTAATAATTAATTATAGACAAAAGACTCTGAATTTAAGCTAAAAGGCATTAAATGATAATTTTTGTATCAAGTTGATTAGGTTTTTATATTTGTTATAATTTACTTCACTTCATCAAACAGTGAATTTGCTCTGTTCTAGGTTGGAGAAAACCGCCGTTACACATGTGAAACTATTACTTGCCGTCAAATTAACGGCTCCTTTGTGACTGAGAAGAGCTCTGAGAAGTGCAATTACTCGGGTCCATTTGACTGTAAACTTGTACGTAAAACCACTAGCTGAAACTCCACACATGACACACTTGTTTTCTATGTATTTTGTATGGCTGTCACTTTCTGAAGTACTATGATGATGATTTTACAGATGGTGAAATTGTGGCTCACTGACCAATGACGTTCATCCTGATTCTTCTTACTATTTTAGTTGGGATTGATGTCACTGTAGATCTCGCATTTAGCTATACTCTGTGCAGCCTCTCTCACAGGGCTCCATACTCTGACTAAAATGTTCGCAAATGTGAAAACAATTCCCAATTTTTAACAACAATGTAAAATCTACTCGTTGTTGGCAACAGTCACAAACCATGTGTGCTTCCACAAGTGCTTTTATCATAGATCATCTCATGAGGGTGCAGTTAGTTAATTACTAAATTACTTTAGAGTGCACACCAATGTTGCCTACACGCATGAACAAACATGCAGCATGAGCTGTTATGTCTGATTCAAGTATAAATGATTTTTAAGAATGAGTTGTTTTTAATGAGTCGATCAAAAGGATTCACAAAGGAGTCATGAACCTACTGGTAAGTCAGATGTTTGAATCAGAATCACTCAACCAATTAATCATTCAGAGCAGTAACTGAGGTCACTACAGATTTCCTTAAAGAACTGCGAGTTAGTTTTTGATTATATCCAATTTGAAATGAACCAGGAGTCACTGCTGTTGTATATTTTAGCTTTGTGAGACACATCAGTTTATTTACTGACTGGTTGTTCTTGTTTCTATGCTCACTTCCTCATAAACATCACCTGTTCTTCTTTCCTCAGCACTTTCAAATGTCGAACTTAAAAACACTGTGATTTGAGAATGCAGTATAAAAGTGCCACTGAATTATTGAAACTGTAAAATTATTTTTGCACTCCAAGGGCTCTGAATATGTGAAACAAAAAGAAGACTGCTGTGGAACATGTGTACCAAGGAACTGTACTTACACAGCAGACAACACCACATATATGATTCCGGTACATTTGTAAACATTTGTGAACATTTCTTAATTCTTTTAGTTCATCAGACAATGCATCTGCTCTGTTCCTCCATCATAATGGAGTCTGTCTGTCTTTTGTCAGGTTGGAGAAGTCCACATTTCTAAATGTGAAAATGTTACCTGTCGTGAAAAAGATGGCTCGCTTGTGACTGAGAAGAGCTCTGAGACGTGCACTTGCACCAGTTCAGATGGCTGTAAACCTGTAAGAAGAATCTCTAGCTTAAACTCCACATGACATACTTGTTTTCTATGTATTTTGTATGGCTGTCATTTTCAAATGCAATACAGTTTTTCCTCATTGATTCTATAGTGGTGATGTAGCCTTGTTCATTTCCTATTCATTGACAAATAATTCCTAAAATCTGGGGCTGGATTCACAAAAGTCTTAAGAAAAATTTAAAAAAGAAAAATTTTAAGAATTTATTTGTAATGATTTTTAACATTCTATTTAAGAATCTTAATTCTTCTTAAGGCTTGTCTTAAGAACAATCTTAAGAAAAAGTATTTTTGAGAATACAAAATATTCCTAATTTTATTGTTAAATTGGAAAATAAGAAGAAAATACGAGTTAAGAAGATTTGAATGTTTTGTGAATCTGTGTCTGGTTCTTTTTAATGAGTCTGTCAAAAGGACTGAATTATTAAACTACAAACTTTTTTCCCTTCAAGTGCTTTGAATATGTGAAAAAAGAAGGAGAGTGCTGTGGAACATGTAGACAATCTTGCTGTATTTACAATGCACCAGACAACACCAGCCATACTCTCCGGGTACATGGTCAAACTTTCTCAATGTTTTCTGCTATCTTTCAGTTCATCAGATAAAGTATCTGTGCTGTTCTTCAAACCTCATATATTCTTCTCTGCCTTTCTGTTTAGGTTCAAGAGGAGTACAAGTTTCAGTGTACAACTGGTACCTGCAAAGAAGTCAATGGCTCGCTTGTGATTGTGGAGCGCATTAAAACATGCCCTGACTTTAATCCCAATGACTGTGTGGCTGTAAGTTTGTGTATTACTGTTGATTTCTGCTACTGACTAAGTTTGGATGTACGGCTTTGATGTATTACAGGTTTTCTTATTTTCTCCAGATTAAGGTCAATGCTCTCAAAAAAATTAACACAGACAAAGAAACACACTCCTAATTAAGCCAAACAAAAGTTGCAGTTGGGTTTGTGTATTATATCAAAGACGGGGAAAAATTCTGGCATTTACTCACCCTAATGTTATTCCAAACAGTGACATGGGAGTCAAGGGCTGTCAGGGCTATATATATTCTTATACTATAACGTGTGACACAATGGTGTGAATATTCTTTTAATAAAGCCATGTTAACTGTTTGAACTTAGGATTCGAAAATTTTGTGTATTTTTTCAAGAAAATTAAATGTACTTTTTAGTATATAAATATGCAATGTTTTGGAAAACTGGATGTTTTAAGAGTTTTGACCATACTTTGAGAAATATTTAAATAATGTTTTCTGTTCTATTATTACTGTCTTTACAGGGAACATTAAAACCTGACACAGACGGATGTTGCAAGATCTGTAAGATATTCTTTACACTGAACATCCTCACACAAATTATTTGTTTTAAAGGGATAGTTCACTCAAAAATGAAAATTCTGTCATTAATTACTCACCCTCATGTCATTTCAAACCCATGAGACCTCCGTTCATCTTCAGAACACAAATTAAGATATTTTTGATGGAATCTGAGAGCTCTCAGACCCTCCATAGTCAGCAAGGGTCCTTACACGATCAAGGTCCAGAAACGTAGTAAGGAGATCGGTTAAAATAATCCATGTGACATCAGGGGTTCAACCATAATTTTTAAGATATGAGAATACATTTTGTGTGCAAAAGAAAAAAAAAACGGTCACACTTTATATTAGGTGGCCTTAACTACTATGTACTTACATCAAAAAATATGTACAATGTACTTATTGTGTTCATATTGTATTGCAAAACACTATTGCTGCTGAGGTGGGATACGGGTAAGGTTAGGGACAGGTTTGGTGGTATGGGTAGGTTTAAGGGTGGGTTAAGGTGTAAGGGATGGGTCAACAGTGTAATTATAAATGTAATAACAGAAATTAATTACAGATGTAATTACATATAGGTATTTTTAAAAATATAAGTACAATGCAGTGGCGAGCGGTGACTTTTTTTAACCAGGTATGCTGAGTGCTAAGATTAATCCCCCCCTCCTCATGGCTTTTAGGACACACTCAAAGAGGAAAACACCTTGGCAGGTGTCGTTTTAAAAGTATGCACATTCCTACCTTAGGCTATTTGTAAATTAAATTCATCTCCAATCCTTATTGTATCATTTCAGGTTTATCCATAGTTGTTCGAATGCTAGAAAACAGATGATTTTCCAAGTAAAAATCGCCAAATAACATTTATACATAGTTACGGCTGCATAATATTCAGAGCATGGGGAGATGGGGGATTCCCCTGGTCTATAAGTCTCTGCATCAACTTAATAATTTTTTTTTTTTCATTTGTTTTTTATTCCCAGTGAATAGGAGTTGAAACTCCTACCCAGATGACAATAATAGACCAAGCAAAATACCACAAAATAAATAAATAAATAATAATAATATATTTAAAATATTGGCAAGTATTGCAAACAACAATAAAATCACAAAATGACTTTAACTGTAAGCGACACAATTATCCGGAAAAACAAAGGTATTGTTTCCTATTTTTTTCCTGATGTTTGTTATTATTTCAAATTTTATATACATTTTTATAAACATTATTTTTTATTTGCTACTTAGACAATGTTGAAGACGTTATTGTCAACATACCTATGAGCAGATATGTTTTTAGTGGACTTTCAAAATTTGCTTTGCTTGAGAAAGCATGAAAATATACAGTTATGTTGTTGTTGTTTTTTTTTATTTTTTTTATATGATTTCGTCGAGTTAGTTTTGCATCAAACACAATGTAATTTTCGGCCATCGAGATCTGGCAGCAACAGCGCATAATTTTACATACTTATTCCCAACACTTTATTAGGCTTTAAGTCACATCTCAAATGATTATTTGATATTTTGATAATGAAATGGGCAGATTATCAACTTATAATCATCTTTATTTTAATTAGCCCCGTGAACTCATTCTCTCAGACGGCCTGGGTATGCGGTGCATTCACAGCTAATATGGACGGAACACCACTGGTACAATGTAAAAGCATGTATGTACACAATAAGTGGGAGAATATCCACTGGACGGAAACTGCGTACACTCTTCTATGTTAGCCGCATACCGGATGCGCTGTTTTTGTTCAAATCATCAAAGCATAAATATGCATAGAAGATGTATCCACGTGGTGCGGCTATCACAGAAGAGCGTACGCAGTTTCCATCCAGCGTATATTCTCCAAAATGGTGCTAGGGTGATGTGGAGGAGACGAACTGTTGAATAAAATCATTATTTTTGTTTTCTTTGTGCACAAAAAGTATTCTTGTAGCTTCGTAAAATTACGGTTGAACCCCTAATGTCACATGGATTATTTTACCGATCTCAAAAATATCTTAATTTGTGTTCCGAAGATGAACGGAAGTCTCATGGGTTTGAAACAACATGAGGGTGAGTAATTAATGACAGAATTTTCACTTTTGGGTGAACTAACGTTTAATGTTAAAATGCTTTGTCTGCCTTATTAGATTATTTAACAGATGTTAAACAAATTAAAAAATAACATGTTAGGCACTATATAAAATGTAGTGCGTACAGTAAAATGCAGTATTGTTCATACCTTTATTATCTCTCAGGTGAAACCAACTGTATTCCTGAGAAGAACATCACCCGTCTAGATCTCAAAGGTTGCACTTCTATTGAGGATGTAGAAGTTACATCCTGCACTGGCCAATGTGACTGTGTAAATCGATGTGAGTAACAACTGACTTAATTCATATAATATTTTGTAAGATTTTCTTTCTGAAGACTTAAAATGTGAAAATTAGGGAAATGTGAATAAAAACATCTATAGTATGCCAAAATGAATAACACTACAAATTAAGACTATTAGCTAGCTTGGGACCAAATGTTGATTTGTAGTTATTGATGAAATTATATTTTCCATAAATTAATTATCTATATGTGTATATATATATATATATATATTTGAGATATCATTTATTCATTTTTCTGTAATGATTTGAATATCAGTTCAACAGACTTAAGTTAAAAGCTATTGGAAAAACTCCCAACATTCATTCATGGTAGCCAACCTTTGTGGGGACACTGTATATTAGGATAAACTAATATAAGCACATTCAGCTGTACTATAATGTTTGTTTGTTTTTTTCTTGTAAACATGCGCAGGTATTCGATGTACATGAATGATTTGATGCACAGCTGTTCCTGCTGCCAGGAGGAGAATTTCACCCTTCGACCGGTGACGCTGAGGTGTACCAACAGCAGCGAGATCCTTCAGAACTACAAATACATAGAGAGCTGCTCATGCACTCCAGTTAATAGAAAATATAAGAATATGATAAGAATAGATCCTAATTGTCTGCTGATTTGAACATGACTCTATAGTCTGACATACTACAATTTCAAAATATATATCTAATAATGGAAATGATTTAAGCTGATTGTTACAGTGCATTAATGGCTAAAGTTATTTTGGCAAATATTGCACCATTTATTTATTTTTCTTTGTGGTTTGATCTAGGGGTATGGTTAACTCTAGTCTGTTTTGATATCTCTCAAAGCGTATCCTGGGCATTTTTTTCTTTTATTTGTTACACACTTTGGTAATGCATGAAATAATTATGTACTTTTCTTTCCAATTAATTGAATTAAAATCACAATAAAGCATAATAAAGAGCATCAATTACAGTCCCCTGGATTTTTTTTCAGAGAAGTGCACTGAAATAAAGCCGAGCACAACACTTCAAAACCAACTGTCAAATAATGATGAAACGTACATCCTAAAATGTTGTCCTTGTTTAATATCGAGAGAACGCATTCAGTACCTACCAGGCCACAAAGAAGGTATCGTCATATCATCTGCAGTACCTACATCTCACCATAAGAGATCTCTGTCTTCCACCTACTAAAAATAACTTTAACCAATAACTAATAGAATAAAGGCATTTTGTTTAACATGCACCTGTCAAACAGAATTTTTCAGTTGGTTTTACACATTTCCCCGCCATACTCGTTGTTAATTTAACTTATTACAGAGAACTTAATTCTGATTCAGATATTTGTGAATAATAGGCCTAATAACCATTGTCCTGGGCTACATTCTGTACTGTTACTGTAGCAGCTTCAGTATTACTTATTGTGAAGAAAACTTGACCAGATTACCAGAACTTCTGGGAGAACAATGAACCAGTGTTGTGTAATATTCAGTTCCTGTGAAAAACTGTTCCCGTGGCTGGAGTTTAACTGAATATTCATGATATATCCCCTGCTGGCGTGTCTTTAACCTATGCTAGTCTTGACTTTCTCTTTGATATTTTTAGCTCTTTTTTTCAATTTCATTCAGATTTTTTACTCTTTCCCTGGAATTACTGTTGACCTGTCTGGAACTCATTACCATCAACGAGGAAAAGTACTGCAGTCTGCACTGTACATACACAACATTGATGTCAAACGAGGCAGTGTCAATAGAAACTTGACGCAGTACAACCAATGTTGGTTTATCTAATCAGTGTTTTATATTTGTTCCCTCCCTTTGCCAACAATGTTGCCCGGTTTCATAAGGGTATTTTATGAAGAACAGCTGCCTTAGACTGTCAACACTTGCGTTTGCGGTGTCACAAAAAGGTGGAGCCTTTGGATCAGATCTCACTTTGCATGCACATCAAAAACCTGGGGCCTCATTTATAAAATGTTGCGCAGAAACCATCCCAAATTTGTTCTAAGATCATTTCGCAAAAGTGCGTAAGTGAGATTCAGAGAAAACGAACGTGCGCACAAAAACACGTGCGTACGCCTCTCTTCCAGATGTGACGTTTATAAATCGCAAACAGTGTTGGGGAGTAACTAGTTACATGTAACGGAATTACGTAATTTAATTACAAAATAAAAGTAATTGTAATCAGTTACAGTTACTGAGAAAAAATGTGTAATTAAATTACAGTTACTTATGAAAATGTTAAGGATTACAAAGGGGGTTACATCTGATTTTTTTTCACACATACAAATTTTATGGATTTATTTCATAAATTGCAGTGACTGCTCTAAAATATGAAACACCAATGTTTCAGAAGTTTATAACATGCTTATCCGTTAACTCTTATATTTCCTATATGGGTTTATGTATATGCTTTATTTTTTAAGATTAACTCTTTCTTTCTAAGACATTGTTTGATCCAGTGTTTCCTGTCATAGCTATGCAAAGATTTGATTTCAAAAACAGTATCATCGCTATTCAATTATTTATTGTTATGATTTTAAATCTGTATTTAACCTCAGCATGATTTTAAATTAAGTCTGATTTTGTGGTGGCTGTGCTTCAAAGGGGACATCGGATGCCCATTTTCCACAAGGTGGTCTGATTCTTTAGGGTATTCTTGAAATGGTCTCAGTGGTCGTGTAAAACAACACCCTTTTTACCTTGTCAAAAACAGCTCTGTTCACAGTGACTCGTTTTGGTGCATATCTCTTTACATGCTAATGAGCTCTGCTCACCCCACCCCTCTCTTCTGTGGAGGAGATCCATCCTTGAGTTTCAACTTTTTAACAAAACCTGCCTTGAATTGTCCCTCATTCAGAAAACAGTCTGGAGTAAAATGATTTGCGCTGCCAGGCATAAACGAATTTAGTGAAAGTGAAGTGAAGTGACATGTGGCGAAGTATGTGACCCATACTCTGAATTTGTGCTCTGCATTTAACCCATCCAAGTGCGCGCGCACACACGCACGCACGCACGCACGCACACACACACACACACACACACACACACACACACACACACGGAGCAGTGGGCAGCCATATTGCTGCGGCGCCCTGGGAGCAGTTGGGGGTTTGGTGCCTTGCTCAAGGGTCTCACCTCAGTCGTGGTATTGAGGGTGGAGAGAGTGCTGGTTATTCACTCCAACATCAAAATGGCTTGATAATTGAGACTGTTTAGGTGTTTGGGGGATTAAAAAAAGGAGTGAATTTCTGTCATTGTAGGGTGGTTGTGTCCAAACACTGCTAAGTCATCTTTATATGCAAATGAAGATATTTTTCATCCAATGTCTCCTTTAAAATTAAAATATTTGAATCTTAATTCAAGTGATGAAAGATTTCGAAAGTCTGACAGCAATCAGTGTTCAGTACTACTGTAAGGTTAACCCTGCCTGCTTTACATGTTTGAAAATGATTAACAGTTGAAAACATTAGAAATTTAGAAAAGTAATCAAAAAGTAATCAAATGTAATTAGTTACATTACTTTAATAAAGTAATGGAAAAGTTACACTACTTATTACATTTTAAGTAGGGTAACTTGTAATCTGTAACCTATTACATTTCCAAAGTAACCTTCCCAACACTGATCGCAAATGATCTTGAAATTGTGCGCAGCTGACTGGTGTCAGATCTCCGCCTTGTAAACGCCCCCTAATTAATATCATTATCATATAAAAGAGCACACGCCAATATCCGAATTTCTATGCTTGAGAATGACGAACACAAAGAAAAAAAAAACTTTACCGAGTCTGAAATTGAGGTCCTGCTGGCGGAGGTTTGTGCGGGGACACTTTTTGGGAGTCTCTCCAGTGGGCTTTCACACAAAACAAAATGTGTGGCATGGCAGTGTATAGCGCAGGCTGTGAACGAGGTAGGGGGGCAGCAAAGGTCCCTAAAAAAAAGAAATTACAGTCCAAAAAACGCAGTAGCCCCTCACTGCAGAACAAAGATCCAGGGGGCGGGGTTGGATCCACATCCAGGGGGTGGAGATTGGTAGGTTTAGGGGTGGAGATGGGTAGGTTTAGGGGTGGGGATGGGTGGGTTTAGGGATCAGGGGGTGGAGACGGGTAGGTTTAGGTCTATGTACGGTGGGAGGAGTTGGATCTAGATCCAACTCCGCTCCCTGGATCTTGTGTTCTGCAGTGAGGACCATCTCAAAAAACGTGTTGTCTTCTAATTGCACGGTTTGCAATATCTTCAAGAAGCGCTATGCTGCCATTCTGCTTCTTGCAAACTACTACTTCATAGGCCATTTTATAGGCCATAGATGCATAGGAATTATTAACATGCGTGGATCCAAATTATTTCATATTGTGTAATTATTCTTTGGACAAACAATGTGTGTGTGGTTAGATTTTTTCTATTGACTATTATCAAAATTACTACTAGAAACAACAGAAATAATAATAATATTAGTAGTGGTGGTAGTAGTAGTAGTAATTATTAAACAATAAGGTTTCCAAAAGTAAGAATAAACTACGAATTCAAGTAAAATTTTCAGTCATCTTATAAAAAGTGAGCATCCTACTTTTAAAATCACTTGCTATGACAACTAATACAAAGTGTAGTATTACAAAATTCTAGTAAAACTAAAAAAAAAAAACATTATAGAAAGAAAAAATGGACGTTTCATATCATAAAATAAATTATTACACGATTATGGTCTCAGGTCTGAAAAAACCTGCATGTGATTTGGAATTTCTTAATATTCAGTTTACTAATGCTGCTCAAATGTGCCATTAATGTACTGACACAAACATATCTAGTGTATTTTATACAAATATAACTGATGTAAATGACAAAAACAAAGTTTAAGGCTGATGTCTCTATTCATTTTCACAGAAGCAAAGCAGCAGATGTTATAAATAAAAACAGTTAACAATGTTATTGAATAGAATATATTAAAACCGTTATTGAAGGATAGATTCTTATAGGCTACACAGACAAACAGTTGGAGATGTGTTTATTTTTTTATTTTATTTTACGCAATAGTAGTAAAACAAGATGTCGTCAGTTCTCTTGTAAAATAAAATAATAAAAAACAACAACATGGAATAAACTGTGTAGCCTAGAATGCGAGTAAAGAACTCTCAACATTAGGCTACTAAAAAGGTCAGTTTAATCTCGCAAAAACTCCCGTTAATAAAACATCTGACTACACTGCACAATTAATCTCTCACACTGCATCTTTGTTGTTTATGATGAATTCGGTGCTTGCACGTACACCGCTTTTATTAGATATAGCTGCAGTACTCCGACTTTGCCACAAGGAAAAGTGCGTACGTCTGCTCAGACCTTGACGTGGCGGTAAGCACTTTTCCACGTCAAAGACCGTCTTTATAAATATGAGCGCTGGCGTGGATTTAAGCGTACGCACACTCTAAGATCAAATCTGAGCGTACGCACGCTTTATAAATAAGGCCCCTGATGTTTGCTTTTGGAGGAACTTTTGCTCCACTGAAGGAAGTTGTTTGATGGCTTGGGCAGATCTCAATATCACAAAATTATTATATTTGCTGTCGGCTGAACAATGATTTACAAAGGAGGGCCTGAATTTACTTGTCTGATGGCCTGCCAGCCTTCTGATTATTCACTGTGATGGCCGTCAATAATTTTTTTTTTTTTTTATTAAATTTATTAAAACATTCTGTAAATAATTTCATATAATCATTATATCAGTGTTCCTTAATTTATCATTTTGAGGTATACGGATACATGAATCCATTTGAGCTTGCAAACTGAATTGCAAATGCATATTTATAATTATTGTATATTTATAAAATGTAATATGTTTTAATGTATAGTCTTCCTTTATTTCCCTATGCCTTGATTAAAATATTATATTTGAATAAAGTAGAACTTAAAAAGTGTGTGTTGTATTGCATTATCAGATGTATTTTGCAATATTTCCTTCTTAATGAAACTTCATGTCATGATTTTTCTTTTTTTTTTAAGTTGCAACAACAATAGCAGTAAAAAGCCTGAAAACAAATAAAAAAAGCAAAATATCAACGTTTTTATTTTGTATTTTAAAAAAACAATTAGTATGTATATTTAGGATACATAAATGAGCAGCTTGGACATTCTACTTCTGTTTGATGAGAAAGTGATGAAATATAGTTGCAATAAACCAGTTAAGAATGCATACAAATGTAGCAGCAGGGCTGTTTTCTGCTGCGCGGAACTGCAGAAGAACTAATGACGGCACGGTTTAATGTTTGGTTGACCAATCAGCGGAAAGGGGCGTTTTATTCACGCCCACATGCAGAGATCGAAAATTCAAGTCGTTTTATTAATTTTCTAGCCCTGAACATAAAAACGGAAAATCAAGCATAATACTTGCTTTTCCGGGTTTTTTTTTATTGAAAAACGAAAAAAGGAACCGTTTTCTTATTTTTCTGTTTTTAATATTGAATTAAAAAACAAATGATCGGAAGATACCCTGATTCTGCCCATATACCCATAAACTGATTTTATTTATTTATTTATTTTTTATAATTAGGTTTTAATTCATTTTTATTAACATCATGTTGTCTAAATCCTGTCTGTATGAATGTGGTTATTTTTACTGCAACTAAACAACAATCAGAAATTTATTTTATTATTATTATTATTTTATTTCACTTTAAATACTGTAGAACTTTTTGATGACTAATGTTTCATGAACTAATCATTTTTCGAAAGGTCCACAGGGTCAACCATGCTTGAAAAAATAGCTGAAGAAACAGCCATAAATGGTTATGCATGACATCACATGTCTCTCAAGTCTAAAATCTTTAACAAGTAAAGGATCAGGATATGAGCACTGCCAGATGGTGAATGGTCAGTTTGTTTGAATTTCCGAAAGCACAGGTGGCATTCAGGAGCTTGAGACACACCTGTGTACCTGCAAAGATGCTGAACGTCAAATGAACTGCATCACAGACAGGATATTCAAACCTCACACGCAATCATATATGTGGACACTCGACATGTACTGCCATTTCACTGCAAGCTTAATGGAAAATTTGATTAATTTGACACATTTATGATCATATTCTTCTTGAGAAATTCATATGGATGTCTACAAAGTAACTCAGGACACTTAAGACTTTAGTTATTTACACAAGACCATTAGTCTTCATCTCATTCTCCATATCAGCCGCTAAATGGTTTATTAATCATGTATTGTATATTTATTTTGCAGATTTTACCAGTGAATGTTATTTTTACTAATCCTCATCATACATTACACCAAAGTTGTAAATTATTCACACCCTGCTGTAAATATAATATTCATTACATCAATTTTATTAAATGTCTCATCAAACATTGTTTAGAGAGGCAGAGGAACTGCCGCCCACACACGACACACACACACACACACACACACACACACACACACACACACACACACACACACACTAACACACACATGCCATCACTGGACTTTTGTAATAGCAGGTTGACTTTTTTTCTGTCACATACACTACAGAAAGCTGGCAGACCCTCCCTGTAGGGTGGGGAGTGAAAGGTGAATGAGAAATGGTATAAAAGAAATCCAACAGTACTGGATCTCTACCTGTAGACCTCTCTCACCTCCCACCATGGAGTGGAGAACATCTTCAGTCTGCATACTGCTTCTGGCGCTTACCGGCATTCAGGTTGATTCAAAGATGGGTAAGAGTTAACTATCCGTCAAAAATTGCATACTTGAAATGGTTCTTGAGGGGTGTCATCTCTCTCGTTTATTTTATTTTGTTATTTTTAAAAACAGTTTTGATTGTTTTTTTATTATTATCATAATATTTCTCTAAACCCTGACTGTATGATTTTTTATTTTTTATTAAAATATGAAATATTTACTATATATATATATTTATATATAAATATATATGTATTAAAAAAAATATTTAAAAAATCTTTAATCACATCTGTATAAATCATGTCATAAATCCTTATAAATATAATTATTTTATTTTTACTACTAAATAACAAATTACTTATACTTATTACTTTATTACTTAAGTTTAGTTCAATCGGTATACAATTTGGAAACTTTTATATTTAAGATTCAATATATGAAATGTTAAGTGTGTGTTAGAATTTGAGTATGTACATAAGTTACTAAATAAACTAAATACAATTCACATTTTTTAATCAATATATGTTTCTTGAGAACCAGAAATAACAACCGGAAATTCCTTATATTGTCACAATTTTTATTTGACAATATAATACACACCTTTTTATTTTATTAATTTCATTTCATTTCATTTCATTTTATTTTATATTAAGTTTAGTTCAATCAGTATAAAGTTTGGAAGCTTTTATATTTAAAATTCAATAAATGAACATTTAAGTGCATTAGAATTTGAGTATGTACATCTATTATTAAGTACAAAAAAATCTTTTAAATTCACAGTTTTAATCATTATATGTTTCTTTAGGATTTTAACCTTGATCATGGCAATGTTGGTGCAAAGATGAATTTCAAAGATGATTTTATCTTGTCAAATAGCTTGATGTGGTTAAAAACAGCATTGGTATGAGCATCTGGAAAGAAAGAAAGAAAAAAACAGGAACCAACCAGCTGATGACAGTTGTGAAGATGATAGTTTCATCACCTGAACCTGATACTATCAGTGCCATTGATGACTTGCCTTAGAAGTTACTAAATATGTTCAGTTGTGTCAAAAAGTGACAAAGTTAATTTACTTCCCTTCATGATGACTTGAAGTTCAGCTTGATCAACTTTCCGTAAATTTGTTGAAAAATTGACAAATGTAAAAGTGATCAAATGCAGGAATTATCTGAGAATGCCTGAATTTTAATTGAGTTTGCAAACAGGTAACATAATTGAAATTAAAATTTAAGGACATATAATTAATTTTCATAATGCATATAACTGCTATAAGCATAGATTTTAATAATACATTATATGTTTCACATACATACATTATTTCAGCGATCAACATTTGAAAATCCACTTCAAAATTTTTCTATTTAATTTCTATTTAAAAAATTATATTTTACTTTATGGGCTGTGGTAAAAGAACAAAAATTCCCCAAATGCTTTAAATTCTCTCAAAATTTTCTAAAATAAGTCAAACTTTTCACATTTCTTTGTTTTCTCCCATTTTTTGCAGTCTATCCCAGCAACCATGTCAACAACATCTGTAGCATGTGGGGAAACTTCCACTTCAAGACGTTCGATGGAGACGTGTATCAGTTCCCAGGCATGTGCGAGTATAACCTGGTGTCCGACTGCCAAAGCCTCATTCGCCAGTTCTCGGTTCACGTGAAGAGAACAGAACACAGCACTGGCCCAAAGATCAGCAGAGTCTCTGTTACCATCAATGACATTGGCGTTGAAATGACCGAGAAACAGGTCGTAGTCAATGGAGAAAAGTACGATTCTGGGGAACCCAAACAGCTGTAAAAGGCTTTAAAATGTATTCTGGTTGGTCAATCTTTCATTTGAATCTTTTCTCTTGTTCAGAGTAACGCTGCCCATGCATGCCGCAGGGATTCTTGTGGAAGAGAACACAATTTACACCAGACTCTATTCCAAAATGGGCATCAGTGTCATGTGGAACAAAGAGGATGCCGTCATGGTGAGTTTATAGGCTAGTCCGGCTCATCATGAGCTCAAAACAACTCCTATGAAAGTACATCCTTAACCAGGGCTGCCAACTTTCAAGAATCAAAAGATATAGTCTAAATATATTTATAGTCTAAATTTTATCTGTATCTGTACAAGCAGTAAAATGTCAGGAGTGACACATACAGTAGATCCCTCATCCATCACATAAATGCAGGATTCATGTTCGAATGGAAGAAAAATATAATTTGTCAAAATAGATTAAGCAATGTAAATACAGACTAATGGATTAATATATATATATAATAGAAAACAACCCCCAACTCAACCCGCTGTGTTGAACTCAAAGGTTGGCAGCCTTGTCTTTAACTACAGGTTTTCAAATGGATATCTGATTTAAGAATTGCAAACCTTAAATACACTAAACTTGCTTAATTCCTTCTAAGATGGACAACAGTTCAGTAACTGTGTCAGATGAGTGATTCATGTAGCCTATAGAATCGGTTCATGCATTATGAGTCATTTGTTAGTTAATCGGATTACTCTGCTTGCACTCAGTGTTTTTGAGTCATTAAAAAGAACCGGCTCGTATGATTCATTTGTTAGTGAATCACACAACACATCTAGCGCTGCATGTCTTTTATTCACAAAAAAAATCAGCTATTAAGAGTAAACATTATATTGTGATCCCGCAGTATGTTTGTTTTAGTGTGCAGCCCACGAAAACTAAACAATAGAACCACATGCTTTCTTTCAATGATTTCTTTCATGGTTGTTATTTGTATTCTTACAACCAGTATAGACCACAAACTAGCATTTAAAGCTTGAGTAAAACATGATTTATTTAGTTGTGGCATTGTAGAATAATAAAATTAATCTGCGTAACAGAATCCCAAACGCTTTTTGGACTAGAAAATAATCTAATGTTCAATATTTTATTGTCACTTTATTGGGCTTCTCTGATGATTGGACGAGCGCTCAAATAGGCGAGTCTTTAAAGTTTACAGCAAACGGCCAGATTGAAAAGACGAAATACACGATTTACAGACTGAGCACTTCAAAATCACGCTTGAGATGGCTGTGGCATTATATTTGACGTTTATTGTCTTTTTGAGTAGTTGAAGTAGCAGGATTAATTTATTGCTCAACATGACAGTTTCAAGGAAGTGAACAGACAGTAGCATATTGTGCAAGAAGCAGCAACGTGTGAAGTAAAATGCTATATAAGGCAATTCTCTGTTACACACTGAAGTGTATTTCCATCCTTGTGAACACTAGTGAATTTAAGTCTGCAAGTAAAATTTACTAGTGTATACTGACAAAACAAGTACTGTGCAATACCATGGTAACGTAGGCTACATGGTAATAATTTGGTACCATAGTATTATTATGTCATTGTTCTGGTTCCAATGTCTGGCACTAGTCTTTTCCCTCAAGACTGAACACAAGTGATGTCTATTCCATATTCCATATATGTTTTGCTTGCTCTGATCACATAACATTACTACTGCTAAAATCCAAATGGCCACAAATATTAAGTCAAATGATCTAACAATTCCGTGTGGTCCTTTGTTAGGTGGAACTAGACTCTAAATATTCCAATCGGACTTGTGGACTGTGTGGCGATTTCAATGGAGTTCCAGTTTATAGTGAGTTCATTGAATATGGTAAGTCACATTTAAAGCCTGATTTCTTACATTTCTGTATATAGTGATTATCTGACCAATTATGAACAGCATAAATGATTATTCCTCATGGATTCCTAATTTGATGAATCTCCAAGAGTTTTAAGAATATCCAAGATCAAGTGTCTGTCTTATTACAGGACGGAGGGTTGGCTATGCTGAGTTTGGTAATATGCACAGAGTTCCCAACCCAACACATGTCTGCGAAGATCCTTTTGAAAACGACGATGAGCAAAATGTGGTGGACAAATGTGAAAAATTTGTAAGTTACAGAAGAAAGTTGATCATTCCAAATGAAACTGTTAGTTACAACAAACTTTTAGTATTGTTACTTAATATGATGTTTCACAACAGCGGGCAGATTGTGCAGACCTTTTGAAGGATGAAAAGTGGTCTTCTTGCAGCTGGGTTTTGAACCCAGAGCCATATATCAAGGCCTGTACAAATGATATTTGCTCGAGTCAACCTGAAGATGAAGACACCAGCATCTCTGCGCTCTGTGCAACTTTGTCTGAATATTCACGTCAGTGCTCTCACGCCGGAGGAACTCCACCGTCCTGGAGAACAGCAAACTTCTGTGGTAAGAAATGCTTTGATAATTTTGGTGAAAATGATAGGATTCTTCTGTCTTAAGCTGTTCCTTTGCTTTTATTCCTTATTAATAGCCGTTGTAAAGACTCTGTGTGTCTTGTATTCCTATTCAGCCGTGACATGCCCATACAATATGGTACATTCTGAAAGCGGCTCCCCCTGTATGGACACATGCTCACACAAAGACACGAACGCACTGTGTGAGGAACACAACATCGATGGATGCTTTTGCCCGCCAGGTCAGTACCACTATTTATATTATATAAACCATTATTTATTAACATAAACTAAAATTAATCTTTGCCCCACATATATAAATTATGTTTAAAAAATATTAAAATACAAAACTGTTATTTTAAATTGTAATAATGTTTCATAATATTACTGTTTTTATTGTATTTTTTCCATATTAGAATCACATTAAGTTGATATTGTTGCACTGTATCTTTGTTATAGGAACTTTGTTTGATGACATCTCAAACACGGGCTGCATCCCAGCAGAAAAGTGTCAGTGCAAACATGACCGCGTCTACAACACAGGAGAGATCCTACGCAAAGATGAGGAAGAATGGTAAGAAAACACATTTAACTCAGTTCTCCTCATATTCCTAATATCCATATGTATGGCACATTTTTTTATTCTAGTGCATTTTGTGTCCTTTCATGTATTTTACTACTCGTATATAAGAAAAATATGCATATTCTTCAATATTACTGTTAACTGTATATTCCTGACAAAATGCTAAATTATGATGACATTGGATAAATAGGAAAAATGGCCAGAACTGTGATTTACCATGTTGGCATCTGAAGCTCATTGTTTTCCACGTCTGTTTGTAATTGTATGTGTAACTCAGTATATGTAAGGAGGGAAACTGGATCTGTACGAGTATTCCCGGCTCTGGCCTGTGCTCAGTAGAGGAAGGATCTCACTTCACCACCTTTGATGGGAAAGAATTCACTTTCCATGGAGACTGCAACTATGTGCTCTCAAAAGTAAGTGTTTTAGTTACTAACAACCAGTGTTGGGCAGTAACTAGTTACTGTAACTTAGTTACTGTAATAATATTACTTTTTGCAGTAACTAGTAGTGTAACTAATTACTAATAAGATTTCAGTAATAATATTACAGTTATCATCCATAAAACAGCTTAGTTACTTAGTTACTTTTGATGCCTCAACCCCGCTGATTTAAAATCCAACAATTGAATAATTCCTAGATTTATTTTCATAACTTTCCCGACTCACACATGCATGTGATGTCCCCAGTGTAGCAGGCAAGCTTGGAATATGGAAAAGCTTACATTCAGCAGATAGAAATATTGCATTATATTGATTTTGTCAGGAAAAAAGATGATCTGAACACTGTTGTGTAAGTTGTGGCTTTACTTTACTCTGGCATTACATCCCTCTGATCAGCACGTGGTACATTATATTACTATAATTAAAAATATTTTTTGAAAATTATGCAGTTTCTTACAAACTTATGTGATTTCATAAAATACATAATGAAATATAATCATATATGGGAAACTGAGAAATTACAATTAGCTTCAAGCTACACATGACAATTAATGAGATTAATACAACACTTCTACTTGAATGTCACAATCAATCACTATTGAGTGTTTGTAATAACTTCTGATTGCGATCCAATGTGGATTTTGGTCAAATGATGAGGCAGAAATATGTTGTTAGTAACATTCAAGAAGAATTTGATGTGGAAGATACACAGTTAAAACTTATGTGGGGCATGAAGAAAAAGGAATGTAACTAGTAGTGTAACTAATTACTAGGGGTGGCACGGTTCACGGAAAAAAACCGAACCGAACGGTTCTCCACACACGGTCCGGCACGCACTAGGACCGCGGTTCAACTTAAATCTGACAACGCATGTGTAATATGGTTTGTTATAAATAACATGTAAAACAAACAGGGTTCGGCTAATGTATGTTTCTTTTAATGGATGCGCATTCTGGCTTCCCAGTACATTACAATAACAGCGATGAAAAGAAAAAAAAAAAGGTGGACAAACCATTCACTCTTGTTCAATGCGAGTTCCGTATGCTGGATTAGATGTAATTTATTCCGTCATCACCCGGGTGCTGATAGCGCGCGCGCACAGGTGAGACCTGAACAGCACACGTTGATATCTGTGTTTTATATAAACTTTGCCAGTTTAAACATTTAAGAGCCAGAGGACGCGAGCTGGCGCGCGCAATGAGAAGATTTGTGCGTGCTCGCATCAACCCGCGCCTCAGAACGCGCGCAAATATTAAGCTCTCTCTGAAGTATTGTGTTTGAATGGACAAATTCACACAAAAAGTATGCCAAAATGCCCGTCTTGGTAAGTATCCTATACCAGACATAGCTGGCTGAACGTACAGTATCAGTGCATTCTCTTAAAGTGACAGCACTTTCTTAATATTAATCAAACAGCAACAACAAAGAAATCACTCACTGCTCTTGATTGAATCGCTTTTGTAACTTTAATAAAGATTAATCTTTAATTTATACAGTCAAATATGCAATGCTGTTTTACATTTGATTACTTTATTCAATTTCTGTACCTAAAAACTAATGCTACCTAAAAAAAAAAACTGAAAATCACTGTTTAATTTATTTGAATCTTTACTCTATTGTATTTTTTGTGTGCTGTTGCTTGTAGTCAGACAGATTATTCTTATTTTCTATTTTTATTTGACAGTATAGTTTTTCCCTAAACATACCGAACCATACCGAAACCGTGACTCTAAAACCGTGATACAAACCGAACCGTGAAAAAGTTGAACCGTGCCACCCCTACTAATTACTGTTGCCAGAAAGTAATAAGTAAAGTAACAATATTACTTTTGAAAGGAGTAACTAGTAATGAGTAATATATTACATTATTTGAGTAACTAGCCCAACACTACTAACAACACCTTATTTAATTGCTAAGACATGTTGGTTTTTCTTTGGTTTGCATCCATGCTTTCGGAATATGTGAAATTCTTAAAATATGTTAACTTCTGCATTTGTTTTTGTAGGACTGTAAGGAATCCAAGTTCATCATACTGGGTCTGATTGTTCCTTGTTTTACTCATCAAACTGACACCTGTTTAAAGTCTGTTGTGGTGCTGTTTGACAACGACATGAAAAATGTGAGTACACTTCTCTACTTCCACAATCTTGTATATTTGGTTTTTATAGCAAACAGGTCTTTTTGACAGTTTGAGTGCGTGATGAGATGTACATATTACAGTGCTGTTCAAAAGTTTAAGGTCAGTAACATGTTTCAGATGTTTATGCTTACCAAGGCTGCATTTATTTGATTGAAAATACAGTCAAAACAGCAATATTGTTAAATATTATTACAATATTAAGCATCTGTTTTCTGTTTCTGTGATTGCAATAAATGAATTTTCAATCTTCAGTGTCATGTGATCCTTCAGAAATCATTCTAACATGTTGATTTGGTGCTGCAGAAACATTTCTTATCATTAATGTTGAAAACAATTGTGCTCCTTAAACATTTTCTGGAAAACGTGATACATTTTCAAGATTCCTTGAGGAATAGAAATAAAACAGCAGACTTTACTGTTATTTTTATTCACTGTAATGTGTCCTTGGTTAATAATAATAGTATTTCTTTTAAAAAACGGTGCTCTTTTTTATTCAGCCTCTGATTATTAAAGCTGACGGGACGGTGCAACACAATGCAGAAATTTCACTTCCTTACATGACTGGTGAGAGAGAAGAAGCTTTTTTTCTGTGTTTCAGAGCCTATGTGCTAATATATATATATATATATATACCTTTTTCAATCTCTTCGACTCTCTTTCTCTCAGCTGACTTCACGGTGTTCATGCCGTCATCGTTTCACATCATGCTTCAGACCACCTTTGGGCTGCAGGTGCAGGTACAGCTGGTGCCTCTCATGCAGGTGTACATCACCGTGGACCAAAGCTTCCAGGGCAAGACATGTGGTGAGACCTCTGTCTTAAAAAGCATGAAAAAACATATGAATTATAAAGTGAGTCCATCGTGACAGCCAATATTGTGGCATTTGTTTGTTTATGCAGGTATCTGTGGAAATTTTAACAAAGTGCTGTCAGATGATCTGAAGACCCCTCAGGGAGTGGTGGAGGGTACACCGGTTTCCTTTGCAAATGCCTGGAAGGCCCAGTCCAACTGCCCCGACCGTACAGAGAGACTGGACGACCCCTGTTCCTACAGCAGTGACAGCGGTGAGAGACTTTTTGCTTCCAAAGTCAATGTGGCGATATCAGACCGATTAGTTTTTAATTTTGTATTCGTATTGTTTTATACATATACCGAAGGGTTTATAAGTAGATTGAATAGTAATAGATTCGTATGCGATCAAGAGCACTAGTGTGTGTTCACGTATGACCGAAAACCACATCAGCAGGTGTCAGTATTCTTCCAATACTGTTGCATCAGCCAGTATTTCCACATAAAATTACGTGGTGCCCATGTTTTAATAACGTATCTGCTCATTTATGCATTTTTTGTTAAGAAGGAGTTTTAATTAAATTGCCATCTTTTATGATGCTTTTAGAGCACTTCGCTGAGCACTGGTGTTCCAAGCTGAAGGACAAGGAGAGCCTCTTTGCCAAATGTCACACCACTGTCAATCCAGACAGCTACTACAAAGTATGATCTGAAACAGTAGCAGATCATATACAGACAATCAGCATTTTCTTAACCTTTTGAAACTAAGCAACCCAGTTTTGTATTATAGTATTTATTAATATTTTAAATGAGCTTTTATGCTTACATGTTCAGTTTCAGTAATTGTGTGCTTTTGTTTTTTAAATATTTCTATTTAGCTTTAAATTTAGCCATTTATCCCTAGCTTCCACAGTGACACAACATGTCTACTTTCAGAGATGCAAATACTCCAGCTGTACCTGTGAGAAGAGTGAGGATTGTCTGTGTACAGTGTTCTCCGCGTACACCCGGGCCTGTGCAGCTAAAGGAATAATCCTCCAAGGCTGGAGAGACATTGTGTGCAGTAAGATGGCTGAAAATGATTTATTCTGTAGATGGATGGATAAGGGGAAATTTTCAGTGAATAAATTGTCAAAAGTCTATTTAATTCTAAGTCATGTGATTAATTGTGCAAGTTTTTCACACTAACAAAGAAATGCATATAATTTTGTGAGGGAGAAAATACTAATCTCAGTCTTTGCAGTGTACAATTTTTCCTTTGCACTATTCTCTGTATTATAAAAATGTAATATTAAATATATTTGAATTGAATTCTAAAGGTTCAGGTGTTTACATCTTGGATTAAAAGTAAATATTTTCCAGGTAATATTTTCATAATTTAATTTTAATTCAGTAGTAATGAAAAGTTGATGCCAACTTCATATCTTTATAATATAATGCTTACCATTTTTCACACACTATATAAGTCTATAAAACAATATAGCTGACTTTATATTTTAGGAAGGGCATCCTTTACAAGTGGGGTCATTATATTTGGGTGTCTCAAAAAGCTTGAAAATCCCTTATCTAACCTAGAAGATTAGAAGAATGATTATGTAGTTTTGCTACATGCATCTTTAAGACACAATCTCTTTCAAACTGATCCCCTCAGAGAAATATACGGAGAATTGCCCTGCCTCGCAGAACTACTCCTATGAGCTGCAGAACTGTCAGCGTACCTGTCTGTCTCTCGCCTCTGAGCGTCAAAGCTGCAGCGTTGACTTTGTGCCCGTTGATGGGTGCGCATGTCCAGAGGGACTCTACCAGGATGAGAATGATCTGTGTGTACCTATGGAAAAATGCCCATGTTACCACAACGGACAGAAAATTCATCCCGGCAAGTCTGTCACCGTTAGGGATGAACACTGGTAAGTGAATGATAATAGACTGTGGGTATTAGTGGAGTAGTTATACAAGAAATTAAAAAACTATGAATTTAATATACAATTTGATCTTATTTCTCTGTCCAGTGTTTGCATGAATGGAAAACTTCACTGTCGTTCCTGGAAAACCCGAATTCTGGGTATGAAATGTTACTTTCATCTGCTGCATAGGATAAGTTTGTTTTCAGTTTATATGGACTACCATCACTAGTACTGGGCTATCATTGCATCTGTAGCCTAGGCATTACATAGTTATCTAGTCAAATGTGATTTTGAAATTAACTGGCGTACCAAGGTTTTAATAACCAACAAACAGTGAGCAATACCAGTTCTGATATGTTAGACAACAAGGTGGCAGAAGGCAAATATAAATGATGATGTACAAGTTAACTTTGAACTTTTATCACAATTTTTAATGTTTTCACAATTGCTTGACATCTGTTTTAAACAGTTTTTGAATATGGTTTCTTATATAACAAGTATAATATAACGTCTGCGTCTGATATCATTTGCAGGATGTTCCTCTCCGAAGGTTTTCTTCAACTGCAGTACAGCAGCCCCAGATGAACATGGATTGGAGTGTGCAAAGACTTGTTTGCAACAGGAAGTTGACTGTGTGAGTCTGTAGATTCTAACATCTCTTCTCTCTTTTTCTTTCCCAAAGTCTATCACTTGATTTTGCTGATGGTGTTATTAGTGTGGATAACAGCATTTTGCTTGTACATAATATTTTCTTCCCTTCTTTTCAGTTCTCACTGGACTGTCAGTCTGGCTGCCAGTGTCCTTTTGGTCTATTGGATGATGGGAGAGGACATTGTGTTAAACCGGATAACTGCCCGTGTAAACATGATGGACAGTATTATGCACCAGGAGCTGAGATATCCATAGATTGCAATAAATGGTCTGTAAAACAAGTGTTATTTTATTTCAAGTAATGAAATGTTTTTAAATAGTTTTAATTTCTTTTTTGTTGACAATAATAACTCAGTGTAAAACAACAGTCATTACCATTGCCACATTAAAGTTACATTACCATAAAACCCCTAAATAATGAGGAAATACAACCTGGCCTTTAATGATCTGTAGTATAATACTGTAGTCTCCCTCTATATTTGCAGCACTTGCAAATGGGGAAAATGGAAATGTACACATTATAAGTGTCCAGGCATATGCACCATTTACGGCAGTGGACATTATAAAACTTTTGATCAGCAAAGATTTGGCTTTAGGGGAGACTGCAGTTATATTGCTGTTCAGGTATGTGCATTTGGTCAGAGGCTTTATTTAAAAAAAATTACAAATAAAGCTCTTCCTTCAGGAGGCAACACAGCATGTTCTCTTGTTTTGCAGAACAAGTGTGGAAATAAAACTGGCAAATTTCATGTGATCACTGAGAATATGCCTTGTGGAACAACTGGGACCACATGTTCAAAGGCTGTCAAGATACTTTTGGGGGTAAGGCCACAGGCATAGCATGCTATGCAGTTTTATGTTTAGCAAAATATTCAATACTATGTGGTACATTCAGAGAAAAATAAAACGTTTTTAGCTGTTCAGCATGTCAAAGTTATTGTTACGTGAAGTGTAAGACAATAATAGTGTACAACAATTTTAATTTTAAAGGCCAATGAAGGATTTCCTCCCCTAATTCTCTTCAACATTTGAAAGCAATATAGAGTAAATGTCTGTCACTGGATTCTATAGCTGTTTTACAATGTTTGAGAATTTTTTTTTTTTTACTTCTCTCTCACACAGAGGACTTTGCTGCTGCTTTCTGATGGAAATGTAATAGCCACCGATATCGGAAGTGGTCCAAAGGTCAAGTACACTGAGAGAAACGTTGGGATGTACCTTGTCATTGATGCTAACATTGGGCTGACAGTTTTGTGGGACCGCAAAACCACCGTACGCATCATTCTGCAACCTCAGCACATGGTGAGTTGAAGCCATGATTCATGATCTTCAATTTTTATTTTTTGAACTGACACTTCCAGACAATTTTCAACAGTCACTAAATTTGATTTATTTGTAGCGCAACATCTGTGCTTTATTGTTTTTTGACAGGGAGAAGTTTGTGGTCTGTGTGGAAATTTCAATGGAAATGGAAAAGATGACTTTACCACTCAGGGAAATTTGCCAACTTCAAATATAATGGAGTTTGTGGACAGCTGGAAAGTGTTAAGCAATTGCCCGGATGCAAAACCAGACTTCAACCCATGCCTTGAGACCCCCAATCGAGAGACATGGGCAAAAATACAATGTAGCATCATCAAGGATATCGATGGTCCATTCAAAGTCTGCCATAACAAGGTACAGTTGCAACGACTTCTGAGTCAATAAATGAAGTTTCCTATAATGTGGTGTACAAGAATCCTACATATTTTTTAAGGATGAAAATGCATGTTCCCACAGGTGGATCCAAACCCATATTATGATAACTGTGTGAAGGACTCATGTGCATGTGACACAGGTGGAGATTGTGAGTGCTTCTGTACAGCTGTCGCAGCTTATGCTCAAGCCTGCAATGAGGCAGATGTTTGTGTGAACTGGAGAACCCCTGAGATCTGCCGTAAGCATCTTTAATTCTAGTGCACATCTTAATCTGTAATCTTTAAATGTGATTCATGCAGATTCTGAATCTCCAGCTACTGTTTTCTCAAAAAAAGATAATGTGAATAAATTGATTGCCTGATCATTGCTTGAAGTGAATTCTTTCTTTCAACAACACACTGTAGGTTTATTGCATTTCACTTAGTTCAACTGTACACATTCATACTTCTATCCATGTTTCTCTGTCAGCTGTGTACTGTGACTACTACAATAATGGAACAGAAGATTGCACATGGCATTACAATCCTTGTCTTACACCTTGCTACAAAACCTGTCTCAACCCTGATGGTATCTGCAGTAATAACAGTTTACCCCACCTGGAAGGTGAGTTGTCATCTAGTGCACACTAGTTTGCATTTTTCAAGACCGATTATGTACACTGGATATTTCTGGACCTTTTATTTAGTAATAAACTGGGATTAGAAATGGTTCAAGGAATGAAAACCATTAATGAACAACATTTTTGTTGGAAAGTAATAGAAAACATATTTGTTTTGTTGTAATTATGCCAATATCTATCTTTATCTCTTATACCTCTCTTTCTTAAACACTATCTAATTCCAAAATTACCCCACAATCTCTAGGGAAAGGCAATATTTGTACGTTAAGCATTTATTCTTGCATAAAGCCTGGTTTATATGCGACGCACCCATGCGAGCACAAAGGTGCGCCTGGCAAATATTATGTCATCGTGGTGTGGGAGGTCGTGCATGTTGAGTGCGCTAGACCCCATTTTGCATGGCAGTGTGCACAGAATTTTTTGTAACCTTGTGCGTGGCTCCGCTTCCAAAGATGTACAACTTCAAGGCGACTCTGGCCAAGGTGGCACATCTTTACCGGAATCTTTATGAATCGGAAGAAGTCATTTTGTTCTGTAAATGTGACCATTTACATTAAGCACCTAGTTTGTGCTTATCTAAAATGTATTGTCTATAATTACATTTACAAAATGAGCCTACAATTAGGGTTGTCACTAACGATTATTTTGGTAATCGAGTAATCGGTCAATTATTCTGAAGATTAATTTTTGTGGTAATAAAAATAGACCTAAGCGAACAAGAGACATTAAAAATGACTTAAAATACATATACAGTAGCAACGAGGCAATAATAATTGTTTCAAATAAAAAATCAAAAGGAAGTAATCATATAGTTTTATTAAACAAAACAGTTAAAATACATAATGTAATAAAACAATATAATCATCATTTATGTACAACCCGAATTCCGGAAATATTGGGACATTTTTAAAATTTGAATAAAATGAAAACTAAAAGACTTTCAAATCACATGAGCCAATATTTTATTCACAATAGAACATAGAGAACATAACAAATGTTTAAACTGAGAAATTTTCCACTTTTCCACTAAATGAGCTCATTTCAAATTTGAAGCCTGCTACAGATCTCAAAAAAGTTGGCACGGGGGCAACAAAGGACTGAAAAACCAAGAAATTTTGAAAAGATTCAGCTGGGAGAACATCTAGCAACTAATTAAGTTAATTGACATCAGGTCTGTAACGTGATTAGCTATAAAAGGGATGTCTTAGAGAGGCAGAGTCTCTCAGCAGTAAAGATGGGCAGAGGCTCTCCAATCTGTGAAAGAGTGCGTAAAAAGATTGTGGAATACTTTAAAAACAACGTTGCTCAACATCAAATTGCAAAGGCTGTGCAAATCTCATCATCTACAATGCATAACATCATCAAAAAACTGGAGAAATCTCTGTGTGTAAGGGACAAGGCCGAAAACCTTTGTTGGATGCCCGTGGTCTTCGGGCCCTCAGACGACACTGCATCACTCATCGGCATGATTCTGTCTTTGACATTACTATATGGGCCCAGGAATAATTTCAGAAACCACTGTCCAAACACAATCCACCATGCCATCTGCAGATGCCAACTAAAGCTCTATCATGCAAAAAGGAAGTCATTTATTAACATGATCCAGAAGCTCTGTCGTGTCCGGTGGCCCAAGGCTCATTTAAAATGGACTGTTTCAAAGTGGAAAAGTGTTCTATGGTCAGACGAGTCCAAATTTGACATTCTTGTTGGAAATCACGAACGCCGTGTCCTCCGGGCTAAAGACGAGGGAAATCTTCCAGCGTGTTATCAGCGTTCAGTTCAAAAGCCAGCATCTCTGATGGTATGGGGGTGCATAAGTGCATACGGTATGGGCAGCTTGCATGTTTTGGAAGGCACTATGAATGCTGAAAGATATATAAAGGTTTTAGAGCAACATATGCTCCCCTCCAGACGTCTATTTCAGGGAAGGCCTTGTGTATTTCAGCAGGACAATGCAAAACCACATACTGCAGCTATTACAACAGCACGGCTTCGTAGTAGAAGAGTCTGGGTGCTGAATTGGCCTGCCTGCAGTCCAGATCTTTCACCTATAGAGAACATTTGGCGCATCATTAAATGGAAAATACGTCAAAGACGACCACAAACTCTCCAGCAGCTGGAAACCTATATCAGGCAAGAATGGGAACAAATTCTAACACCAAAACTCCAGAAACTCATAACCTCGATGCCCAGACGTCTTCAAACTGTTTTGAAAAGAAGAGATGCTACACCATGGTAAACATGCCCCCGTCCCAACTATTTTGAGATCTGTAGCAGGCATCAAATTTGAAATGAGCTCATTTTGTGAATAAAATTGTAAAATTTCTCAGTTTAAACATTTGTTATGTTATCTATGTTCTATTGTGAATAAAATATTGGCTCATGTGATCTGAAATTCTTTTAGTTTTCATTTTAGTCAAATTTAAAAAAACGTCCCAACATTTCCGGAATTCGGGTTGTACATTATGTATTATATCAAATGCCTGCAGAGGGCGCCAACAGCCTGACGATTGTTTTTACACTTTACAGTGCGATCTAATCCTTGTCAAATATTGACTAAACAACATTTAATTCAAATGTCCACTTAACCAAAAGAACTGAACATTTAAATACAATAAAGCAATGTATTTCATGTTAGCTTGAGTCCATTAAATAATAGTTACACCTTTTGATTTTAATAACGTGTTATTGAATATTGAAATGAACTAAGATTAATAAATAATTAGAAGGATTTTTGATTGCCAGTTTATGTTAACTAATGAATAAATGAACTAATGTTAACCAAAGGAGCAATAATGTAAAAAATGTGATCGAACAGTAAAAGAATCAAAACATTTTTAAACATTATCTAGGAAATGTTGTAGTCCAGGTTAAAATGTAAAAAAAAAAAAAAGATAATAAATAACGTTTTTAAAGGGTTAGTTCACCCAGAAATGAAAATTCTGTCATTAATTACTCACCCTCATGTCATTCCAAACCCATAAGACCTTCGTTCATCTTTGGAACACAAATTAGGATATTTTTGATGAAATCTAAGAGCTTTCTGACATTTTATAGAGAGCAATGTCACTGAAATGTTCCCAGACCAGAAACGTAGTAAGGACATCGTTAAAATAGTCCATGTGACATCAGTGGTTCAATCGTAATTTTTTAAGAAGCTACGAGAATATTTTTTGTGCGTGAAGAAAACAAAAATAATGACTTTATTCAACTATTTTTCTCCTCCAAGTGAGCATCTTCCACCATTATCGAGAGTACCATGAAGCATGCGCATGCATTCCTCTGCTCGGCGAAGCAATCTTGATCGGCCCCGATCCCGATCCTTGAGATTGGCTCGGGAAATCCCTAGTGATTACAGGACTGCTTAGAAATGTTCATAAACCTTCAAATATCTAATAAAGTAATCTAATGAAATGTAATTTTGTTATTAACAATAAAGTATGTCATTAAAGGGTTAGTTCAACCAAAAATGAAAATTAGCCTGTGATTTACTCACCCTCGAGGCATCCTAGGTGTATATGACTTTCTTCTTTCAGACGAATCCAATCGGAGTTATATTAAAAATTGTCCTGGCTCTTCCAAGCGTTATCATTGCAGTGGGTGGGTGTTTCTGTTCAACAGTCCAAAAGACATCAAATAAAGTGTGCGCATCCATAATAAAACGTGCCTCACACGGCTCCGGGGAGTGAATAAAGGCCCCCTGTAGCGAATCCGTGCGTTTTTGTAAGAAAAGTATCCATATTTCAAATGTACAACACTTGTATAAACACTTCGCTCTCACTTCATCTAACTGTCATACGCCGAAGCCGTTCCGGCGGTTGATGTAGGACGTCGGCATAGCGTGATTAGTGATGAATGTGGAGAGAGAACAAAACAAAATGCCGGTCATGAATTAGAAGTAAAAACGAGGATTTGTAAAGAAAAATGTCGAAGGATTTCAATATAAGCCAAGAGGAGACTGTTTTTCCTTTGCTAAAGTAAACAAACTTTGCTTCCTTTGCTCTTGTAAACACATTTGCGAGACTATCATATCTCAGAGGCATGCACGCTGTGCATACGCCCTACGTCATCTGCCGTAATGGCTTCCGCGTTATTCATGCCCCGGAGCCGTGTGAGGCACGTTTTATTATGGATGCATGCTTTATTTGACGTCTTTTGGACTGTTGAACAGAAACACACACCTACTGCAATGATAACGCTTGGAAGAGCCAGGACAATTTTTTATATAACTCCGATTGGATTTGTCTGAAAGTAGAAAGTCATATACACCTAGGATGCCTCGAGGGTGAGTAAATCACAGGCTAATTTTCATTTTTGGTTGAACTAACTCCTTAAGTAAAATTATTCTACTAAATATAGTAAAAAATAATAGAACTTGTATAATAATTCAACTAATAGTAATATCTCTTGCCAGTAATTCACAAAACCTTTTGTGATCATGACTCACCAGTTAAGAACTGATGATGTATGTGCAACTATATTTATTTATTTATTTATTTATTTATGCAGGATGTTATCCAAAATGTCCAGAGGATAAGCCTATTTTTGATGAGCAAAATCAGATCTGTATGGAGGAATGTATACTGCCTTCTACACCAGAACCTACCACATCATCTACCCCTACACCGACAACTACCACAAAGTTTACTACAACAATATCAGAACCTACCACATCATCTACCCCTACACCAACAACTACTACATCTACTACTACAACACAAGAACCTACCACATCATCTACCCCTACACCGACAACTACTATGCCTACTACTACAACACAAGAACCTACCACATCATCTACCCCTACACTGACAACTACCACAAAGTCTACTACAACAACACCAGAACCTACCATGTCATCTACCCCTACACCGACAACTACTATGTCTACTACTATAACACCAGAACCTACCACATCATCTACCCCTACACCAACAACTATCACAAAGTCTACTACAACAACACCAGAACCTACCACATCATCTACTCCTACACCAACAACTACTACAGCATCTACTACAACTACACCAGAACCTACCACATCATCTACCCCTACACCGACAACTACCACAAAGTTTACTACAACAACATCAGAACCTACCACATCATCTACCCCTACACCAACAACTACTACATCTACTACTACAACACAAGAACCTACCACATCATCTACCCCTACACCAACAACTACCACAAAGTCTACAACAACAACACTAGAACCTACCACATCATCTACCCCTACACCGACAACTACTACAGCATCTACTACAACACCAGAGCCTACCACATCATCTACTCTTACGCCGTCAACTACTACAACGTCTACTACAACACCAGAACCTACCACATCATCTACTCCTACTCCAACAACTACCACAAAGTCTACTACAACACCAGAACCTACCACATCATCTACTCTTACACCGACAACTACAACAAAGTCTACTACAACAACACCAGAACCTACCACATCATCTACCCCTACACCGACAACTACCACAAAGCCTACTACAACACCAGAACCTACCACATCAACACCAGAGCCTACCACATCATCTATCCCTACACCAACAACTACCACAAAGTCTACTTCAACACCAGAGCCCACCACATCATCTACTCCAACACCGACAGCTACTACATCTACTACAACAGCACCAGAACCTACCACATCAACACCAGAGCCCACCACATCATCCACCACTACACCAACGACTACCTCAAAGTCTTCTACAACACCAGAACCTTCCACATCATCTACCCCTACACCGACAACTACCACAAAGCCTACTACAACACCAGAACCTACAACATCATCTACCCCTACACCGACAACAACACAGTCTAGATCAACAGCTGAAACAATAAGTGTTGTTACTGGAGAAAAAATAACCACAACAAAAATAACACCTGTATCACAAGGTGTAGGAACAACAACACCAGAACCTACCACATCACCTACCCCTACACCGACAACTTCTACAAAGCCTACTACAACAACAACACCAGAACCTACCACATCATCTACCCCTACACCAACAACTACCACAAAGTCTACTTCAACACCAGAGCCCACTACATCATCTACTCCTACACCAATAACTACTACAGCGTCTACTACAACAACATCAGAACCTTCCACATCATCTACCCCTACACCGACAACTACTACATCTACTACTACAACACAAGAACCTACCACATCATCTACCCCTACACCGACAACTACCACAAAGCCTACTACAACAACACCAGAACCTACCACATCATCTACCCCTACACCGACAACTACTACAGCATCTACTACAACACCAGAACCTACCACGTCATCTACTCCTACTCCAACAACTACCACAAAGTCTACTACAACACAAGAACCTACCACATCATCTACCCCTACACCGACAACTACCACAAAGTCTACTACAACAACACCGGAACCTACCACGTCATCTACCCCTACACCAACAACTACTACAGCATCTACTACAACACCAGAGCCTACCACATCATCTACTCCTACTCCAACAACTACCACAAAGTCTACTACAACACCAGAACCTACCACATCATCTACTCTTACACCGACAACTACAACAATGTCTACTACAACAACACCAGAACCTACCACATCATCTACCGCTACACCAACAACTACCACAAAGCCTACTACAACAACACCAGAACCTACCACATCATCTACCCCTACACCAACAACTACCACAATGTCTACTACAACACCAGAACCTACCACATCATCTAGCCCTACAACAACAACTATCACATTTACTTCAGCATCAACATCAACTAAGGCAACATGTATGATATGTTGGTGGTCTGACTGGTTTAATGTATATAATCCTGCAGTAGGAGGATGGGATGACTTGGAGACTTACAAAAACATTGCAGGAAGTGGAAATGAGATCTGTGAAGAGCCAGTAGATATCGAATGTAGGGCTGTGGGCCAACCTGACATGAGCTTTGACGATTATATTGATCATTCAAAACAAGTTGCCCATTGCAATGTTTCATATGGATTGGTGTGCAAGAAAGAACAACAGAATTTCCGGCCCTATAAATGTGTTGATTATGAAATACGTGTTAACTGCTGTATGCCTTGTTCAAGTACCACATCCTCTACCCCTACAACAACAACTACTACAAAATCCTCTACTACAACACCAGAACCTACCACATCATCTACCCCTACACCGACAACTACCACAAAGCCTACTACAACAACAACTGAACCTACCACATCATCTACCCCTACACCGACAACTACCACAAAGCCTACTACAACAACAACAGAACCTACCACATCATCTACCCCTACACCGACAACTACCACAAAGCCTACTACAACACCAGAACCTACAACATCATCTACCCCTACACCGACAACAACACAGTCTAGATCAACAGCTGAAACAATAAGTGTTGTTACTGGAGAAAAAATAACCACAACAAAAATAACACCTGTATCACAAGGTGTAGGAACAACAACACCAGAACCTACCACATCACCTACCCCTACACCGACAACTTCTACAAAGCCTACTACAACAACAACATCAGAACCTACCACATCATCTACCCCTACACCAACAACTACCACAAAGTCTACTTCAACACCAGAGCCCACCACATCATCTACTCCTACACCAATAACTACTACAGCGTCTACTACAACAACATCAGAACCTTCCACATCATCTACCCCTACACCGACAACTACTACATCTACTACTACAACACAAGAACCTACCACATCATCTACCCCTACACTGACAACTACCACAAAGCCTACTACAACAACACCAGAACCTACCACATCATCTACCCCTACACCGACAACTACTACAGCATCTACTACAACACCAGCACCTACCACGTCATCTACTCCTACTCCAACAACTACCACAAAGTCTACTACAACACAAGAACCTACCAAATCATCTACCCCTACACCGACAACTACCACAAAGTCTACTACAACAACACCGGAACCTACCACGTCATCTACCCCTACACCAACAACTACTACAGCATCTACTACAACACCAGAGCCTACCACATCATCTACTCTTACTCCGTCAACTACTACAACGTCTACTACAACACCAGAACCTACTACATCATCTACTCCTACTCCAACAACTACCACAAAGTCTACTACAACACCAGAACCTACCACATCATCTACTCTTAAACCGACAACTACAACAAAGTCTACTACAACAACACTAGAACCTACCACATCATCTACCGCTACACCAACAACTACCACAAAGCCTACTACAACAACACCAGAACCTACCACATCATCTACCCCTACACCAACAACTACCACAATGTCTACTACAACACCAGAACCTACCACATCATCTAGCCCTACAACAACAACTATCACATTTACTTCAGCATCAACATCAACTAAGGCAACATGTATGATATGTTGGTGGTCTGACTGGTTTAATGTATATAATCCTGCAGTAGGAGGATGGGATGACTTGGAGACTTACAAAAACATTGCAGGAAGTGGAAATGAGATCTGTGAAGAGCCAGTAGATATCGAATGTAGGGCTGTGGGCCAACCTGACATGAGCTTTGACGATTATATTGATCATTCAAAACAAGTTGCCCATTGCAATGTTTCATATGGATTGGTGTGCAAGAAAGAACAACAGAATTTCCGGCCCTATAAATGTGTTGACTATGAAATACGTGTTAACTGCTGTATGCCTTGTTCAAGTACCACATCCTCTACCCCTACAACAACAACTACTACAAAATCCTCTACTACAACACCAGAACCTACCACATCATCTACCCCTACACCGACAACTACCACAAAGTCTACTACAACAACACCAGAACCTACCACATCATCTACCCCTACACCGACAACTACCACAAAGCCTACTACAACAACAACAGAACCTACCACATCATCTACCCCTACACCGACAACTACTATGTCTACTACTACAACACCAGAACCTACCACATCATCTACCCCTACGCTGACCACTACTACAGCATCTACTACAACTACACCAGAACCTACCACATCATCTACCCCTACACCGACAACTACCACAAAGTCTACTACAACAACGTTAGAACCAACCACATCATCTACCCCTACACCGACAACTACTACATCTACTACTACAACACAAGAACCTACCACATCATCTACCCCTACGCTGACCACTACTACAGCATCTACTACAACTACACCAGAACCTACCACATCATCTACCCCTACACTGACAACTACCACAAAGTCTACTACAACAACACCAGAACCTACCATGTCATCTACCCCTACACCGACAACTACTATGTCTACTACTACAACACCAGAACCTACCACATCATCTACCCCTACACCGACAACTACCACAAAGTCTACTACAACAACACCAGAACCTACCACATCATCTATCCCTACACCAACAACTACTACAGCGTCTACTACAACTACACCAGAACCTACCACATCATCTACCCCTACACCGACAACTACCACAAAGTTTACTACAACAACATCAGAACCTACCACATCATCTACCCCTACACCAACAACTACTACATCTACTACAACAACACTAGAACCTACCACGTCATATACCCCTACACCGACAACTACTACAGCATCTACTACAACACCAGAGCATACCACATCATCTACTCTTACGCCGTCAACTACTACAACGTCTACTACAACACCAGAACCTAACACATCATCTACTCCTACTCCAACAACTACCACAAAGTCTACTACAACACCAGAACCTACCACATCATCTACTCTTACACCGACAACTACAACAAAGTCTACTACAACAACACCAGAACCTACCACATCATCTACCCCTACACCGACAACTACCACAAAGCCTACTACAACACCAGAACCTACCACATCAACACCAGAGCCTACCACATCATCTATCCCTACACCAACAACTACCACAAAGTCTACTTCAACACCAGAGCCCACCACATCATCTACTCCAACACCGACAGCTACTACATCTACTACAACAGCACCAGAACCTACCACATCAACACCAGAGCCCACCACATCATCCACCACTACACCAACGACTACCACAAAGTCTACTACAACACTAGAACCTTCCACATCATCTACCCCTACACCGACAACTACCACAAAGCCTACTACAACACCAGAACCTACAACATCATCTAACCCTACACCAACAACAACACAGTCTAGATCAACAACTGAAACAATAAGTGTTGTTACTGGAGAAAAAATAACAACAACAAAAATAACACCTGTATCACAAGGTGTAGAAACAACAACACCAGAACCTACCACATCACCTACCCCTACACCGACAACTTCTACAAAGCCTACTACAACAACAACACCAGAACCTACCACATCATCTACCCCTACACCGACAACTACTATGTCTACTACTACAACACCAGAACCTACCACATCATCTACCCTTACGCCGACAACTACCACAAAGTCTACTACAACAACACCAGAACCTACCACATCATCTACCCCTACACCGACAGCTACTACAGCGTCTACTACAACTACACCAGAACCTACCACATCATCTACCCCTACATCGACAACTACCACAAAGTCTACTACAACAACACCAGAACCTACCACATCATCTACTCCTACACCAACAACTACTACAGCGTCTACTACTACAACACCAGAGCCTACCACATCATCTACTCCTACTCCAACAACTACCACAAAGACTACTACAACACCAGAACCTACCACATCATCTACTCCTACACCGACAACTACAACAAAGTCTACTACAACACCAGAACCTACCACATCATCTACCCCTACACCGACAACTACCTCAAAGCCTACTACAACACCAGAACCTACCACATCAACACCAGAGCCTACCACATCATCTACCCCTACACCAACAACTACCACAAAGTCTACTTCAACACCAGAGCCCACCACATCATCTACTCCTACACCAATAACTACTACAGAGTCTACTACAACAACATCAGAACCTTCCACATCATCTACCCCTACACCGACAACTACTACATCTACTACTACAACACAAGAACCTACCACATCATCTACCCCTACACCGACAACTACCACAAAGCCTACTACAACAACACCAGAACCTACCACATCATCTATCCCTACACCGACAACTACTACAGCATCTACTACAGCACCAGAGCCTACCACATCATCTACTCTTACGCCGTCAACTACTACAATGTCTACTACAACACCAGAACCTACCACGTCATCTACTCCTACTCCAACAACTACCACAAAGTCTATTACAACACCAGAACCTACCACATCATCTACTCCTACACAGACAACTACAATAAAGTCTCCTACAACACCAGAACCTGCCACATCATCTACCCCTACACCAACAACTACCACAAAGCCTACTACAACACCAGAACCTACCACATCAACACCAGAGCCTACCACATCATCTACCCCTACACCAACAACTACCACAAAGTCTACTTCAACACCAGAGCTCACCACATCATCTACTCCAACACCGACAGCTACTACATCTACTACAACAGCACCAGAACCTACCACATCAACACCAGAGCCCACCACATCATCCACCCCTACACCAACGACTACCACAAAATCTACTACAACACCAGAACCTACCACATCATCTACCCCTACACCGACAACTACAACAACACCAGAACCTACCACATCATCTACCCCTACACCGACAACTACAACAACACCAGAACCTACCACATCATCTACCCCTACACCAACATCTACAACAAAGTCTACTACAACATCAGAACCTACCACATCATCAACCCATACACTGACAACTACAACAAAGTCTACTACAACAACACCTACCCCTACACCTACTCCTACACCAACTCCACGTTACGACTGTCCAGAATGGGACAAAAATGTACTATTTAATATACTTTCTTTTAATTTTTGTTTCAAGGGGTCATGAAATGCAGTTTCAGATTTTTATATTGTTTCTTGAGGTTTGTTTATCAAGTTTTTTACAATATTTGTAAAAATTATAATTTTCCATTCACATTTTCACTCTCTGTGAAAACCACTCAATGTCAAGGGGCGACCTCTTGCAGAAACTGAAGTAAATGCCCACTGTTGTGATTAGCTAAATTTATCGCACCATATCCATGTCCTGCTTTACAGCATGTCATGTATTTTGATACTCGAGATGGCAAGCGCTGTGATAAGGACAATTATGTTTGAGCCAGAGTCAGATACCAACACAGTCAAAATTTAAACAACGCAACCACAACATGTATCACTGTTGTGATTGATGAACAGACATGACTTGTTCAGGACACACCTCTTTGATTGCATACAATTACAGTACATATGATGTACATTAAGGGGCGGGTCGAGGACATCACGATTCTCCTGATTTCAAATCTGGGCATTTCAGAAGGAGAGAAAAGAATAATTCATATTTTAAACTGGGCAGTTAGTTTTGAGTTCTGAAACTTATTATTGTAGAGGAACCTCTTATATATGTTAATATCAAGAACATTTTGATTCTCCATGTCATGACCCCTTCAAATATATGTAGTGTATTTCTATTGGAGGAATGTACTTTTATAAGTATCCATGTTGTCATTTAAATATTCTAAGGAAATAACATACACTACATTGCAATTTTACATGTATCAGTCTTTCTAATTCTATTACTTTTCTCATTATCACCAGACCAATGAGACCTTCTACTTGTGTGACTGCTTAATGGCGAGGTGCATAGAAGACAACATCATCGAAACTATCCCATTTGAATGCCCTCCACTGCAGAACATCACCTGTGAAAATGGCAAAAAACCAGTGCTTGTCTATGATGAGCATGGCTGCTGCCAATATTATGCATGTGACTGTGAGTAAACTGGTATTCACAATCTTTATATTTGATACTGTAATTATTGAAATGAATAGCAATGATGTCCTGTCAAGCCCAATATGCTTTATTTGAAACTGTTATGCTTTCATGGTTTCAAAGTTGCTTGAATTTTGAATATGTTCCTTTAAAATTACTATAATTTAACATTTTAACTGAAAACAATTCAGTCATTATCTGTGATTTCATTGCATCTCATCCAGTCTCTTTGGTTTGATGTGGCGCAAGAAAAGAAAATTGTCTCTGTCACAGGTTAAATGACAAAGTGGTTATGATGACATTTTGAATTTGTCAAATGTCAATTGTTATTTTCAACAATCAATGCACATAGGATCAGATTTACTAAACAGGTAAAATTAGCATTAGACCGCAAGCACAAATGGGAGTGGAAAGTTGTGGCTGATCTACTGCACAAATTAAAGAACACAGAAGCAGCCAGCTCATTTCCATATTGACAATGCAAAATAGGAAGAGGAACACAAAATAAAATAAAAAATTATGTAGCTTGGTAATCGATATATTCAGACTTACATTGTCATTCCAAATAAATTAACACAATGTGGAGAAAATTTTCTCACTTCTACCATGAGCTCTGTCTTCTCTGGGGTGCCTCCTCCTAGCAGCAACTATCACAGCCATGTCCAGCACAAAATGGATAAAGATAAGTTTTTTTGGGCATTAAATAATGGCACAAATACCAGTAATTTGATGACTGCAAACCTTAGTAAATCATGCATGATTCATTTAAATACCCTTCTCTCAGAAAATTTTGCTTCTGAAAGGAAAACTCCTACAAATGCACATGCAATAAGATCAGCCACAAAAATGACTGTCTCACACCTTTCATTGCTTATTTTTCACTGCATGTCATTAGTAAAAAAGCAGTAGTTTTTTAACTGCAAAAAGAGAGTTTGTCTGGAACAAGCTGTAAGTAAATCTGGCCTTTAGTGTTTACCAAATTCAAGTAGCTTGTTCAGTTCAAATAATTGAATGCTGTTTTTTTTTATTGTTCACCCTCTCCTAATCATAGGCTTTTGTGAAGGCTGGGGTGACCCGCATTACATCACATTTGATGGACACTTCTACAGTTATCAAGGAAACTGCACTTATGTATTAATGGAGGAAATCAGGCCTCAATTCCATTTGAAGATCTACATCGACAGTGTCTACTGTGACCCTGTTGAGCATGTATCCTGTCCCAGATCTATAATTGTGTCTTACAACAAACTAGTCATAACACTCACAAATCACAATCTCATAGGAGGTGCAGACCTAGAGGTGAGACTTTATAGATTTGGAATGAATAACATGTTTTGTCTGCTTTACTAAGTATCCTAAAATTCTCCTGTCATAACAGGCTTTTGAGAACAACGTAAAGATACCACTACCACATACTCGTAATGGTGTGAGAGTTGTAAGCTCAGGCCTAGACTTGATCCTGAGTATTCCACTGCTGGGTGTTAACATAACATTTGGAGCCACTGGCTTTGGCGTCAGTCTGCCATTCCAGCTTTTTGGAAACAACACGCAAGGTCACTGTGGTAAGTCAGCCACCCCCCATTTTCTGTATGGATGGTGACATCACAGTGTGGATGGTATATGAGGGATTTGTTTTTATGCATTGCCCATCTAAATTACTCCAAATTAATTCTCACTAAGGAACATGCAACAACAACCAGGCTGATGACTGCATGATCCCTGGAGGGATCTTGGTGGACGACTGTGCAGTAATGGCAGATTACTGGCCAGCCAGTGGCGTGAACGGTGAAATTTGCACTCCACCAACTGCATTACCTACCGTTGGGGGTAACAAACCTACATCTAAGCCATGCCCAGTTCATCCTGACTGCAACCTTCTTGATAGCGAGTGAGTGGATTCTGTGTGGTGTTTTTATTATACATTTCAATATACGTGGCTTCCAAAGTGATATTTACTACCTCTGTCTTTCTCAGGGTGTTCAAAGCATGCCATTCCCATCTGTCCCCCAAAAACTTCATTTTAGCATGTGAATATGACAGTTGTCATATGAGCAACCCTGCCGTGGTGTGTACCAGTCTGCAGACTTACGCAAGGTCTTGCTCTCAATTAGGGATCTGCATACACTGGAGGAACTACACTAACCTTTGCAGTAAGTAGCATTTTATTAATTTTATATCATCCTGTTTCTTTAGGTTTTTCCAAAACTCTTAACTTTCTGTTGTACATTTCTGACTTTAAATTCCTTTTTTTATATGAGATTTTCTTTGTGGTCTCAGACTTTTGGATGTTTAAAGATTATTGTGTGTAAGTGTTGTATTTGTCTTTTCTTCCCCAGATATTGAATGTACAGCAGATAAAGTCTTCAATCCTTGTGGTCCAGCTGAGCCACCAACCTGTGCTGATATGTATGCCCATTTATCCAATTTTTTCCAATATTTTAAATAATTTAGACATTTGAGAATATAAAAGTTTAGATGTTTATTGGAATGAATCTCAGGTGATATGTGTAATAAAAAAGGTAAATACTTTGCAGACCTGGACAGAACACCATTAAAGTGCCCACAGAGGGCTGCTTCTGTCCTGAGGGCTCATTGCTCTTCAACAAGGAGGCAGGAGTCTGTGTGAACAAATGCGGTGAGAAGCCTTCGAGTCAAGTTTATGTGCATGCATATTGAGATGTACATGTGCTTTTCAAGAACATATCTGTCTAATTTTGTTCTTCCCTTTTTGTTTTTAGGATGCCTGGACGCCTCTGGAACACCACGTGAGGTATGGCAGTGTTTAACAGTTTTAATTTAGCTGTTTGCTCAATACTAGAATTTAATTTCATAATTCTTAAACTTCAAGGTATTTCCATAACTTTTAACTGAATTCTCTTGATATTTTGTGGCAGTTTGATGAAGTTTTCGAATACAACTGTGAGGAGTGTATCTGTCATAAGGGCAGCAAATCTGTGATCTGTAAGCCCAAGAAGTGTCCTGATGTGAACCCTTCGAGCTGCACTGAGCCTGGCTTTGTGGTGGTCAATGTCACCGATCCTTCAGACCCATGCTGCAACAAACAAGTTTGCAGTAAGTTAATGTATTTTTTTTCAAGAGTACAGTTTTTTTGATTTGGGTTCACATCTTCCTTTTGATTTGTGTGATGTAGATTGTGATGCCAACATGTGCCCACCTATGGATACAAAGTGTGCAGTCGGATATGCACCAGTCCTGGAAGTGCCTGACGGAAAATGCTGTCCAGTAATCAAATGCGGTATTGCTATTATTCACACTTCAGTTAATTTTTGTGACATTTGTATGCTTATTTTTGTCTCAGATTGTGTCTGTAATATCATTCTTTACAGTTTTGTGTTTTGTTGTTTGCCTCCTCAGAGCCAAAGAAAGTGTGCGTCCACAAAAATAGGGAATATGAGGTAATTAAAATGACTGTAATAGTACTTTTTTTTAATCATAACATTTCTGATTCATTTTTTTAAGTAATAATTAAGCTTTACATGCTCATCTCTCCCATTACTTCCCCCAGCCTGGTACTGACATCCCAGTTGTTGACTGTCAGGAATGCAGCTGTACGTGGGACGTGGATCCTAAAACGCAGTTCTTCAAGATCAAATGTGGATTTGTGCAGTGCAATGAGAAATGTGATCCTGTAAGTTGCATGACAAGCTTCTGATCAGCTTGTCCCAGGACTGAGTGTAATTTCATTGACTTCATTTGATGTTTATTTTTTTCCCAGGGTTATGAATATGTTGACACAAACTTTGCTGACTGCTGTGGAAAGTGTGTGCAAACTCACTGCATTGTCAATATCAATGGCGTCGATCATATAATGAAGGTAAAGTCAAATGTCAAAGGTTCAGTTGCCTTGACGTGTGGAATATTCAGGTTAAATGGAACTTGAATTAACATGGGTCAGATGTACTAAACAGGACAAATTAGCGTTAGAGCGCAATTCTATAAAGGCGCCAATGGGAGGGGCAAATTCTGCGGGTTATTTACCAACAATGCGCACATTAAAGCACAAAGATACAACCAGATCAATCTGACCAGCGCAATCTACCAAAAGCAGTGCAAATTACTGCCTGATTTAAGACATGCTTTTTTTGGCATTAAATAATGGCACAAAAATCAGTAATTTGACAAGCACAAACGTTAGTAAATTGCGTAGTGTGATTCATTTTAATACTCTCCTCCCATAAATTTTGCATCTGAAAGGAAACTCCTACAAATACATATTCAATAAGGTCAGGCACATTTTGTGTGAGGAACATACCCAAATTTAAGCCGGTACTCCTTTAAAATCTCATTCCTCTAACAAACCTAAAATTTTTGCAATAAATTTGACCTTGTTCTCTTTTTGTTCGTAGGAAGGAGAGACTTTGCCTTCCACAAATCAGGGCTGTGATAGAATCACGTGTACTAAAGTTAATGGACAGTTCATCACCAACAAATACACAGTCCAGTGTCCTCCTTTCAACATTTCCAACTGCCAGCCTGTCAGTACTTCATATATCATACAAACACACATTTACATGTTAGACTGACTAATCATGGTGATTAAATCACATTGATGACATTCTGCCTTTGTGATTCGCTCTACAGGGCACCGTCCAGCTGTCATCTGATGGCTGCTGCCATGTTTGTGAGTATTTCTTTTTTTAAAAAAGAAAACAATGTGAATTTTGGTTGATTTGAGTCGATTATTAATGTGTCTATGTGCGTTCAATTGCCTGTGTTTGAAGGTGTGGACCAAATTAAGGGATGTCAAGTGCAGACTGTTCGTGATTACATAAATCACAACGACTGTCAGTCAGAGAAAAAAATGGACCTGACATTTTGTGGTGGAGACTGTACCAGTTTTAGCAGGTGAGTAGACACAGACTCTGTTACGAAAACCTACATAGTTGGCATCCTAACTTAAACAAAAACTCTTAAGTGACTAGGTTGAAATGGTTTACATTTGTTTTTCTCTCTTTCTCACATTCGTAGGTACACTGAACCTGGATTGTCCTCTTGTACCTGTTGCCAGGCCACTCGCGCAAGTAATCGCACAGTGAATCTTGGTTGCATAAACGGAGACATAGTGACCTACACATACATCCATGCTGAGGAGTGTGCCTGTCGCAGAACTAACTGTCATAGAGCAGGAGTGGACCACACACTCATTGAAGACAGCCAAAGAAAACGCAGCTTAGGACTTCCGTGAGCAGCAGCATTGAATCATCCACCCGAAGACACAGGAAAATGAATTCTTTGTGAAACTTTGTTTGGAAATTAATTTAAATTGCACATGCTTTGTTTAACATTTCTTAAACTTTATCTATAGAGCTTTCCTTATTTCTTTGTTGGATAAATATGTACTGTTTTGCTGGCTTAAAATTAAAAGCAATTAAAAAGGCATTTTAAAATAAATTCATGTTTGAGTCATTCATTTAGAATATGTTTATAGTTTATGTGGTGTTTATTTATACATATCTAGCATTTGGTCATGACTTTGGTGTTCCTAGCACCATGATGTGCTGTTTGGGTTAGGGAAATGCTTTAAAACAAAAAAGACCAAAAACTGTCACCGAAATTGTATGATACAATTAAGTTGCTTTTGAATGTTAAGATCATCAAAGCACGTAAATCTTTACGTGCATGAATCACCTTGCTGAAATTACCTACTGCTTCTATTTTTTTTTCTTTCTATTTTATAGTAGTGTTTGTTTATGGACAGTCATGGGACAGTTAAAGCAAGACAGGCATTTAATTTCATAATATGATTTGTCAGCATTTTGACTTTGTTATCCTGTTGTTAAAAGGGCAACTCTTACCTTGTGAGAATGTCAGAATTCTTCCCAATCTTTAGCACTGGATAAAGTTACATGGAGAAAAAAATAATGTAACAGAATGACTAATTAATCCTACAAGAAAAGTATTTACAATCGAGCAACACTGAGCAAGTATCAATATCTCTAACAAACATTAACAGGATGTCTTTGGAAAGTAGACCACTGTATTGGTTTGGTTTGGTTTAACACAAAATAATTGTAATGTAATAATTATAATAGCCATGTGATAGTAAGACAGTTTTTGATAGTACCAGACATCTCTTAAGTACTTTTACATTGCACACAATGCAACAGAATCAATGAATATTAGTCATTAAACAGGATCTGGATCAGCTGGTTGTTCCAGTTATGTTATGTTGTATTCTATTGGAAATATTTTAGATATTTGAATATTGACTTTCGATATTAGCCTAACAAGTGGAGCATGGAACGTTGTACGTGGATTTGATCCTGTGTTAAAATGACAAACCAAAACAAATTTATAAATAAAATTTTACTTACTTACACTCTTAAAAATAAAGGTGCTTCCAGGGGCAGATTTAGTGAATTGGGGGCCCCAGGCAAATATAGGAATGGGGCCCTATACATTTGCACACATTTACCTAGATCAACCTTGAGGTTTCTTTTTTTGTCGTGATGCTTGCTGCTGCACAATGGTGCCCCATAGTTGAGTCCAATATTTCTACATTTTTCATGTACATGTTATAATGGGATTCTTTCATTTACATTTATTTATTTAGCAGACACTTTTATTATTTCATGTTGTAGACCACGAAATAGCAATTGATTTACCGTTGAGATGCAAGTTTTAACAAAAAAAACTAAATAAATTATAAAATGATAAACCTCACAACTGAACCTTTAAACCATTTTTTTTTGAGAAAAGGGATGAGTCAGAAGTATAAATTATTATATTATTTAAAACGGATTTATGTGGGTGCAGACTGGATTATTGAAAATGCACATTCATTCTCTGCCAGTAGCAGGTGCTTTGCGTGATTTTTTCCCCCAAACCAGTTAAGTGCAAACCACGCCCCCTACGAGAAAACCCCACCCCGCAGCTATGACTCATGTGTCTGGCTCGATTTCATTGGTCAACTATATCACAGCGCTGATTGGCTACACTACGTTGAAAGAAACAATGTTTAATACAACACCCAAAATACAAAAGGTATACAAAGTGTGTATAAGAAATGAAACATTCTACAAACAATTTACAACTTAAATAAAAGGGTGTGTTTTATGAATAAAAATATTGCGTAAAACTACATAGTAAACGCACACAAACAGTATCTTAACACTGAATCTTATCAATTACTGGATCTTAACAACAAAAACTGTCAAACACAATAAAACGTTTTTTTTTTATATATATATATAATTTCTTAGTTGTTGTTTTTTTCCCTTATTAATTCTGCAAACAATATGACCTCCTTACCTGCAGCCCTAGCCCAGAATTAAAAAGACTTTGGTGTGTTTGACTTGAAGCAGCATCAAAGTACTCAGAGAATGATTCAAAGGCAAGACTTTGTTTGCATTCACGTTATGATTACGGAGCTGATTGGCCATCATCCCGGACACAACCTCTTTGCACTTCTCCACTCAGTCAGACACTACAGATCTCAGTGCACTACTAGAACATCTAGACATAAAAACTGTTTTTTTCCCCTATGCTATCACCCTTTTAAACAGCTAACACAGAAATTATTACCCGTTTTCTGTAATTCATTTCTCCATTTCTAGCTATTGCCTGTCTCTCAAGTATTATGGAAATACATATGCATATTTTATACAGCTGTACAGTAAATAATGAAAAAAATATGTACATAAATCTTGTGTTCCAGATTTATACAACATTATTGTTATTACTAATTATTTTTTGTATTTCTTATTTATTTGTTATTTTCTGTTCTCATGTCATATATGCTGGTATGTACTGTATGTACCAAGAGCTCCTGAAAAACCACAACAAATGCCTTGTGTTTGGTGAATAAAGCTAATTCTGATTCAATGCTTTATTTATCTATTAAATAGATAAAATACAAAAATTCCATGGTACACAAAAACATTCCATACAATTCACAATTGCTATAAAAACTTTAAAAGGAGGCATGAAATTACTTTTTTTCTGTACAGTTAATTGTTAACAAGTGTCCAAAAGTCTAGAATTCATAAATAATACTTTGTTTGCAAAATGAGTTGTTTGCATTAACTCATCTACAAATTAACCACTTTTAAACATTGTATGTCTTGTATGTCTGCTGTAAACATTCAGGATGAACAAATTAACCCATACCCCCCCCCCCCCCCCCAACTAAGCTTGATGGGAGTAATTCATTGCCACAGATTTTGACAATTTGTGGTGAACCCTAACAGCTCTTTTTCTTGTATGTCTGCTGTAGTCATGCTCTGGACCAGAACTAATTTTTCTGGGGCGTCCAGCTGTCAAACACTGCCTAGACCCAGTCTTAGTTGTTCTTCGGGACACTGCTGTTGGGTGACAGCCAATAATAGGACCTGGACGTCTAGCAGCTCGTCTTAACGCTGCTACACATTTTGACACAGACATCCCTTTACCGAAACAGTAAAATGCAGAGATCATTTGGGTCGGGTTGTGCTGCATCTTTCCAACCTGCTTGGCCATTGTAGTCATGGCATCACTGTAGTCCGAGTTTTTAGCCAGTTCACTGAGTAGTCCCAGCATCTGTCTCACAGGAGACTGAGGTATAGATGCTGTTTAAAGAGACAACAATGAAAACAATTAAATAAACACTTCAACCAGGAAACAAAACTGGGGGTTGTCAATTTAAACTACATTATGTGACAAATGTCTATCCACATAAACAACTGAATACAGCTGCAATCAGTGATGATTGGCCCAAGCACCACATTGCATGCATTCACTGGTGTCAAAAGTAGTCACATTCATTACTCAGGTAGAAGTATAGATACTAGGGTTTAAAAATACTTCTGTAGAAGTTGAAGTATCAACTCAAGCTTTTTACTCAAGTAAAAGTGTAAAAGTACTGGTTTCAAAACTACTTAAAGTATAAAAGTAAAAGTAATGTAAGGAAAAAAATGCCATTAAGGACAAAAGCTTAGGCTGCACCACAGGGTCCTATTGTGCACTACCCCACCTCCTCAAAAAAAAATTCTAAAGGCCATAATGACTATAATGTTATATTAAAATGTTAATGTTGAAAAATTTGGGATGCACTAGGCTACCTGTTTCAGACGCATATATGCCCATTGAAAATGAACACATTTTAGTACAATGCAAATACATTAAAAAAACATATATGTGTACTACTGAGCATTAACGTGTTTCATGGAGCGGAAGATGATCCTGGCTACAAACCTCCTCGCTGGTGCTTGGTTGGGACATTTCGCTTGAGTTCTCTTCTTGAGTCTCTGCCACGGACACTGTTGCCAACTCTCGCGAGACAAATAAGCAACCGCAGCTTCAAAAACAAGCCCAATATTTTTTTTTATGATTTATTATCATCAATATTATTTATTAACAATTATTTATAACAAATAAATGAGCCTGCAACATATTAAACTGAAACCACTATTTTATCTGAAAAGCAAAAACAGAAGCTATTTTACAAAAATCAGCAAACTGCAACAAAAGTAAGAACAAAACTAATCTCCAATCACATGTGAGCAGAATAGGATTGGAGATATGGAAAAGGAGAAAAACACAAGAGCTTCAAAGGAGAGCTGTAACATAGACACATGTTTATAGCCTAAATTATATTGGGGTCATTCTATGGAAATGTCAATTTTTCTGTCCCTAGCCTTTACAGAAATATTACACTTGGTTACAATTTTTTATATTTTAAAATGAAACAATGTGTTATTTGAACAATTACACCTTCTTGAGCCATCAATGTGGCAATATTTGTTTTTAATTAATTATAAAGAATTCCAAGCACCACAAAACTGCTCGTCCCCACAGCCATGTACAGAGGGAAAGTGCTTTATTTTGAGGTCAAAAACAGGTTTTTCTTCCATTTAAAATAAAGTAATGTATACATAACTATCAAATAAATGACATAAAAAAACAAAATGCTACATAAATATTATAGATTTATAATCTATTATAATCTAATAATCTAATAAATATAAATTATAATATATATTATATTAAAAAAGAAAATTATTATTATATAATATTATTAAAAAGATTTTTAAAATATTTTAAAAAACAATCATTAATCTTTTATTTATGTGTATTCATGAAGTCAAAAGGTAATCTAATAATGTGGTCTAAGTTTAAATGTTAAAAAAAGAAATACATTTTAAGACATCTTGCCATACCAGGCTATTCGAACCAAATGTATTTACTCAGTATTACTACTTGTTTTTTATTATAGCCCATGATAATTAATACATTACAAAAACATTGTAAAAAATTAGGCTAAAAGAAAGTCCCCCCACTCCTCTACGTCTACTTCTATCATCGCTTGGATTACAGTGTCACGCGTCTTCTTTCTGAATGTGATTTTTCTCCAATGAGGGGGGTGGAACATTTGGCAAATTACGGCACTTATATTATTGCACTGGTTGGCTATTAACTGCGAGCAGACAGTGTGTCAATCAATGTATTGGAGAGTATGGCGAACATAAATAAAGAAACAATGTTGCTTGTCAGATTTCCCTAACAAGCAACCATATCTTTTTAAATAAGCCCAAAACACCGCAACCCACGAGCAGGGATTTTTTCCTGCAACTTTACAAAAAAAAAAGAAGCCCAAAGTTGCGTATAATACGCGGACTTGGCAACTGTGCTTCAGCGTCAGTGACTTTTTATAGTACAAAATCGCTGTCAATCAAAAGGAGATGCAGTCTTTCGACAGACCATCCAATCATCGCGCAGAAGCCCGGAGTCCAGGCCAGCCCACTCCTCCATTCACCCACAGAGATGCTGAGCATCCGTGGGCGGGACATGTTCTCAGCATTTATCCAATGACCGTCTAGTTTCGATGCACTGAAAAAAACTGTTCAAAGCAGCCCCATTGAAGTCAATGGACGCTAGGCTTCAACAGGGAAATACACTGTGACGCTACGGGAATGTATGAGAAGGAAATCGAGTCAGCCGACCTGATATATGTAGCTGATTCTGAACGAGCTCGTCTTCGAGATGAACGTGTTCTAACGCATTTTTAGTCAATAAAATGTTAACACAATAGTACATATTTGACCATTAATTTTTTGACATTATAGGGGAAGCCGAGCTTCCCTTGCAGTCTTAAAGAAATCCCCACTGCAAAGTTCTTTGATAATACCAAACATCCTTTAAGTGCTCTTTCTTTGCACGTAATGCAACAGAAACAAGAAATATTAGGCACAAAACAGGATGTTCAAGGTTCAAGGTTCTTGTTTATTTGTCACATACACAATCATACAGGGTATAATCAGTAGTGAAATGTAGGTCAGGACAGGTCCGCTCAATGGACAGTGCAAAAAAAAATAAAAATAAAAGATGATACGTAACACAGGAGCATATATATAATATAGGTAGGAATAAGATAAAAAATAAAGTAATAATAATAATAATAGTAAAAACAAGAATAAAATAAGGAGTAAAATGTGCAATGAACTAAAATGTGCAATATAGTCTACTGTGGGTTTAATAAATATTAATATAACCAGGGATGTGCAAGATGAATGTGCAAACAGGTTGTACCGGGTATGTACACATAGCAGCAATGCGGAAGATGGAGAATGATGGGTGTTACAGTTAATTAAATTGAGTCCAGTAGATGTTATGAGACTGAGTTTAGGAGCCTGATGACCTGAGGGTAGAAGCTCCTCCTCAGTCTCTCAGTTTTTGCCATCACACTCCTGAAGCGCTTGCCCGATGGCAGTGTGATGAAAAGACAGTTTCCGGGGTGATTTGAGTCCTTGATTATTTTTTCAGCTCTGCTTTTGCAGCGTTTCAGGTAGATGTCCTGCAGAGAGGGGAGGGCAGACCCAGAGATGCGCTCAGCTAAGAGCACAACTCTCTGCAGAGCTTTGCAGTCCTGATTTGTGGCGTTACTGTACCACACTGAGATGCACTGAGTCAATACGCTTTCTATGGCCCCTGAATAGAAAGTTTTCAGGATTGCTGGTGAGACCCTGAATTTCCTCAGCTGTCGCAGATGATACAGTCTTTGCCTGGCTTTCTTGACCTGTGTTTGAATGTGTGCAGTCCAAGTCAGGTCCTCGGAGATGTTTACACCGAGGTACTTGAAGTTGCTCACCCTCTCCACAGGGGTCCCGCTGATCATGAGAGGAGTGTAGGGCCGCTGCTGTCTCTTCCTGAAGTCTACAATCAGCTCTTTAGTTTTGTTCACGTTCAGAGAGAGACAGTTGTCCTGGCACCATGCTGTTAGTCTCTCCACCTCACCCAAGTATGCGGTCTCATCATTGTTGGAAATGAGGCCCAGAACCACAGTATCATCAGCAAATTTAACAATAGAAGTGGAGCTGTGAGAGGACACACAGTCGTGTGTGTAGAGAGAGTAGAGCAGGGGACTCAGAACGCAGCCCTGCGGGGCTCCTACGTTCAGGGTGATGGAGTTGGAGGTGAACTGGCCCATTTTCACCACTTGTGGTCTGCCGGTGAGGAAGTCTTGGATCCAGTCACAGAGTGAAGTGTTTAGGCCGAGGTCTGAGAGTTTCACAGCTAGCTTGGAGGGGACTATAGTGTTGAAAGCTGAGCTATAGTCAATGAATAACAGTCTGACATAATTGCCATTTTTGCTGTCAATATGGGTGAGGGAAGAGTGCAGTACCTGAGAGATGGCATCGTCAGTAGACCTATTTGGGCAATAGGCAAACTGAAGAGGGTCCAAGGTAGCAGGGATGGAGGAGCATATGTGTTTTTTACATTGTGGATTTTACATTGCATAAATAAGCAGTTCAGATCAGCTGGTTGTTCCAGTCATCTTACAGTGTATTCTATAGGAAATATAATTAAATATTGACTTTCGGTGGAAGTCTAACAGGTCATGGAATGTGGTTCATGAATTTGATCCTGTTTTAAGTAACAAACCAAACAGTATTTCTATAGTCTGAAAAAAGACAACATATTACTATCTATTTGTTTAACTAATTACTGTCAGCCTAAACACTTTTATGTATTTGTTTATCTAATGTGTAACAGGCAGTGTACTAAGTCTAAAAATTAACTAAAGAGTATTAGCATTTAGCAATGCAAGGAGCAACAAACCTTGTTTCTTAATTTTTACATTTGATTTTTAAAGCCCCATATACAGGTGCATCTCAATAAATTAGAATGTCATGAAAAAGTTAATTTTTTCTTGTAACTTATTTTAGACATATATTTTAGATTCATTACATGTAAAGTAAAACATTTTTTAAAAAAAATGTGTTTTAATTTTGAGGATTAGAGCTTACAGCTCATGAAAGTCAAAAATCAGTATCTCAAAATATTAGAATATTTACATTTGAGTTTCAATTAATGACCATCCCTACAGTATAAAGTCCGGGTATCTCTTGTTCTTTGAAACCACAATAATGGGGAAGACTGCTGACTTGGAAATGGTCCAGAAGACGAACATTGACGCCCTCCACAAAGAGGGTAAATCACAGAATGTCATTACTGAAAGGTGTGGCTGTTTACAGAGTTCTGTATCAAAGCATATTAAATGCTAAGTTGACTGGAAGGAAGAATTTGGGTAGGAAAAGGTGCACAAGCAACAGGAATGACCGCAAGCTTGAGAATACAGTCAAGCAAAGCTGATTCAAACACTTGGGAGAGCTTCACAAGGAGTGAACTGAAGCTGGAGTCAGTGCATCAAGAGTCACCACGCTTAGACGTCTTCAGGAAAAGGGCTACCAAGCCACTTCTGAACCAGTGACAACGTCAGAAGCATCTTACCTGGGCTATGGAGAAAAAGAACGGGACTGTTGCTCAGTGGTCCAAAGTCCTCTTTTCAGATGAAAGTAAATTTTGCATTTCATTTGGAAATCAAGGTCCCAGAGTCTGGAGGAAGAGTGGAGAGGCACAAAATCCATGTTGCTTGAAGTCCAGTGTGAAGTTTCCACAGTCAGTGATGATTTGGGCTGTCATGTCATCTGCTGGTGTTGGCCCACTGTGTTTTCTGAAGTCCACAGTCAAAGCAGCCATCTACCAGGAAATTTTAGAGCACTTCATGCTTCCTTCTGCTGACAAGCTTTATGGAGATACTGATTTCATTTTCCAGCAAGACTTGGCACCTGCCCACACTGCCAAAGGTACCAAAAGCTGGTTCAATGACCATGGTGTTACTGTGCTTGATTGGCCAGCAAACTCGCCTGACCTGAACCCCATAGAGAATCGATGGGGTATTGTCAAGAGGAAGATGAGAGACACCAGACCCAACAATGCAAATGACCTGAAGGCTACTGTCAAAGAAACCTTGGCTTCCATACCACCTCAGCAGTGACACAAACTGATCACCTCCATGCCACGCCGAATTCCGAATTGAGGCAGTAATTAAAGCAAAAGGAGCCCCTACCATGTATTGAGTACATATACAGTAAATTAACATACTTTCCAGAAGGCCAACAATTCACTAAAAATGTTTTTTATTGGTCTTATGAAGTATTCTAATATGCTGAGATTACAATTGGTGGGTTTTTGTTAAATGTGAGCCTAAATATCACAATTAAAAGAACCAAAGACTTAAACTACTTCAGTCTGTGTGCATTGAATTTATTTAATACACAAGTTTCACAATTTATGTTGAATTACTGAAATAAATGAACTTTTCCACGACATTCTAATTTATTGAGATGCACCTGTATAAAATGGACATTATTTCCTCTTCGAACTACAGGGAAATATATTAAAATCAGCAGTTGCAATGAGCTGTACATATACCTCAACACACATCTCAAACATGGTGATGATCAACAACCATAGTTACCACAGTTATTTTGCATGTTTGAGTAAGCTATTCTGCCATATATGAGAGCCAGATATTGACTGTGCAGACCCCATGGCCTATGTGACTGCTATCTTGCATGAAAATTACAAAGGGAAGCACAGAAGATGGTACAGAAGGAGATGGTAAAGGAATGAATCATGTTTATTTGGCATGCAAAGCTCCTTAAAATCCTGACAGCTCAATAAAAAATCCGGAATGTGTATGCCTCTGGGACCTTTGGTAACCTAGAGAGGGTAAATAAAAGAAAAACAACAACAGCAGACTAACAGGTGGAAATCCACAATTAAAATGAAGCCAGGGAAACTAATAAGTAAATGTGGAAAGTACCAGGAATAACACACCAAAAAAAATGGTCTATACGCTCATTAGATAGTGACAGGCAACAAAATTGTATAGATGGTTGTCTGGACAGAGACCAATTCAGATGGTCAGCTGGCATCGTGGCTTTGTTGTTTCTTCCAATAAAGTCTTATTTTGCCTTCTGAAACTCCAACTTTGACTATTTTTGCTAGACTTAAAAGATTTTCTCCACTACATACAGTGCACAGCATAAATGAGTACACCCCCTCTAATACTTAACAAATTCAGCAAATACTCTTTACTTAGATGACACGTTAGGGTTCTTTGGAGATATAATGTTCCAACAAGCCTGCTTGATCAATTACCAAAGAAGAATTTTAAAATTATTCATCAAAATAAGATTTTCTTATCAAAGTGATAAAATGTCGTGTTGCAAAAATGAGTACACCCTCCTGAAAGTTACTAAAAAAAATGTTTAAGGCTATTTTTGATCAACAGGTGAGTATATTGAACCAAAACTTTTAAAGACCAGTAATTTCCTGCCAATTAAAAGTGTTACATAGTCCTCTGAATCATACTCAGACTTAATGCTGGCAGCAGTGGAACCAGTTGGGAGAGAACTACTAGGTGACTTATTCCTTAGCATAAGAGGACAATGGTACAAGAGGAATACCAAATTATTGTTTTAAGTGTCAAAATATAGCAGAAGTAGCACAGACATTCAAAAACAATGGACTTGTGACAAGGCTCCTGAAATAATCAGGTCTTTACTTTAAGTTTTCATTTAGTGATGAGTGAATTTTTGCTAGAAAAAGAGCAGGAGAAATAACATGCAAGTGTCTCAGAGCCGGCAAAAGCTATGAAAAGAGTGACACTTTATCTCACAGAGTATGACGCAGCCTGCAGAAGTGACATGCATGGTTGTTGTCACCACTAGAATTACCCTACTGTAGCCAAAGCAAAATAAACTCATTTAACCTCTTCCAAGGCCCATATGGGGCAGCCGTGGCCTAATGGGGGCAGCCGTGGCCTAATGGGGGGCAGCCGTGGCCTAATGGTTAGAGAGTTGGACTTATAACCCAAAGGTTGTAGGTTCGATTCCCAGGTCCGGCAGGGATTGTCGTTGGGGGGAGTGAATAACAAGTGCTCTCTCCACCTTCAATACCACGACTGAGGTGAGACCCTTGAGCAAGGCACCGATCCCCCAACTGGTCACCATACTTGGCCACACACCACTTCCCTTCCCCACTTCCCTTATCTACAAAATAGAGACTTCTGGGAATCCATACTCTGGTCTCAAGAGACCAAGTCAATCATTTCAGATCCAAAAGCATCCAAAATGTTCTGGTGTTGCTAGAGGAGGAGTACAGTGAGAAGTGTTTGGTACCCACTGTGACGTTCAGTGGTAGTAAAGCTCTTGCATAGGGATGAATGAGTGCTGAAGGTGTGAGGGAGTTGTGCTTTATCAACGCTGTCATGAATTCAGACACCACTGTGTGATGGAATACAAAAACTTGAAACAGAAGATGCTACCCTCCCCTCATTCCCTGCATTATTGGGCATTTTTTCAGCATGACAATGAAGATATTCATTCTCCCAAGGTGAAAATCCTTCAGTGGACATGTATTTCACTCAGTCTTAACGCTCTTGAGCAGCTGTGGGGGATTCTGTAGAGACGAGCTGAGCAAAACTTGCCATTAAAGACCAGAGCATTTAAGGAGGTTGTCCTCCAGGAGTTAAACAGGACAGATGTGAAAATTTGTCATGAACTTGTACACTCAATGCCAAGAAGGGTCAGAGCAGTATACTTAAAGTTCTGGAGGACATACGAAGTACTAGAATATTATACATTTGCTGAATTAAATCTAGGGTGTACTCATTTCTGCAGTCCTTCATTTAAACTAAATTGGCTAATTTACTTATCTTACAGAAAATGTTGGCATATAGTTTGTCGTTTTTATTAAGTATATGTTTAATACATTTCAATTTTGCCATCTTTCCATGAATTATATTTGTGATCATTAAGAAAATACATATTTTATATTTATTCAGAGGGGGTGTACTCATTTATGCTGTGCACTGTAAACTGTAAAGAAATGATCATTTTTTAATAAATTATGACATTTGCAATGCATGCTGGCATCTTGCACAAAATTGTGCATCCAAAAATTGTTTGTTCAGATGAGTCAATTTGGAAAGTTGGGACAACATTTGGACAAGTTTTGAACAAATACTTGAGTTTCTAAGTAAGATCAACAAAATAGCTTTTGTTAGAAATGTTTCTTCAATTCACACAATATAATAAACTAAAAAAAAATAAAAAAAAACTTTGTTCAGGCTATCTTTTTTTTTCTTTTTTACATTTGGTAGAATAACTTATTACAAGTTGAATTTGTTATGCACACAGATACATGTTGAAATTATTTATCTGTTAGTTTTGGTCCTCAAATTTCATTGTCCATTTGGCATTCCAAGAGTGCTGATATTTGCTCAGAGCCATGCAATGGTTGGTCCTGCTTTGACTTTGTTCTCAACTATTTTCATTGCTGGAGCAAAAATAGACAAAATAACATCTTAAATAATAATGCTTTGATGATAAATAATGGCCTAAATGTACAATAAATGCAAATATATTTATCGTGCTAACCCAGAACAAGAATTAGCTAAGTAGATTAACTTTAGCAACTTCTCTAGAAAATAGTTGCCTCACTGTCAAGGCTCACATCCTTGTTTAGTTTGAGTTTTGTCAGTTTAAATACAGTTTTGTCCGTGACAAAGTATTCTTGCCACCAAGGTTTGCATAAACCTTGTTTAGTCTTAAACAGCTAAAGGTCATTAAACATTTATTTACAATTCTATGGTAATGTACAGTATATGCTGGGCTCTTCCTTCTTATGACAAACAACATCCTTCCAAAGAAAACTTGAATTTACTATAAAAAGACCAGTTTTGGCAGACAGTTCACATTAGCTCTTGAGAATGGTTGTTTCCTCCACGGGTACTGTGAGGATGTCCCAGATGTGGATGCTGAGATGGGTTGTCCTAATGGTGGGGCTGCAGTCGATACAAGCAGGTTAGAAAAAAAGATAAGTTACTGCAAGAAATGCTCACAATATTAGCTACACAATATGTGTCTTTATTTTTGTTTGAAGGCTTTATGGAGGATTATGGAGTAATGGGAGATTCTACTGACTTGACTATGTGGCCAACAACAGCAACATCAGGTGGATTATGAGATGTACCAATCAAACTGATTCACAAAGAAACTTTAAAGTTACAAAATTATTTACAGATTCCAAGTAAAACTTATGCATTATATGTTTAAGGTATAGAAGCTTATTTTCGTCATGGGATGAAATAATGAAAAAGGTACTTGCAACATTTTATCTCAAAATTCAGCCCTTTTTTATCACAATTGTAAGTTTATATTTGACAATTCTGACTTTTTTCTTCACAGTTATGAAGAATTGTGAAAAATAAACTCGTAAGAACAAAAGTCCGTTTATATCTCTCAGTTCCCACTTTTTCTCAGAATTGCTAGTTTATATCTTCTATTTTTCAAATTCTGAGATAAAATGTTGCAATTTTTTTTCCTTTAAACTGTTAAATTCATTAAATGCATGGGCAACGTTTTATTTAAAAAAAAGTGCTGATGATAATTCAGAGACATGTCACATAAATAGAATTTATGTACAGACTAAAATAATTAATAAACAAACTAAAGAATAAACAACTTTTCTACTCATGAGTGGATATGACATATAAACTTCATAAAACATCTCAAAGGATAACAAAGTTTAAGCTAAACCATGCTCAATGCATAACATACTATATGTGAACACTGGAATAAATCTTTACATTCTCTTTTAGGCTATTCTGTTCCAGTTCGTGCCAGTAACCATGTCAACAACATCTGTAGCATGTGGGGAAACTTCCAATTCAAGACGTTCGATGGGGACTTTTATCAGTTCCCAGGCACATGCGAGTATAACCTGGTGTCTGACTGCCAAAGCCTCATTCGCCAGTTCTCGGTTCACGTGAAGAGAACAGAACACACCAGCAGCCCAAAGATCAGCAGAGTCCTGGTTACCATCAATGACATCCCCATTGAAATTACCGCAAACCAGGTCATAGTCAATGGAGAAAAGTAAGATTCTGGGGAACTGAAGTGCTGCTCACTTCCTCCCACAGCAAACACAAAATATATAAAAATGTATTCAAGCTTTAATTTGAATATTTTCTTTTATTTAGTAAATCACTGCCCGTGCATGTCGCAGGGAATCTTGTGGAAGAGAACACAATTTACATGAGACTCCATTCAAAAATGGGCATCACTGTCATGTGGAACAAAGAGGATGCAGTCATGGTGAGTCATTTTTGCCTGTCAGTTTTAGAATACAAATCAGTTTGTCTAATAATCAGTCATCTGACACAAAAATGAATAATGTTAACTCGTTTTAAATGTTTTAAATACAGAATTTAGTGTAAACTAGTCAAATGAACTGTAGATATTTATAATTCATATCTTATGATGGATTAATGGTAAGTTGTGCAGATATTGACCAGTAATATGTGCAATGAACTGGAAGCAAATACTGATACAACTGCAATAGGCCTAACCTTGAAATGGACTGTGATTGCAAATCCCTTTGATAAGAAATAATATTAAGACTAACCAATTATGCCATGATGCTGGGGTTATTGAAAAGCTGTATTTCCCTGTGGTGCTGTTGTAGGTGGAATTGGACTCCAAATATTCAAATCGCACCTGTGGATTGTGTGGCGATTTCAATGGGGCTCCAGTTTATAATGAGTTTCTTCAATCAGGTGAGTTGATTGACTATAATTGACTGACTTCTGCCTTATTTCATCATAATTTTGTAATTACAGACAACGCTTGTGTATTGCCAATTTCATGGATCTCCAAGAAGGTCAAGTGTCTTTGTTTAATCTGTCTTATCTTATTCAATAAAGAATTAGGATATGAACGACAGGTAGGCTACATTGAGTTTGGGAACAAGCACAACGTTCCCAACCCTGTGATGGATTGCAAAAATCCCTCTGAAGAAGATGATGAGCAGAATTTAGTAGACCAGTCTGAAAAACATGTAAGTTGCAAAAACTATCTGTATGGGTCGGTGGACCTCTAAGAATAAGGGTTAAAAATACACTGTACCTGTATCACTACAGCGGGCAGATTGTGAAGACCTTTTGAAAGATGCAGACTGGTTCTCCTGTATCAAGATTTTGAACCCTGAGCCGTATATCAAGGCCTGTATGAATGATATGTGCTTGTATCAGCCTGAAGACACTGACAATGCCATGCTCTGTGCGACTTTGTCTGAATACTCACGTCAGTGTTCCCACGCTGGGGGAACTCCGCCGACCTGGAGAAGAGCTGACTTCTGCGGTAATAACTACCACTGAGCTCTGGTGGATGTCACTGATTCTTCTCTGTTGAGCTTTCATTTGCTTTTATTTCTTGTTCTTTTGAATTATTCATTAATAGCCATTGTAAAGACTGTATGTCTTGTATTCCTATGCAGCTGTGACGTGCCCCTACAATATGGTACATTCTGAAATCGGCTCCCCCTGTATGGACACATGCTTGCACAAAGACACAAACACACTGTGTGAGCAACACAACATTGACGGCTGCTTCTGCCCACCAGGTCAGTCCCTAATTCATAATATTTAATTGAATTTTAGTGCCATCGTATATACAGAATTTTATTTAATGTGGCTGATTTCTTTAAGAAACACATATAGAATAAAGGTTGATTTTATACAACCCCAAATCAGACAAAGTTGGGACAGTATGGAAAATGCAAATAAAAAAAGAAAGTAGTGATTTCTAAATTTACTTTGACTTGTATTTCATTGCAGACAATATGAACACAAAATATTTCATGTTTTGTCTGGTCAACTTCATGTCATTTGTAAATATACATCCTTTTCTGTCATTCAGACCTGCAACACATTCCAAAAAAAGTTGGGACAGGAGCAATTTAGGGCTAGTAATGAGGTAAATTGGTTAAATAATGATGTGATTTGAAACAGTTGATGTCAACAGGTGATTGTAATTATGATTTGGTACAAAAGCAGCATCCAAGAAAGGTCTAGTCCTTTAGGAGCAAAGATGGGCCGAGGATCGCCAGTTTGCCAACAAATACAAGGTTCAAGGTTCAAGGTTCAAGGTTCTTGTTTATTTGTCACATACACAATCATACAGGGTATAATCAGTAGTGAAATGTAGGTCAGGACGGGTCCGCTCAATGGACAGTGCAAAAAAATAAAATAAAAGATGATACATAACAGGAGCATATATTTAAATATAGGTATGAATAAGCTAAAAAAATAAGTAAAAACAATAAATAAACAATAAAAATGTGCAATGAACTAAAATGTGCAATACAGTCTACTGTGGATTTAATAAATATTAATATAACCAGGGATGTGCAAGATGAATGTGCAAACAGGTTGTACCGGGTATGTACACATAGCAGCAATGCGGAAGATGGAGAATGATGGGTGTTACAGTTAATTAAATTGAGTCCTGTAGATGTTATGAGACTGAGTTTAGGAGCCTGATGACCTGAGGGTAGAAGCTCCTCCTCAGTCTCTCAGTTTTTGCCATCACACTTCTGAAGCGCTTGCCCGATGGCAGTGTGATGAAAAGACGGTTTCCGGGGTGATTTGAGTCCTTGATTATTTTTGCAGCTCTGCTTTTGCAGCGTTTGCGTAATGCTACATCCGTGAACTCGCTGACGTCAGCTGAACTCGCCCGGAACATGTCCCAGTCGATGTCATCAAGAGATGCCTGTAGCATAGCTTCAGAGTGGGAGGACCAGCGCGTCACTTCCCTCACCCCCAGGGATTCCTGAACAATCCTTTGTTTATATTCCGGTGTGAGGAAAATGGCCGCGTGGTCCGATTTACCAAAAGCCGGCAGGTAACGAGCTTTATAGGCATTCTTAAACTGAGTGTAGCAATGATCCAGTGTATTCGGTCCTCTAGTTGGACAGGATACATGCTGATGGAAGTTCGGCATGACCTTCCTGAGGTTGGCTTTGTTAAAGTCCCCTGCGATGATAGAGGCAGCGTCAGGGTGTTTGTTGATGTAGCCGCTGATCTCCTCGTGGAGTTTGGACAAAGCCAAGCTCGTGTCTGCCTGAGGTGGAATGTAAACGGCAGTAGCGATGACCGCGGAGAACTCGTGGGGTAAATAGAATGGGCGGCAGATAATGGAGAGATGTTCCAGATGAGGCGAGCAGGAACGCGACAGAATGGAGATATTCCTGGGGTCGCACCATTTCTTGTTAATCATGAAACACACTCCACCACCCTTGAGTTTTCCGGCCTCGGCTGTTCTGTCCATCCGTAAAACAGAAAAGTTATCAGACGGTGTTACAGCGGTGTCCGGGACCGAGGGAGTGAGCCATGTTTCAGACAAACAAAGGATGTTACAGTCCCTAATGTCCCGTTGGAAACTTGTCCTGGCTCTAAGATCGTCCATCTTATTTTCCAAGGATTGGACATTTGCGAGCAGAATACTGGGGAGAGGGGGGCTGTGAGCTTTGTTTCTCAGTCTGTCACGAATTCCAGCGCGTCGCCCGCAGTGTTTCTTTCACCTCCTGGGATTATTCGGGTGGCCTTTGTTAACCTCGGCGTTCCGAAGAATCTCCACTGGCCACGCTGGATCCGTGGATAAAGTGTCCAGAAGCAGGTTAGTGCAGCAGTGTCCAATGTCCAAAAGTGTTCTTTTGTCATAAATAAATAGTGCAGACGTTAAGCGTGTAAAAAGAGAAAGTAAAAATACGTAAAAGAGTATATAAAAACACAAATTGAGCGGAGCCATCCTTTAACGTCGACTAAACACAGCAGCGCTGGAAGCGGAAATACGTGAGAAAATTATTGAAATGTTTAAAAACAATGTTCCTCAAAGAAAGATAGGAAGAGATTTGGATATTTCACCTTCAACAGTGCATAACATAATTAAAATATTCAAGGAATCTGGAGGAATTTCAATGTGTAAAGGACAAGGGCGCAAGCCCAAGCTGAACAACCGTGATTTCCGATCCCTCAGGCGGCACTGCATCAAGAATCGTCATTCATCTATAAGCGATATCACCACATGGGCTCAGGACTACTTTAGCAAACCTTTGTCAAGTACCACAATACGTAGTTACATCCACAAATGCCAGTTAAAACTGTACTGTGCCAAAAGGAAGCCCTATGTTAACAGTGTCCAGAAGCGCCGTCGACTTCTCTGGGCTCGGAGGCATCTGGGATGGACCATCACACAGTGGAAACGTGTACTGTGGTCAGATGAATCAGTATTTCAGGTATTTTTTGGGAGGAATGGACGCCGTGTGCTCCGGACCAAAGAAGAAAAGGATCATCCAGACTGTTACCAGCAACAAGTCCAAAAGCCAGGGTCTGTCATGGTATGGGGTTGTGTCAGTGCCCTTGGCAAAGGTAACTTGCACTTCTGTGATGGCACCATTAATGCTGAAAATTACATAGAGATTTTGGAGCACAATATGCTGCCTTCAAGAAGACATCTTTTCCAGGGACGTCCATGCATATTTCAACAAGACAATGCAAAACCACATTTTGCACACATTACAAAGTCCTGGCTGCGGAGGAAGAGGGTACGGGTACTTGACTGGCCTGCCTGCAGTCCCGACCTGTCTCCAATAGAGAATGTGTGGCACATTTTGAAGCGCAAAATGCGACAACGAAGACCCCGTACTGTTGCCCACCTTAAGACTTGTTTGCAGGAAGAATGGGACAAAATTACACCTGAAACACTTCATCACTTGGTGTCTTCAGTCCCTAAATGTCTTTTAAGTGTTGTGAAAAGGAATGGCAACATTACAAAGTGGTAAATGCTTTACTGTCCCAACTTTTTTTGGAATGTGTTGCAGGTCTGAATGACAGGAAAGGATGTATATTTACAAATGACATGAAGTTGACCAGACAAAACATGAAATATTTTGTGTTCATATTGTCTGCAATGAAATACAAGTCAAAGTAAATTTAGAAATCACTACTTTCTTTTTTTATTTGCGTTTTCCATACTGTCCCAACTTTTTCTGATTTGGGGTTGTAGTACAATCACTAAGACACATTTCATAAAATGATATGTGATATATGAAATTATAACGTTTTCTCAAAATGCGGTTTTAAAACCAAAAAAGAACTGTTTAGGAACTGTAATTGAACTGTTATAGGAACTGTGTTTGATGAAATCTCAAACATGGGCTGCATCCCGGTGGAAGAGTGTCAGTGCAAGCATGACCACATCATCTACAGCCCAGGAGAGGTTCTCAACACACGTAACGAAGAATGGTAATAAAACACATTTCGCTCTGTTCTCCTTTTACATGTCTTTAACTAAAACATGCTGTACATGTAATGTATCTGTATAGTCCTAAAGCTTGTTGTTTACAGTGTCTGTTTGTAATTGTATTGCATAATTCAGTATATGTAAGGAGGGAAACTGGATCTGTACGAGTATTCCCGGCCCTGGCCTGTGCTCAGTAGAGGAAGGATCTCACTTCACCACCTTTGACGGGGAAGAATTCACTTTCCATGGAGACTGCAACTATGTGCTCTCAAAAGTCTGTTTTAGTTACTAACTACAACTTGTTTAATTGCTAAAGACATTTACATTTGAATTTAGAATGTGTTTGTATTCATTCATGTCATGACATTTTAATTAACACTACATAAAATACATGAAATTCTTAATAATGAATTCTGCACTCTATAAACTCCATGTGTGTTTGTAGGACTTAGAGGAGTCAAAGTTCATCATACTGGGTCAGATTGTTCCTTGTGTTACCCTTAATACTGACACCTGCTTGAAATCTATAGAAGTGATGTTCAACAATGACAAAAACCATGTGAGTACATTCCTTCAAACACAAAAATCTTATTGATTTGCTTTTTTTCTTACGTGCAACGGAAGTACAATATCACAGTTTCTAAAGTTATCAAATTGCCCAACATACTTACAGACAGCGACACTGTGTCTTTCTTCATTAGCGTCTAGTGATTAAAGCTGACGGCACAGTTCAACACAATGCAATCATTTCACTTCCTTACATGACAGGTAAGAGAGGGGAGCTCTGTATTTTTTTCTCTGTATGTTTTAAAATGTGTGTTGAATCTTGTTTGTGAAGGGTAATATTTTAGTAAAGCATTTTTCAAACTCTTCGACTCTTTCTCTCTCAGCTGACTTCACGGTGTTCATGCCGTCATCGTTTCACATCATGCTTCAGACCACCTTTGGGCTGCAGGTGCAGGTACAGCTGGTGCCTCTTATGCAGGTGTACATCACTGTGGACCAAAGCTTCCAGGGCAAGACTTGTGGTGAGAACTTTCAAAAAAACAACATATGAAATCTTGAATTTGAATTAAGTAGTGAATACATCACATGACCAGTGATGTGCCTTTTGTGCACAGCCTTGAACACTGGGGGGTCTTTTTATTTAAAGTGTAATAATATAAAAAAATAATATGTCATTGGTTTGTGCAGGTCTTTGTGGAAATTTTAACGAAGTGCTGTCAGATGATTTGAAGACCCCTCAGGGAGTGGTGGAGGGTACAGCGGTTTCCTTTGCAAACGCCTGGAAGGCCCAGTCCAACTGCCCCGACCGTACAGAGAGACTGGACGACCCCTGTTCCTACAGCAGTGACAGCAGTGAGAGACTTTTTGCACAGATGGCAGACCATTTACTTTTTGTGGTATACCTGTATAGGAGGGTTTAGCATATACGTGTACTTGTAACACCATATGTTACGATGCCTTTAGAGCAGTTCGCTGAGCACTGGTGTTCCCAGATGAAGAAAAAGGAGAGCCTTTTTGCCCAATGTCACGCCACTGTCAATCCAGACAGCTACTACAAAGTATGACTAATTTTCCAAAATGTAATGAACGTTACCCTGCTTTCCATAATATGCAGTGACACAACGTGTCTATGTGCTTTTAGAGATGCAAATACTCCAGCTGTACATGTGAGAAGAGTGAGGACTGTCTGTGTACGGTGTTCTCCTCATACGCCCGAGCCTGTGCAGCTGAAGGAATAATCCTCCAAGGCTGGAGAGAAATCGTCTGTGGTAAGATGGCCGAAAGCAGATTATTTTGTTAGACAGATATATGTGCATCATCTAAGCTTAAAGAATTTTTGGATTTAGGTGTAACTAGGGCAAAACCTCCCTTATATAAAACATTTCCCTCATATCCCGGACAAAACACAGAACGCCAAACAATTAGCCTATGTTTAAAATATAACTTGGGGAAGTGAGACTGAGGTAAAAACTAATACACCCTATTGTATTTCAAGGTGTTTTGTAACAAGTGCAGTTAAATGAAAGAATCTATATGAATTGCTATTAGAATTACCCAAAAAAAGAGGTCCAATGACAGTGTACTCTATGTTAGAAGTGAATTCAGAAAAAAATGCAATGAATGCATAAATATAAATCAGTAAGGTCAACCATTTTACTAGCTATTGCCATCCTCAATAAAAGTTCACCACTCTTTCAAAACAGATTTTCAACATATTTTGTGATACAGATATTATTTTTAGTGCTGCAAGCAGCCAAATAAAAGATGGAATAAAGATAATACAAATTTGTCTGGATAGATCAAAGTCAAAGTCAGCTTTATTGTCAATTCTGCCACATGTACCGTACATACATACAGAGAATTGAAATTGCGTTACTCTCTTACTCCCTGGTGCATACAGATAACACTAAACACAAACAGTAGAATGCAAAAATACAGATAAGTACAAATCTACATACATACATACATACATACATATACACATACACAACAATGCAACTATTACAAATATACAAATAAGGACATGTAGGAAAAAAAATCAAACATTAAATAAAGAAAATAATAATAATAATATAAAAAAAAATGGATAAAGTGGCATAAGGCACATGGCAGATAGTGCAAATCAGTGAAATAAACACAAACAAACAGTGCAGAATATAAATGGTGTAGTGCAAAGAGCTTATCAAGACTATTTAAAGTGACAAGGAGCAGTCTTTTTTTATTCAGACTGTCAGAAGAGGTAGTTGAATGAATGAGGTCAGTCCAATGCTGTACAAGTCCGAGTTCAGTGATTCGTGGGGTTAGAGAGGGGAGGGGGGGCAAGGACGGGAGGGAGTTCAGCTTCCTGACAGCCTGGTGGATGAAGCTGTCTTTCAGTCTGTTGGTCCTGGCTTGGAGACTCCTCAGTCTCCTCCCTGATGGTAGCAGACTGAAGAAGTTGTGTGTCGGGTGGGTGGGATCACCTGCAATGCTGAGGGCTTTGTGGGTGAGACGGGTGTTGTAAATGTCCTGGAGGGAGGGGAGAGAGACACCAACGATCTTCTCAGCTGCTCTCACTATCCGTTGAAGGGACTTGCGGCAGGACGCGTTGCAGGCGCCATACCACACAGTGATGCAGCTAGTCAGAATGCTCTCGATGGTGCCTCTGTAGAAGGTGCACATGATGGGGGCCGGGGCTCTGGCTCTTCTTAGTTTGCGGAGGAAGTAGAGACGCTGTTGTGCTTTCTTGGCTAGTGCTGCAGTGTTGTTGGTCCAGGAGAGGTCCTCTGTGATGTGTACACCCAGGAACTTGGTGCTGCTCACTCTCTCCACGGTCGCTCCATTGATGGTCAGAGGAGCATGCTGAGTGTGCACTCTCCTGAAGTCAACGACAATCTCCTTGGAGTTGGAGTTGTGTGACGGTGTGCAGTCGTGGGTCAGCAGAGTGAAGAGGAGGGGGCTCAGCACACATCCTTGGGGGGCCCCTGTGTTCAGTGTGATGGTGCTGGATGTGTTACTGCCGACCCATACTGCCTGAGGTCTCCCGGTCAGAAAGTTCAACAGCCAGTTGCACAGCGACGTATTTAGCCCCAGCTGGACCAGTTTATGGATGAGCTGTTGAGGGATGATTGTGTTGAAAGCTGAACTGAAGTCTATGAACAGCAATCTGACATACGTGTCCATTTTGTCTAGGTGTGTGAGGGCTGGGTGGAGGGCAGTGGCGATGGCATCATCGGTCGAGCGATTTGACCTATATGCAAACTGGAAGGGGTCCAGGGAGGGGGGGAGGACAGACTTGATGTGCTGCATGACTAACCGTTCAAAGCACTTCATGAGAATAGGAGTGAGTGCTACTGGACGGTAGTCATTGAAGCAGGATGGAGATGACTTCTTCGGGACTGGAATGATGGTGGTAGCTTTGAAGCATGTGGGGACAACAGCCTGGCTTAGTGAGTTGTTGAAAATATCTGTGAAGACATCAGTGAGTTCCACTGCACAGTCTCTCAGTACACGCCCAGGAATGTTGTCAGGACCCGGAGCTTTGCGTGCATTGATCCTGCTGAGGGATCTCCTCACGCTGTGCGGGGACAGCGTCATCATCTGGTCGCCGGGAGGAGGTGGAGTCTTCTGTGCAGTGGTGCTGTTTTGTGCTTCAAAGCGAGCAAAGAAGGCATTCAGCTCGTTCAGCGGGGGGATGGTGCTATCACAGGTCTGTGGTGGGGGCTTGTAGTCCGTAATGGTCTGAATCCCCTGCCACAGGCTCCGAGTGTCTCTGCTGTCACTGAAACGGTGTGCTATCCTCCTGGAGTACTGTCTCTTGGCCTCTCTGATGCCGCGGGATAGGTTGGCCCTAGCTGTCCTTAGGCCCTCCTCATCTCCAGCTCTAAAGGCAGCATTCCAAGCCTTCAGAAGTCTGTAGACCTCCCCTGTCAGCCACGGCTTCTGGTTGGCCCGGACAGTGATAGTCTTTGTGACCGTTACATCATCAATACACTTGGTGATGTAGGCAGTGACAGTCTCTGAGTACTCTTGGAGGTCTGTGGTGTTGTTGTATGTGGCAGCCTGTTTAAGCATATCCCAGTCAGTGGTGTCGAAACAGTCTTGAAGTGCCTCTGACGACCCTTCTGGCCACACTTGAATCTGTTTGTGTATTGGTTTGATGACTGAAATGTATTCAAAATGTTTGACAGCCTTTCCTAATACCCATCCATTGGGTCTGTAAATTTCATAAATAAACTTTTTACTTAATATGGAGCTCTGGAATACTTGATTCTGATTGGTCAGTGATCAGTCAGATATTTACTAATGTTTGTTATTGTCCTTTACAATATATCAGACCATTTAGAGTATATGGTTAACTGAAATTGCATGCTCTATGAAGAGCACTTGTGGTGCGGACACACACCCAAATGGTCACATATAAGCTAGATATATATTTAAAGAGGAAAAACGATCATTGTGTGGACAGTGGGATATAACTGACTAACAGGCAGTACATCCACACATACACTCAGTTTTTTAGGTTGGATTTGAGGTTGTAATTTTGAAAGAGCTCAGCTGTTTTGGTTTTGTAGAGTGCAATATGCATCTTTAAGACACAATCCCTTTCAAACTGATCCCCTCAGAGAAATATACGGAGAATTGCCCTGCCTCGCAGAACTACTCCTATGAGCTGCAGAGCTGTCAGCGTACCTGTCTGTCTCTCACCTCTGAGCGCCAAAGCTGCAGCCTTGACTTCGTGCCCGTTGATGGATGCACATGTCCAGATGGACTCTACCAGGATGAGAATGGACTGTGTGTACCTATGGAAAAATGCCCATGTTACAACAATGGAATGACAGTCCAACCTGGCACATCTATCAACATTAAGAATGAACACTGGTGAGTGGATGATATTGGTTTTATGCAGTAGATGTAAAGATTTAAAACTGTTGAAATATACACTTTCCAAACTGTGATCTTAAAACTTCAGACTTTCTCTACAGTGTTTGTGTGAATGGAACTTTCCGCTGTCTGTCCTGGAAACCTCCAATTGTGGGTAAGAAAAAACACTTTTGGATACCTCTCTTTTACACCCAGAACTTTAAACAGGTTAAAGGAATGTGTGATGATCAAAATGATGCCACGAATGATGTTTTGTATTGTATTTGACGAACTTGTATTGAATTAATTATGTTGAGTTAACTATAATTATGGTCACACAAAAATAATTATCCTATCAGATGTTTGCACAGTGAAATTAAACGACTGACCATTGTTTAGAAATAAACTCCAGTTTCTTACGTCTCCAAATATGGTTACCAATATAAAACTCTTTACTGTGTCTTTTTTTCACTGTCTGGTATCTTTTGCAGAGTGTCCTCCTCCAAAGGTTTTCTTCAACTGCAGTACAGCACGTCCAGATGAACATGGATTGTTGTGTGCACAGACTTGTATGCAAAAGGAAATTGATTGTGTAAGCCCAGTTTCCAATCTGTCTTTTCTCCTTTATCCTGCTAATGTCTTTTTCAAGGGTGAAACAGCTTTTCACCTGGCAGTGATTGAAGAGGTAGTTTAAAAGTATTTTCCAATGCTAATTGATGGTTACTAAAACACTGCAGTAGCACAATGCCATATCATAAGCCAAGTGCTCTCATTTTCATTGACTTCAGTGGGTTTTATTGCAACTTCAGAACTTCAATTAATGTGCCTATTTCAGAATTAAACATATCCCCAGAGATTTCCACTACAGTGTGAAAAAAGCCTGGTCTCTCTTGCCATCTCTGGCGCACTTGCCATCCAGTAATGGCAAAAAGCTTTGTGCTTTGTTACTTTTTAATAAACAAAATATAAGCTTCAAAATGATGCCAAATTCATAACGAAATTCAAACAATACGGTTTTGGCGCTCTTTAATGCAGACCTCCAGCGTACACTTTCGGTAGTATAAATACAAGTAGTCGGCGTCCACGCTGTCCGTGTATGCGTCCGGATTGCGCGCGCGGAAAGTATAACACGGGCTTAATGCGGCAGGATCTCTTTAGCGCCTCAGTTAAAGCAGCAAGTGAACCCATTATATCTTTAAATGTACTACTATAGTACGAAATGAACATGATTTAACATCAAAAGGTAGGCTATTTTATAAGAGAGCCTACAGTACAACTTACTGAAATGTTTCATGTAAAAGCTCATTCAGTGTTTCAAACTGAGGAAAACGTGTAAAGCTTGTAAACATTGCATTGTAATAATACATTTACCTCAGAATAACCACTCAGTGTCCATAAGCTCATCAGTTAGCTAGAAAAATAACTATAAAGAGGAGCATTTTGCTATATTAATGCGCTATTGCATATTCATATTTTTACTTAATCTGCTGTCTACACGATTCAACTCCTCCTATAAAATTGCATTTTACTAATGAAGAAAAACAGACTGAATGTGTGAAAGACATGACAACATTTATAGCATGCATTGAGGAGCCCAAACTACACTCAGTGGTCAAGTGATGCTTATGGTCCATGATATTGGTACAGATTCTGTGTAACGAACAATTCTTTGTGACTGTATATTTCAAGTTGGAAAAGACATTTAGTTCCCACTTTAAGTGAACCTTAGTTCCCAGGTCGACCTGATCATCTACAAGATGGATTAAAATGCTGATAAAGTCAAGAAAAGATGAGACATAAACACATGACAGAATGATTGAAATGTTAAAATGTAGGGGAAAAAAATAAAATGATAATAATAAAATAAAACTCTTTTTTTCTGCGGCACCTAAAATAATAATTTGGCACCTAAGTTTTTCTCTTATAGGATCCAATACTCGATTACTTACTCGATTTTTTTTGTCTGGAGCCCTGTAGAATAAAAAAAAAATACAGAACTCTGGGTTTTAAACTTAGATATGCACTCCATATTCACTCCAATCCTGTTTTGAGTTGCAAAAAAATGTAGAACCTCATTGTAAATGTTTGTATCATATTTATTTATTCCCTATTTCTGTAAAGTGCTAGTTAACCTTTTTTGTATACTAATTATAAAATGCTTTTCAAATATTTACTCCCACAGATCTGTCAGTAATTTTTTTCTCTCTCTCTCTTTTTCTCTCTTCTGCTCTGCTGTCTCTGATCTTCCTCTTCCACCCACACCCACAGTTCTCGCAGGACTGTGAATCTGGCTGCCAGTGTCCTGCAGGTCTACTTGATGATGGCAGAGGAAACTGTGTTAAACCTTATGACTGTCCATGTCCTCACAGTGGACAGTTTTATGCACCAGGGACTGAGATAACCGTAGACTGCAATAACTGGTGTGTAAGCTACAGTCTTTTCCACAGCTAATTAGCACTTTTTGTAAAGTTACATGGAATGCTAAGCCATAATACTAGGCCCACACAGAATCTACACCTGGATAATTCTACTAAAATATCAATGTCTATTATTCAAAAACAGACCCCACCACTTTATTTTATTTTATTATAATTGGGGCCACATGCACTCCCCTCCTGATGTCTGGGCATTCCTGTTGTATGTATGATCAAATAAATATGATAAAATGTATACCTTGAATTGAATGTAGTTCACTTTGGATAAAAACATCTATCAATGCATGTAATCCTAAAAAAAAATCAACTAGTTGGGTTTTTAGAACATAAAACACTGTGGATTCACATAGATTCAAGTCCACTTTCTGTATTACTTTGTTACAGCACTTGTCAACACGGAACATGGACATGCACAAAAAATATCTGTCCAGGCGTCTGCACAATATATGGAAGCGGACATTATAAAACTTTTGACCAGCAGAGATTTGGCTTCAGGGGAGAGTGCAGTTATATAGCTGCTCAGGTACCACCAGACAAGTACTTTTATTTTCTGTGCACCTTTGTTGTGCCTATGAGACATACGACTTGCTATCATAGTGACACTACGGCATTTAGTACAATACTTTTCTTTTTATTACAAATAAATCACTTTATTCAGGAAACAGCACGAGAGGTGGCTTAATGTATATTTTTGTGTTGTTGTTTGTAATGTAATGTCCTCTTGTTTTTAAGGACAAATGTGGAAATAAGACAGGAATTTTTCATGTAATCACTGAGAATATTCCTTGTGGAACAACAGGGACAACATGCTCAAAGGCTGTTGTCATCCTTTTGGGGGTAAGATTAGGTTTCTATATGAACTCTGTATGAACAAACTTGAATAGCTTGCAAAGTTCAATACAACACATGTTGCATTCACTGTTAAAATAAGGGATATCTTTAGTGCTATCCCACATTATCATAAATTCATTATGAAATTATTATTCTTATTTTTATTTGTTTTACTAATTTAAACTCTTACAAACTCTTACAGAGAACTAAGCTAGAGCTTTATGGTGGGACTGTAACAGCCTTTGACACTGAAAGTGGCCCACAGATCAATTACAACATGGCAAACATTGGGATGTACCTTGTCATTGATGCTGACATCGGACTGACGATTTTGTGGGACCGTAAAACAACTGTCCGCATCATTCTGCAACCTCAACACATGGTGAGTTGAATTAAGGTATAATCTAGAATTCATTCCACTATTGCATACTGCTTAAATACAGTACTTATTGAAAGTTTGAAAATATTAACATATTTAAATGCTTTTACTGAAATGCTCACCATTTATGTGCTCAAAAAATACAGTACAAGTACTAATATTGTGAAATAGCATTACAATTTAAAATAACTGTTTTTTATTGTAATATATTTTAAAATATAAGATATGGTATCTTTATGTTTTCACAGGGATGCGTTTGTGGACTATGTGGAAATTTCAATGGGAATGGAAAAGATGACTTCACTACTCAAGGCAGTTTGCAAACCACAGATATAATGGAGTTTGCCGACAGCTGGAAAGTGTTAGGCACCTGCCCTGATGCTGCACCAGACATTGACCCATGCTTTAAGAACCTTGAACGAGAGCCATGGGCAAAACTACAATGTAGCATCATAAAGGACCGTGAAAGGGCATTCAAGCATTGCCATAACAAGGTATTGTTACAGTTTGAAAGCACTTTAAATCAATAAAGGATGTTCCCTATTATGTGGTATACAGGAATTCAGCATAAAGGATGGAAATGCTTGTTCCCACAGGTGGATCCAAACCCATATTTTGAGAACTGTGTAAGGGACTCGTGTGCATGTGACACAGGTGGAGATTGTGAGTGCTTCTGTACAGCTGTTGCAGCTTATGCTCAAGCCTGCATTGAGTCAGGTGTTTGTGTGGACTGGAGAACCCCTGAGATCTGTCGTAAGAATCTTTAACTCTAATATACAAATGTGAATTTTCATGTAGATTCATAATCTAAAAGCGCCATTGCGCTTTCACTGTGATTGAGCTATATTTAATTTACTCTGTGTGTATGTGTTCATACGTATGTATGTCCATATTGCCCTATCAGCTGTGTACTGTGACTACTACAATAAACCAGAAATATGCACATGGCATTATAATCCTTGTGGTCTACCTTGCTACAAAACCTGTCGCAAACCTCTTGGGATCTGCAATAACACTTTACCTAACCTGGAAGGTGAGTTTTCAAAGACTGAGTATACATAGTACACAACGGATGTTTCTTGGACTTATATGTAGTACTAAACATTTTTTAGTGATTGCTAAGTTTAGGGACTATAGTTAATGGGCCACGTAGAAATGTTCACAAACCTACAATTTTTTTTTGTATTTTTGGATGCAGGATGTTATCCAAAATGTCCAAAGGACAAACCTATTTTTGATGAGCAAAATCAGGTCTGTGTGAAGGAGTGTATTCCCACATGCTATGTCAATGGAATTGAGTACAAGCCTCAAGAGAATATACCAACTGACAAGTCCTGTCATGAGTGGTATGGACCATGATGTAGACCCTGACAAAATACAAAGCATAAATATCTGTGGGTGGTTCCTCCACCTGTTACTCTTATTTAAATTACCTAATATGTGATATTCCTTTGACAGCATCTGTAAAGAACATGGCAATATACAATGTTTTCAAACACCTGGTAAGCGAAATACTAAACACAGAAAAAACTTTTGTAGTTTAAATCATGACAAATAGTAACTTTTTTATTTGTCTTATGTATTTTAACGCTCACAATAAGCTAAAAAATGTTTTGTATCTTACAGGGTGCTGTAACTATGGTGGAAAACAATATGGCCACAACGACCCCATTTACAACATTAAGGATGACATGGGAATGTGCTATTATGCAGTTTGTATAAATGCCACTGTGATCACATCAGAGAAACCCTGCACAACACCACCTACTCCTACGCCAACTGTGTCGACAGAAACACCACCTGTAACTATTACAAGTACTAGCACAACACCTTCAACATTTACAACCACTTCCACTACTACAACTACTCCTACGCCACCTGTAACTAGTACAAGTACTAGCACAACACCTTCGACATTTACAACCTCTTCCACTACTACAACTACTCCTATGCCACCTGAGTCAACAGAAACACCACCTGTAATTAGTCCAAGTACTAGCACAACACCTTCGACATTTACAACCTCCTCCACTACTACAACTACTCCTACGCCACCTCAGTCAACAGAAACGCCACCTGAAACTAGTAAGAGTACTGGCACAACACCTTCGTCATTTACAACCTCCTCCACTACTACAACTACTCCTACGCCACCTGAGTCAACAGAAACGCCACCTGAAACTACTACGAGTACTAGCACAACACCTTCGACATTTACAACCACCTCTACTAATACAACTACTCCTACGCCACCTCAGTCAACAGAAACGCCACCTGTAACTAGTACGAGTACTAGCACAACACCTTCGACATTTACAACCACCTCCACTACTACAACTACGCCACCTCAGTCAACAGAAACGCCACCTGTAACTAGTACGAGTACTAGCACAACACCTTCGACATTTACAACCACCTCCACTACTACAACTACTCCTACGCCACCTCAGTCAACAGAAACGCCACCTGTAACTAGTACAAGTACTGGCACAACACCTTCGACATTTACAACCACCTCCACTACTACAACTACTCCTACGCCACCTGAGTCAACAGAAACGCCACCTGTTACTAGTACAAGTACTAGCACAACACCTTCGACCTTCACAACCCCCTCCACTACTACAACTACTCCTACGCCACCTGAGTCAACAGAAACGCCACCTGTAACTAGTACAAGTACTAGCACAAGACTTTCGACCTTTACAACCCCCTCCACTACTACAACTACTCCTACGCCACCTGAGTCAACAGAAACACCACCTGTAACTAGTACAAATACTAGCACAACACCTTCGACATTTACAACCACCTCCACTACTACAACTACTCCTACGCCACCTCAGTCAACAGAAACGCCACCTGTAACTAGTACAAGTACTAGCACAACACCTTCGATCTTCACAACCCCCTCCACTACTACAACTACTCCTACGCCACCTGAGTCAACAGAAACACCACCTGTAACTAGTACAAGTACTAGCACAACACCTTCGACATTTACAACCTCCTCCACTACTACAACTACTCCTACGCCACCTGAGTCAAAAGAAACACCACCTGTTACTAGTACAAGTACTAGCACAACACCTTCGACCTTCACAACCCCCTCCACTACTACAACTACTCCTACGCCACCTGAGTCAACAGAAACGCCACCTGTAACTAGTACAAGTACTAGCACAACACATTCGACCTTCACAACCCCCTCTACTACTACAACTACTCCTACGCCACATGAGTCAACAGAAACGCCACCTGTAACTAGTACAAGCACTAGCACAAGACTTTCGACCTTTACAACCCCCTCCACTACTACAACTACACCTATGCCACCTGAGTCAACAGAAACGCCACCTGTAACTAGTACAAGTACAACACCTTCGACATTTACAACCACCTCCACTACTACAACTACTCTAACGCCACCTCAGTCAACAGAAACGCCACCTGTAACTAGTACAAGTACTAGCACAACACCTTCGACCTTCACAACCCCTTCCACTACTACAACTACTCCTACGCCACATGAGTTAACAGAAACGCCACCTGTAACTAGTACAAGTACTAGCACAAGACCTTCGACCTTCACAACCCCCTCCACTACTACAACTACTCCTACGCCACCTGAGTCAACAGAAACGACACCTGTAACTAGTACAAGTACTAGCACAACACCTTCGACATTTACAACCACCTCCACTACTACAACTACTCCTATGCCACCTGAGTCAACAGAAACGCCACCTGTAACTAGTACAAGTACTAGCACAACACCTTCGACATTTATAACCACCTCCACTACTACAACTACTCCTACGCCACCTGTGTCAACAGAAACTCCACCTGTAACTATTACAAGTACTAGCACAACACCTTCGACATTTACAACCACCTTCACTACTACAACTACTCCTACGCCACCTGTCTCAACAGAAACGCCACCTGTAACTAGTGCAAGTACTAGCACAACACCTTCAACATTTACAACCACCTCCGCTACTACAACTACTCCTACGCCACCTGAGTCAACAGAAACACCACCTGTAACTAGTACAAGTACTAGCACAACACCTTCGACATTTACAACCACCTCCACTACTACAGCTACTCCTACGCCACCTGTGTCAACAGAAACTCCACCTGTAACTATTACAAGTACTAGCACAACACCTTCGACATTTACAACCACCTTCACTACTACAACTACTCCTACGCCACCTGTCTCAACAGAAACTCCACCTGTAACTAGTACAAGTACTAGCACAACACCTTCGACATTTACAACCACCTCCACTACTACAACTACTCCTACGCCACCTGAGTCAACAGAAACGCCACCTGTAACTAGTCCAAGTACTAGCACAACACCTTCGACAATTACAATCTCCTCCACTACTACAACTACTCCTACACCACCTGAGTCAACAGAAACGCCACCTCTAACTAGTACAAGTACTGGCACAACACCTTCGACATTTACAACCTCATCCACTACTACAACTACTCCTACGCCACCTGAGTCAACAGAAACGCCACCTGTAACTAGTTCAAGTACTGGCACAACACCTTCGATATTTACAACCTCCTCCACTACTACAACTACTCCTACACCACCTGAGTCAACAGAAACGCCACCTCTAACTAGTACAAGTACTGGCACAACACCTTCGACATTTACAACCTCATCCACTACTACAACTACTCCTACGCCACCTGAGTCAACAGAAACGCCACCTGTAACTAGTTCAAGTACTGACACAACACCTTCGATATTTACAACCTCCTCCATTATTACAACTACTTCTAAACCCCCTGTGTCAACAGAAACGCCACCTGTAACTAGTATAAGCACTAGCACAACACCTTCGACATTTACAAACACGTCCACTACTAGACCACTTCCCCCTTTGAAATATCCACAAATTGTTAATACAACTGTTCCTACACCATTTGGACCTACACATATAAGTACTCCACTATGTTTTTGTGTAGTTCAAGGAAGACAATATAAACCTGGTTAGTAACTGTACATTGAATTGTCAAACCATTGATATTTTATACAATTGTCTAAAACTCCTCAACAGTTCTGTTGCAGAGGTATTTTGATTACTTTCCCTTTTTTATAGGAGAGTCAATATTGGATCAGAAGCATATTGGCTCAGGGATTTGTCTGACCATGATCTGCTCCATAAGCTGTGCAATTCAGAACAGCACTGAGCCATGTCCTTCACCTATATCACCTACACCTGCTCCACAATATGACTGTCCTAAATGGAACAAAAATGTAAAATATACATATGCATTTAACATATACAGTACATTCATTCTGTTTTTGATTACACAAATATGGTGTCATTTCATAGTACACTGTAACCTGCAATTATCACATTAAAGAACTATTCCTATCTGATCTTACCCTTAAATGTAATTTTGCTTGTGTAACCTAATATATTTAGGTTGATTCAGCTACTACATGAAGCACATTTTTTTTCAGTTTTAGAATATATAAGTACAAAATACGATGTATTTACAAGAACACATTTTTAAACGAATGCCAATTTTGAAATACCCCAAGGTAGCAACAAATTAATGCCATTCAATTTGCCTTTCATCAGATTCTCTAATTCTAGTACTTTATGCAATGTTTCCAGACTAATGAGACCTTCAGCATATCTGACTGCTCTATGGCAAAGTGCATAAAGGGAGACGTTATCGAGATTGTACCATTGCAGTGTCCTCTGCTCCAGAACATCACTTGTGAAAATCATCAGCCGACAGTGCTGGTCTATGATAAGTGCCAATATTGCCAGCAATACACCTGTGATTGTAAGTAAACTGTTCCTTCTCTAGTTCTGACTTTGAGGTTGTCATCAGGAGTCACTGAAATTTATAATAATGTCCTCTTGCCTGGCTCATTGTGCATATAGACTGTACATAAGGTGAAATGGATGCCATTTATGCTACCAAAGCATACAGTACACTATGTACTATTCCACCAAAGGGTCTGCTCAGTCCTATGGTCTACTATTTTAAATTTAGTTCCCATTCTAATCTAACTCAACTGATGATATTTGGAACTGTAAATATACTTTTCCACGAAATTAAAGATCCAGATCCTGCATTGACAACAGGACAAAAAATGCTAAACATTATAAGCAATATAATTATACTGTGCTAATGGTAGTGCTAGAAGGTTTTATTGTGAAATCTCAGATGGGTCTGAGGACTACTGGAATAACTTAAGTGTTTGGTTCATAACCTTTTTTTATTTTTCACCCTCTCCTAATTGTAGGCTTTTGTCAAGGCTGGGGTAACTCACATTACATCACATTTGATGGACTCTTCTACAGTTATCAAGGAAATTGCACTTATATATTAATGGAGGAAATTAAGCCTCGATACCATTTGAAGATCTATATTGACAATATCTACTGTGACATTGGTGAGCATGCATCTTGTCCCAGATCCATTACTGTGTCTTACAACGATCAAGTCATCACACTTAGGAATCACGTTGGAGGTGCAGATCTAGAGGTGAGACCTAAAGTAAGATTGCAAAAAGATTTTCAGTGTGTGTTTAGTCTGCACTGTATTGTAAATGTGTTGGTTTTCTGTGTTGTTGCCTGTTTTTCTATAAGGCTCTGAAGGACAATGTTAAGCTAACACTGCCATATGCTCACAATGGTGTGAAAGTAACAAGCTCAGGACTAGACGACTTGTTCCTGAGTATTTCAGCGCTGAATGTTGATTTAACATTCAGAGCCCTTGGCTTTAGCATCAATCTGCCATTCCAGCATTTTGGAAACAACACACAAGGCCACTGTGGTAAGTCAGCACATTAAAAAAAAAATGTTTAAAGGGTTAAGGAGGTCATATCAGGAAGATGTTTGTTTTTGTGCTTTGTTAATCTAAATTATTCCAAATAATTCCCACTAAGGAACATGCAACAACAACCAGGCTGATGACTGCATGATTCCTGGAGGGATCTTGGTCAATGACTGTGAAGTGATGGCGGATTACTGGCCAGCCAGTGGTGTGAATGGCAAAAATTGCCAACCAACTCCAAAATACCCAGTCTTGAATATATCCCCACCCACGCCAAAGACACCATGCCGAGCCCAATCTGAATGCAACCTTCTCGAGAGCAAGTGAGTACATTCTATGAGGTGTAATTAAAAAAGTGCAACAAACTTTGCTTCCATAGTAATATTTGTCCTTTCCATCATCTATTCTTCATTCTGAACTTCCTCAGGCTGTTCGAAGCATGCCATTCCCAAGTGCCCCCTAAAAACTTATTTTTAGCTTGTCAGTTGGATAGTTGTAATATGAACAACCCCACCATGGCGTGTGGCAGTCTTCAGAGCTATGCAATTGCTTGCTCCCAGGTCGGAGTCTGCATACACTGGAGGAACTACACTAAACATTGCAGTAAGTTCATTGCTATACTAAACTGATTTAATTTAATCTGTATACATATATTTTATCAAATGAAATATGTTTTGATTGAAGACTAATTGTCCTGTTTCAAGTGGAATATTGTGTAGGAGCTATAGAGATTTGAATTAAGAAATTGTTTTAACTTTTCTTCCTCAGACATCAAATGTCCAGAAGATAAAATCTTTTTGCCTTGTGGTCCATCTGAACCACCAACGTGTAGAGATGGGTATGTCCCTTTTTCCTTTAATTCTGAAATAATTTAGACCATTGTGGAAAAACAAAATTCAGTGCTGATTAATGACAAATATACATGGGTAGGAGATAGGAGATAGCATTATTGTACAGTTTAAGAGCTAAACAAGCCCTTTTAAGCCAGATTTGTTATAAAATATCTGCTGAAATTGTTTGCTACTTCTTAATGTTTACTTCTGATGAACATAGCAAAATATTTTGCACATTCATGCAATTTAGTTTAGGTGAGTCAAAAGTTTCAGAGTAGAGGTCTGCATTCCCGCGGCCAGATTTCTTGCTACGCGGGATTAAAATCCTGAATAAAGTGCGGCAGCAGTCGGTAACTCTGGTGCAATTTGAACGGGAGCGGGCGGTCTAACAATATCCCGTTCCCGACGTCCTTTCAGAACAGCATATGTGCGCTTTATTCAAGCACCTGTACAGCCTGCACTCTGACTGTTATGCACGCGCTGCAAGCAGGAACCAGTGCTTCGTTTTATTTGCGAGGTCTGTGCGCAGCATGTGCATAACTTTGCTCAGAGCAGGCTAGCCTACCAGTGGTGAATATACGGCCCTCAGACAGAACAGGCAGGTTGTCGATGAGTGACAGAGCAGAATAAATTGGAGCAAAGTGTGGATGCACTGTCCTTGAAGAACGTTCAACTCGGTTTTGTTTATATTTTGCTTAGCCTATCATTTTAAATGACAGATGTCGAATTTATTTTAGGGATGTTCATTTCGATTATTTTTCCTAACCACAACCGACACTCGTTAACCGATTATTAACCGTTAACCAACAAGATTATTTTAAATTAGAACAGAATTAAATTAGAAAGAATAAGTGTCTGTGACCCGTTAAAAATACTAACATTTGTTTTCTGGGGATTAATTTTACATGCGCAAAAAGCAGCAAACAACAGAACATGAGGATTCACATGGTCATATCATATCACATCATGCACCTGCAGCGCTTCTGCGGGTTCATCTTCGGTTCATTTTTGTGCTGCGTGAAAGGAAACCAGATAGCAGAATCCTATTTTTTAGGCTTATTTTACAAAAGCGCAAAGATTAGTTTTTATTGTGAATGTACACAAATAAAAGTAAACCTTTTACAATTCCGATTATCTTCATGACTAGAAGGAGTATTTGCTTCCACTGTTAGAAGGGGGAAAAAAAGTCAAGTGATTGCTCCAGCGCCGCATGCGCACACACAGTTAAGCATTCTACCTTGACAATGCAGCCTGTTCATTATCATTATAAAAAACAATCAGTCAAACATATGGGGAAAAAACACACTGCTCACTTTAAATATGTAGTAAAACCTGTGCTGTTAAGCGTTATCACCATACAGCCGTGAAGTTATGCAAAACATTTTGTTTTACGTGGATATTGGAACGTGAGTGAAGCAGGCCTACATAAAAGGTATATTTTGGCATTCAAATACATCGCGAATACAGAAACATTTGATTTTGTGTAGAACGCGAGACCCAACATTGGTTTCAGATTCGTTTTAGCCTAAATTAATTAGTTTTGGTATGTCATCATTTTTAATTCCTGTTCTTTTCTAAATAGTCTACTGTTAATTAAAAGGATTTGTTGTGGAGTGAGGGGAACTAAAATAGCCTAGCTATGTTTACAGTGTTTATTATAATGTTTGTAATTCGTGTCGGCCTATTTCTGAATGAAATATGCTAATAAAATGCAACTTATGCAAAAAGCTGACTTATGTTCTTTTTTTCTCTCTCTCTAAAAAACTTATTTTTTTAAGCGTAGCTTATTTTAACCACGCAGCAAACCTTTTAAAATATTTTTATAAATTACTGAAAAAAATAAATAAATAAGTGACTTTAAACCGTTTAACTGTTTGTATTAATCGATCAAACTTTTAAATCGGTCTAAACTACTGTGTTTACAGCAAGATGTTAAACGAATTTAGTATTTTCACAAGACGAATAAAATTATAATAGGCCATCACTTGTTCCTATTGTGTTGTAAAGTTTAAACGAATTGTATCCTGACAAAACGAATAAAAATAAGGAATACAATTTTTGTACATATTTATTTTCTCTGTGACAGTTGTTTTCCTACTGTGTTGCAGCAAAACATTTTGCTGTCAATAAAAGTCTCTTGACAAGACAAATAAAATAAATACAATTTTGTGCAGACTTCACTTTTATTTGTTAGCCTATCTCTCTTTCTTTCAGTAGAGGGAATTTAAATGTGTGATTCTGGAAACGAGATCTAAATTTAGCGTGAACGGTCGGGTAGGGAAGGAAATTATTCAAAGCGGACAGCGGGTGAACAAAGACTGAATATATCGCGGGATCGGGTGGGTGCGGGATATAACCTTGCGGGAGCGGGACTTAAAAAACAGTCCCGCGCAGACCTCTATTTCAGAGTGCTTAAAAACACTGACAGCCTCCTTGGATTGCAGTGTTAAAATAGCCTAGGATGCCATTTTAATATGATATACTGGTAAATATATTGTGTGTAATAAGCTGTAAATAATATTTGAATTCCAGGCCTATGCAGAGCACCAAAACAGTGCCCACAGAAGGCTGCTTCTGCCCTGAGAACACAATACTCTTCAACAAGGAGTCAGGATTATGTGTGCCGAAATGTGGTGAGAGGCCATTACTGTCTGTGTGTGTGTGTGTGTGTGTGTGTGTGTGTGTGTGTGTGTCTGTTAGAGGTGGAGCCTTGGTCTTAATACTGTACCTGCATCAAACACATCAACGTGCATGTCATAACCATTTTTTTTTTAAGTTTCTGATTTTGGTCTTTTCTTGTAGGATGCTTGGACCCATCTGGGACAGCACGTGAGGTACAGCAATGTTTAAACTGTTCATTTAATAGCCACTTGTTGAAGAAGCATCCCATGGCTTATTATTTTTTTGTTTCTGTTGCAGTATGATGAACATTTTAGGTACAACTGTGAGGACTGTGTCTGTGATAGGGCAAGCCAATCAGTGTTCTGTAAGCCCAAGAAGTGTCCTGATGTAAATCCTGAGATCTGCACTAAGCCCGGCTTTGTGCTGGTCAACGTCACTGATCCCTCAGATCCATGCTGCAGGAAACAAGTTTGCCGTAAGATTAGTTTGTTTCCGTTTTTACTAGGTTTTCCTTCAAGATTGCAGTGCCGTTTTTAAGTCCCCTCTCACTGTTGTAGATTGTGCCATTGACATGTGCCCAAGTGGATCATGTTCCCAGGGGTTCTGCATTGATGATGCACCAGACAACACCAGACATGTTCTCAAGGTACATTTGAAAACATTCTCTATCTTTTCAGTTCACCAGACAAAGAATCTGCTCTGTTCCTCAATCTTCATGCAGTCTGGCTGTCTTTTTGTAGGGTGGAGAGGAGTACAAGTACAAATGTGAAACTGTTACCTGCCGTCAAATGAATGGCTCGTTTGTGATTGAGAAGAGCAACACAGAATGTCCTTACTTGAGTTCAAAGGACTGTGGGCCTGTAAGTAGAATCTCTAGCCTCAACTGCACACTAGTTCTTGATGTATTTTGGTTGTTGCTTATTTAATTTTTTTTGCGCATTTTTCCATCTATTATGAAAGTTTACACAGCGCTAAAGCAGTTTTTTTCTGTTTATTAGGATAAGATTAATAACAATATTTACAAGCAAAGTATGACAGAAAGGGGGATGAGATCAGAAAGGAATTTTAAAAATAAATATTGTATATTTTTACATCTCATTTTTAACGTCATTTGTAAAGTATTAGCCTACTTAAAACATTTGAAAATGCAGTAAAATGTACCATTGGATTATTAAAACCACTGTATACAATTATTTATCACTCCAAGGGGTTTAAATACGAGGAAAAAGTCGGAGAGTGCTGTGGAACATGTACACAAATGGCCTGTATTTATGATGCACCAGACAAAACCGAACATGTTCTCGAGGTACATTTGAAAACATTCTTAAACTTTTATTCAGTCTTTCAGCTCATCAGACAAACAATCTTGCTTTATTTTTCAGTCCTAATGGAGTCTGTCTGTCTTTTGTTAGGATGGAGAAGTTGACACTTACAAATGTGAAACTGTTACCTGTCATAAATATAATGGCTCGTTTGTGACTGAGAAGACCAAAACAGAATGTCCTTACTTGAGTTCATTTGATTGTGGGCCTGTAAGTAGAATCATCTAGCTTCAACTCCACATCAACAACTTCTGGATGTTTTTGGTTGTTGCTTATTTCAAAGCCTCAACGCAGCATTGTGTGCAGTATTAAAACTATCATATAAACTTGTTTGTTTTTGCACTTCAAGGGGTTTGAATATGTGAAAACAGAAGGAGAGTGCTGTGGATCATGTAGACAAGTGGCCTGTATTTATGATGCACCAGACAAAACCAGACATGTTCTCAGGGTACATTTTAAAAAATTCTCAAACTTTTCTTCATTATTTCAGTTCGTCAGTTGCTTCAGTCTTCATGTTTCAGTCTTCTTTTTGTTTAGGATGGAAAGGAGTACAAATTTTAAATGTATGAATGCTACCTGTCTGAAAAGGAATGGCATGTTTATGACAATGGAGAGCTATAAGCAATGCCCGCCCTTTAATCCAGATGACTGTGTGCCAGTAAGTACAACATCTGAATTTGAGGATCACAGATTACATACTTGTTCTGCTTGTATTTAATATGCCTGTCATCATTTACTCACCTCCATATTGTTCCAAGCAATGAAAGTGGATAAGGGCTCAAAAATGGCAAAAAAAAATGCACTACAAAAACTTTATATAAAGTATAAAACTCTTCTAGATTCTTTGTGTAAGGGACAAAATGTCAGTTATTCACTTAAAATAAAAAAAGCCACTTTGAGATTCTTCTGCAGTATAAATAACTGATTTTGTCAAAAAGTTGTACAAAAAAGTCTAAATGGCAGTGTTAACCATTTGAACTTTGGATTGGAGAATTGCATGGTAGTGTTTAAAGGAAATAAAACATGTAAATTGTAGTAAATCAATGAAAATGTTCAATATGTTTGGAAAAGTAATTTTGTTTAAATGTCTGTGATAAATGTTTTGTATGGAATCCTGTTTTGGCCACAGGTAAAAGACGTTAAAAAAAATATAATTGTGACTTTTTAGCTCACAATTCAGACAGAATTTCACCATACTAACAAAATGATATGCAATGGTTTCCTTTCTAATGTTTGTGTTCTTACAGGGAACAGTGCGATTTGACAAAGATGGATGCTGCCAGATCTGTAAGATATTGTTTCCTTAAAGTCTGACAAAAATGTTCTAATTGTTTTTCCTCCCTATTATATTTATGCAGATCATTTAAAGTGATGTTAAGTAAATAAAAAAATAACATGTTGGGCACAACATAAAATGTATAGCATATGGTTGTTCATGAGAGTTAAGGCTTACCTGCCTCTGTTATCTCTCAGGTGAAACCAGCAACTGTGTTCTTGAGAAGAACTTCATCCGTCTGCATGTGAAAGATTGCACTTCCATCGAGGATGTAGAAATCGCATCCTGCACTGGCCACTGTGATGACGGATCAAGGTGAGAGCACCTATGACACATAATTATTTTTTTTCTTTTGAATTCTCAGAAGAACCGTAAATGTATTGGTTACAGAGTTACATTATTAGTAACATTAAAAAATAAATAAATAATCACCTTGAAAACGGTTGCAGAAAGGTCCAATAAAATGATGTCAGCTCATTTGTTAACCATTTTGTTTTGTATTTTATCATGTATTCATTGAAATTCATACATTATTAAGTGTGCCTTTGTGTATTATTAGGATAATCTTACATCCAGCTATACTTTAGTCATCTGACTGGTGTTTTCTTGTAAACCCGTGCAGGTATTCGATGGAAAAGAACATCATGATGCACAACTGTTCCTGCTGCCAGGAGGAGAAATTCAGCCAACGACAGGTGATGCTGAAATGTGCCAACAGCAGCGAGATCCTTCATAACTACATTTATGTTGAGAGCTGCAGGTGCACTCCTACCAAGTGTGAAGAATAAACTGAAAAAAAGAACCCTGTACAATCCCCAGAACACTTCTGAGGACATCTGAATTCGAGACAAAATTAATTGTACCATGAAGAATACCATCCAATGAGGACGATTTAGGGAACGGCACTAAAATTAAGGTTAAAATCTGTACATTTCATTAAACTGACATAATGCTAATAACCCACCGAAAGTAATACAATCTATTTTGTACCTGTGTAATATACTGATAGCCACAAATAATGATACAGGTAACAGGCAAAATGCAAGTTATGAGGAATGTCAGTTTGTGGTTTTTCCACTGTAAATGATAAGACCATAGTTATTCACTTCCAAAATCTGTACATTTAAAAGTATTTTACTGTAAAAAAAAAAAAAAAAAAAAAAAAAAAAAAATGTCCTGTTAGATCCAGTACAGTTTTTCAGGCATTTATAGTAAAGGAGACATTAACCAATTACCAGGTTTTACCACATAATTCTTTATACCCTTTTACTTAATAAAAAAAAAAAATACACTGTTAAAACAGCATAGGGCATCTGTGGATAAAAAGATCCTGCTTGACTTCTGTTGATCTGTCATGCCAAGAAAGCAAAACATTTAAAATATATAACCAAAATTGACAATGATGATTTAAGTTGATTGTTGTAGTGCATTAATGGCTTTTTTTTCTTTCTTTTTTTTTTTTTTGGCAAATATTGCACCATGGATTGATTTAGGGTTATAGTTATGATAATCAATGTTATCTCTTGAAGGGGCCGTTAAAAAATCTTTAGACATTTTTTTAGTAATGCATGATATAATGTTGTATTTTTCCTTTCAATGAAGTGAATTAAAATCACAATAAAGCATAATAAAGAGCATCAATTATAGTCTCCTGGATTCCCACCGACCCCCCCCCCCATCTTTCATACATTGATACAAAGCATTGGGGTATAAACTGTGTGGTGTAAACAACCATTTTGGCTGTGCATATTTTACATAAGATATTTTTTATTGGTATCTTAATTTAGCATTTTAAACTATTTAGAGAAGCATGCATTAAATGTAATCTCCAGTGTCAGTAACGTCATCCTCTGCAGTACCAACATCTCACCATAAGAAGTCACTGTCATCAACCTAATGAAAGGTATTTTTTTTTCTCTGTCATTTTTGCACATTCTGTTGACACGCAGTTCTCTTGAAACAATTATCCACGCATGTTCTTAGTTTAGATTATTACAGAAAACTATGATTTTGATTAAGCGGTTAAATATTTGTGAATAATAATGACCGTTAACCGACATTGTAAAAACAGGTACTCTTATCACAGAGCGATTGTCACTCCCGAGAACGAGCATCGATTTGCCTCCGTTTTGGGGGCTTAACAGTCGGTGAGTGGAAAATCATTGCATCGAAACAAATTCAATTGTCATGTCCAAGAGCCAGTAATTAGATACATTATTTCAAAATAAACCCCTTTAAACTTTACATTATTCCTTAATTAACAAATTATTGCATTTTCAGGTAACACTTAGGCTATTAAAAGTACTCGACATATAATAACATATCGAAACGTTGACGTTTTGGTTCTCTAGTGATTACATAAAGACATATCACTTTCTTAACAGTTATGTAGATTTACGTAAATTTAACAGACTCTCACTTCAAAATCTCCAGCCAGAGATTTTAATCCATATCACAATTCTCAAGCTTGTAAGTGTGAATGCTGAAGTCATACCATCAGAATCTCTGGAGGCTTCTTCTACTGCTTGAAGAAGACTCACTTTGGTCATGCTTTCGTCATGGAGATAACATCCATCCTCAAAAGCTCATGTGAGCTATCTGCGAGCAGTCTGAGCACTTGCTCTTTTATAGTGTCTTTGAGGCAATGCAGTCTGATCAGAAGGTGGAAACCAGGCTTAAGCGCGTTTTTACTATCTTTGTCTAATCAACATAATGTTCTAGGGGTGTTTGAGGAAGAACAGTATTAATAGAAAGCCTGATGGGGAAAAATCTTTCAGTTACGCACATTCATCGCAGATATCATCTCAAACCAAACAAGGATGTGAGTTCTGACAAAACTGTGATGAGAAGATACAGACTACGGCATGACGCACTAAGCCAAAATTTACACTCTAAATGTGTACTTTGGTGGTATGAGTTTTGGTTGGGCAAGATGAGTCATTTTACCCAAACAATGAAAATTAATTCATTTATTCATCCTCAAGTTGAATATATGTGGAATCTATAGATAAACACACACACACACACGTTTGTTTCTGTGAATTGTGGGGACTCTCCATAGACTTCTTTTACTTTTATACTGACCAAACAATATTTTCTATCCCCTAACCCTAAACCTACCCCTCACAGAAAACCCATTTGTATTGTTACACTTTCAGATAAACATCATTTACTATTTTTAATAATTTGTTTCCATCGTGCACAATGTCAAAAATCTCAGGCTTTACTATCCTTGTGGGGACATCTGGTCCTCTCAAGTATAGCAAAACAAACACACACACACACATACATATACTGTATATACATCACTTTTCGATGTACAGGGTACTCCATTGCTTTCAGTTGTTTGCCCAACACACACACACACACACAATTGTTGTATGCGACAAGTTCACCTCAACCTGTTTGACGTTACGAAACTCATTCAGGATCTTCTGGATGCGACAGCAAAAAACGATTATCAAACATTTGAGAGTTTAAACATCTTTCTTTATAATTGATTGAATTTCGATAACTTATTTTTTAGATTTGCATCTCCTGAAGGAAGTACTGTACCTTCTCGGAAGGCGGAAAACATTTTTATGAGTCACTATTGACACTTTAATAATCTTTGTGGGGTTTTGTGCCATAAATGCATGGCACTTTTGTCTACTTTGTAGCTTTGAAATAATAAAAATTATTTTCCTTTTGCTTGAACCTACAGTATAGGTACACTGAAAAAAATGATTCTGACCCCTTGTAAATGTTACATGTTTTTATCTGGTTAATTTCACTGATTTTAATGTGTTATTTAATCCTACATATTTTTTATTATTAATTTTCAAATTCACTGCCCTTGTTTAAAACAAGTTAATTTCATTCAATTAAAAGTAATTAGAAAAAAATACGTTTCATTTAATTTCCATATACTGTCCGGTCTGCGCATGTGCAGACTCATTTTTTTTCTGAAGGCGCCAAAGTGGGGGGATTGAACGTTATGCACTCGTTTGAATGCTGCATCCAGCTCTGCATTTTCGGTAAGTAAGCAATATATAATCATTGGTGTGTTATATTTGTTACTTAAACAGGGTTCTGTTTACACTTTTAAACGTTTTATAGAAAAAAAATGTGTTTAGCTAATGCAAAGTTTGTGTGTTTTTATATAAATTACATTAGCTAAGGTTTCAGCGACTAGCTTAACCACGTGAGTTGTGTAAGGTTAGTAAGTTAACTTTTAAGTTAATGCTTGGTGAATTCAGTGTTTGTCTTGACTTATTTATTAGTTTGTGGAAGCCAAAAAAAAAGCAAAACAGTTTTACGAATGTTAACGTTAATTGTACCAGCACCTTCCTTGCTGTCTAGGCTTGTATGTTACGTTAGACTGGCCAAGCCTAACATTACATTAACGTTATTCCTGACTGGCTGTAAGCATGTTTTCTAATCTTGTCAATTAACATTAGGACAAAATACACCTGTGAAATCATGTTGGTAAAATGTGGTTAATGTGCACTGACGGCAAGAATTTATGTTTCTACATAATCATAATGGCAGGCCTAGGTAACGTTGGGTGCCTGAATTGACCGTTTCTTTAAAACTTTGTATTTTTTTGACACCCGTAGACCCGCCCCTACTCTGCAGCTGACTGGCTCCGACCGACCGTGACATTTTCAAGGCCTGTCACTCCACTTGCGCAAACCTACCCAACGAATGCAACGAACACTAGCCAATCAGAGGCAGGTATTCGCGGAATGCGGGTAGGAATAAAATCAAGCTTCTCTTTCGTGGTAGCGGCATCGGTAGCAGTCCTCGTGGACGGTATCCGACTCGCCTTATCAGAGCTTAAAACGTAAAGGTGTACATGTAAGTGAAAGTACATGTAGTAGAAGCATGCAAATATTTCATAACTAAATAGCAGGAGATTTGCAGATGACACGAGAGGACCAGCTAGTACGACCACAGCCGATAGTCCAGTGAACGACCAGTTAATCTGATGTGGTAGGCAGAAGAGGACAGGGATAAGAATGTGGGTTTAGCTAGCAGGTTGATGTTGTTCAACTTTGTTTCTGCTCTAAACACAAAGACCAATTATGTTGGCACTGCATCTATTGCTCCCAATTTCAAACTAATACTTTAAGTATAGAAGTGGAACATGAAAAATACAAATACTAATAGAGTTAATGATATGGCATGAAGAAAAAATTAATTAATTAATTAATTTTAATTAACAAATTAATTAAATTTACAAAACTAAGAGCTGGCAGGGGTCTTGACTTGTTGACTCAGTTATAATATCTCACAATGTACTTAGTAGTTGTAGGCTTGTGGACTGCATTGTGAAGAGATTTTTCTGTTTCTGATTTCACAAACAGTTTATAAAAAAATCGCCATATATGATCTGACACAATGTAAATAACCTTACACAATTATTTATTCTAAAACATTGTACAGGTGTTTATATTTCATGCATTGTTGTACAAACAATGGTAGTTAATTTAAGAAACCAAATCTGTTTTTTACTTAATTCACACAATTTCCAGAAACTTCAATATACCCCTCTTGTTTCATATAATTTCCTGTCTGTATGCTTAGAGCATCTAAAGCTTTGAAGGCATTATTTTCTGATGTAATTTGTAAATGCTCTTAAGTAATTTATAAGAGGAATAACACACTTGCATGAAAATAGTCCCGCTGTGAATAAATAAATAAGTTGATAATAATTAAAATAATCTTTCCTGAAAATGAAGTCCATGTCTGTCTGTCCACTTCCACCCTCTTAATCTGCCATTTGTTGGATATTTTTTTATAGTAATAAGGTATTACAATTTGGACTTGGACACAAATTAGCTTGTAGTGATCTGATTTGAGTCGTGGGCTTTAACATGTTTTGTGCTGACACAAGTTTGTGATTATTGGACAATTACTTTTTTCCTCAACATGCTTACAATTTATCTTTTTAATCCCTGCTCATTTTTATTTCTGTTGCAGGTTTTTCTCATATCTGATTGTCTTGGTGTGATGTGGACCAAAGCCTAATTCTTTGGGGAGCTCATGTTGTTTTGGTAAGTGCATTTAACATGCATCTTAACAGCTATACTGATCACAGCAGTGCTGGTGAAAAGCTAAGAGAAAGCTAAAAATGTTCTGTAACTGTGTGGTATACATTTAGTTCTTTATTTATGGGGGGATCTCAACGCTGGTACTTTATCATCATATAATTCATAGAGAAGTGCTGCTATAAAAGTACAGTACACACAGACATTTTCTTCATGTCTAGCTTCCTGCTAGGCGTGCTTGTGTGTATTTGTTCTTTCTATAACAGTATTACTAACAGCAGTGCAAAGTAAATCTGCCACTGATACACTGTTACTCTTAGGGCGTACTCACACTAGGCCCGGTTGCCTTGTGCTGTGCCCAAGCACGATTGTCCCCCCACGCTTATGCTTTCCTTGTCTAGGAAACACTGCACTCTTTTAAAAAAAGCGCTCTCTCTCGCTCGGCACAGTGGAGTTTATGTGCGAGTTCCGTGCTGAGTGCGAGTACGCCCTTAATCTGTTGAGTAAAGCTTCTTTTTGCTTAATATGAGATTCCGTGGCCCAAACTAAGTCACAATAAACTATACATTTAGTTGTCTTTACAGAGCATAGCTTTATGTAATCAAAGTTGAAACGGATCATCATGCCCCGGATGTAAACATGTTTTTACATTTTAGTAGAAAATATCTTATACACTGTGGAGAAACCTGAAATATACCCGTCTAGTGCCAGCCTTGATTATTTGTAAGGGGCAAGGTTCCTAACGCTACATCCACACTACTACATTTTTGTTTTAAAACGGAGACCTTTTGGTACATTTGCACCTACCATGCAGACTGAACTGTCACCCTATCGCCCTACACATTCAGACCTGATATTTAATGAAAATGAAGTCACAATACACTAACATTCTTTAGCTAAAGAAGGCAGTCCATTTACAAAATGTATAATGAAGTCATTGTGTATATATTTTTGAGGCTACCACAGGTTTGAATTATTCTACAGTTTCAAGACATTTTTTATTTATTGTATTTTAATAGTTTTAGTCCTTTTACACAGGCTAGAAGTGACATCAATCTTAAAAGGGCAGCAGTCCTCAAGGCACTTTGCATCTACCTTGGTGAGGATGATGGACATCTCATTCGGGAGTATAAGGCAAGTCATTGTAATTGCATTTATCAGTCTGATGTACTGTCTTGTATTATAAAATTTAAGATCCTAATGTCACTAACCCACTAGTTAGAAGAAAATGAATTTAAAGGGGCACTCAACAAAACAAACCCGATGCATAACAAAATCAGTGTGTTGACACCAAAACTATGGCAGCTGTAGTCCTATCACAGTCTACATGCTATCGTGTTTTGGGGTCTAGAGCTATTATAGTGTGGAAGCCTGCTGTTTATTTAAATCAACTAATGCAAAACTTGAAAAATGCTCTAGCCACTAAAGCATGTCACTACATAGGATCATACTGGTGTTTTTATGTTTTAGCCCATTGATGACGAATGCATTAAAGGAGAACTCCGGTCAATTTTAACATTGAGCTCATTTTTTTGTAAATTTGGAGTGCTGTCAGTACAGAGAACCTGTTTTTTGGTCCACAGTAGTCGATTGTCGAGTTCAAGCGCATAGGTTTAGTTACCTATGATCACGCGCGTGATCTCGACAATCGACTACTGTGGACTTCGACCGAAAACAGGAAATAAATACAGGTATGTGCGCTGGCTGCATTAACATCACTTTTATTCATATCTTTCACATCTGCTGCAGTCAGATTCACCCGTGTTCACTCGAAAGGAATCACTCACATGGCTGGGCATTTGTAATTACACATCAAGGATGTTAAGAGGCTAAAAGCAGGTTTAAAACTTGCCCCATTGAAGTTAACAGGGTGCCAATTTTAAAAAGAGGATAACACTATGTAGGCAACCGATTTGTCGTTTTTCTCTGTACTGACAGCACTCCAAATTTACAAAAAAAATGAGCTCAATGTTAAAATTGACCAGAGTTCTCCTTTAACATTACCACTGACCATTTTCCAAAGCATCAATTTTAACCATATAAGTAGCCATAAGCTTCAGAATATTTGTATAAAAATCAACAATTTGCTGCACAGTTTTCAAAGCAGGTACCATTTTCTAAACACACCCTGGTGCCTTCAAGAACTCTGACATACGATAATTATTAACAGACTCTTACAAACTTTATGTTGAGGAAATTAAATCCTGCAGAGTAAAACAACATGGATGTTGTCACAGGATGATGTACATTTGTCTGTGTCTGGACTGGAGATGTTCAGTAATTGGCTAAAACATTTTAAACCATCAGTTTGGTTCTTGAAACAATAAGGCAGGCTTTATTCATTATTTTTCTTATTGTTCAATTAAAAGACCAAAACCAACAATGTGTTAGTCCATCTCTCAATCCATTCTGACTTCTGTGTCTCTGCTCCATTTGCAGAAAAGTTTGGATATTTTTCACAATGCCATAAAAACAAAAATCTGTGGTTTGTTAATTTACATGAACCTTTATTTTACTGACCAGTGTAATTATATATTGTAAATATAAAGACATTTAGAATTTTCAGGTCATTAAAATCTATTACATAAATTCATGTTTTTCTTATATTCTACAAATATACAGGACATTGAAGGAGATGACATCCAGAGAGATCTGCAGAATTCCACCATGGGCGTATATGTCATCAACAAGGAGGGTGGAGAAATTGGAGCACATGATGACATTGGCATTTATGTTGAAGGAGAAATCATTCTGGACAACATTGGATCTGTAGCCCAAGCATGTGCAATGATGCTGGGAGTCATCTATGTATTGAACATGGCTTACCCCAAAGAGCTGAAATATTCCTATGAATTCTTTCAAAAAGTGCTCTTGAAAATGGATGGAGAAAGGCTTTCCCCCAAAGTCCTTGGACTAAAGAACAAAATCATTGCTGGACTGTAGGATTTCTTCAGCCGCTCATGTGAATGCCGCTAAGCTGCATTTTTAAATCTGGTTTGGGAGGCGATAGAAAACATTTAGTATGATGTAAAATGCAGCCCTAGAAGATGCAAAGTGAGTGGTGGACTGTAATATATAGCCACTGGTGTGAACATTTAAAGTTGTCATTTAAAATTGAGGTATTGCATAAGAAGAGGACGCAATGAGATGACGTCATTAAAAGAGCTCCAGTCAAAGTTCAAACGATGGAGAACCATGTGTAAAACATGGAATTATGACATTTCTTGTTAGTTTCATGTAAGAATGTTACAGCCTCCTCATTGCTCCACACAAATGTTATGTTTCATTTGCACCTATTTTTATTATTCTCAGAGGAACTTGAGCTTCAGTGGACATTTAAGTCACGTTTCATTTTATTCAGTAAGTCTTTAATTTTTTTTCCTATTACAGTATTTTTTGAATGTAACTGTTTGCAGTTTTTTTGTAATTTCAGCATCAGGTCCTCAGTTTGCACTGTGTTGCAGCTGTGGACAGTTCTTGTACTATAGTATTTTATGTTCTGTATAGTGATGGTGTATTTTGTTATTTGTATATGTTGTGCTCTTGCAAAGTCTTCCAGCTAGTCTGGTTCATTTGTTTTGTTTTTGTTAAGAATGGTTCAATGTATTTTATGTTAATTGGTGATACTACTGCAGAAAGCAATTTGAGAAATGGTGACTATTGAGATACATTACTGAGACTCTTGTTTGGGAGATTACTGAGTTACAGTACTGCCATTCTTGTTTGAGTGAGCAAAAATATCTCTTGGATCACAAATAAAGTTACAGTTGAAAATATTGGGTTTGCTTTATTTGTCTGAATATTAATGAAAGATACAATAGATTAAAAAAATATTGGATTAAAATTAATTTTAATATGTAGAAATTAAACGATTAAATTGATCTGGTTGCACAATTAATTTGAGTAAATTCTACTCAAAATAGTTTAGCTAAAATTATGAATATAATTAATCTGAAATTACTGAATGGATTAATAAACTCAATGTATAAAATATAAGTACAACCAATTTATAAAATATAAGTAAACTCAACTTATAAAATATAAATTCACTCAACTTAAAAAATATATCTGGATTTAGATAAATTTATTTCGTGCAACCCCTTGACGTAATAAAATTAAGTAAATTCAACATAACATTTTTTTCAGTGTAGGCCTACACTGTCTTTTAAATGTAATTTAAAATAGGCAAAGGTAAATTGTTATATGCATTCAGAGAGTATCAGAATTGAATTCTCTTACATCACTATAATATATAAGTAGCATGCTGACAGAGAATCAACAAGGTAATGGAAAGGAAATGTTTAAATATTCAAACATCTCAACTGGAGGCAATGACAAACAAAGATTATATCCTCAATCAATCGTAACAGGTTTCAGAGAATTAGGTTTCAAACATGTCAAACAGACTGAGACGGGTTTATAGTATACACACCTCTGCTGTGCTAGTGGATCAAATGATGGTCCTATAAATGTTTGGGTTAGCTTATAGAAGTTTTTGTGTTGATGGCTTGTATTGTAGCCTAGTTTATATTTTGAAGTGATCAAAGTCAGCGATTTGTGCACCACATCAAATTTTGACATCAATGATAACAATAACACAAAGAGCTGAAAAAGTCCCTGTTCAAACTTTCCTACGATAGCATTTATATGACTTTCCGAAAGAGACACATAAAATATTGAGAGATTTATTACAGGTAAGAAGACAGAAAAGGTCAGAAGAGAGAAAGATTAATCACACACACACACACACACACACACATCAGCGTTAACCAGTTTTCTGTCATTTAATGCCAAAGTTATAAAACTTACAAATTATTATAAATGTACATTATATTAAAAAATCAAGAAAATAATAGCACCCTTTTTTGGCAGTCATGTAACCAATGCTTGTGATATGAAACAGGAATATTTGCTTAACATTTACTCACCTTCAGGCCATCCAAGATGTAGATGTGTTTGTTTCTTCATATGAAACCGATTTGGAGAAATTTACCATTACTGTACATCACTCGCTCACCAATGGATCCTCTGCAGTGAATGGGTGCCGTCAAAATGAGAGTCCAAACAGCTGATAAAAACATCACAATAATCCACAAGTAATCCACATGACTCCAGTCCATCAATTAACATCTTGTGGATCGAAAAGCAGCATGTTTGTAAAAAATAAATACATTTTTAACTTCCCACAAATAGGGTTGGGTATCATTTGAATTTTATCAATTCCGATTCCGATTCTACTTATCGATTCCGATTCTTTTCGATTCCAATGTGATTAAATAATGATATCAAACATTTATCCTGTGTCACTTTTTTGCAAACCATTTATTTGGAGCTGAATACCATGAACAAAAATCAACAGGCTACAAACTGGACTCTTTAAGAGCTGTTTATGTGCAAAATAGAACTGCATGATTCTGGATAAATTGGGGGGGGGGGTCGTTTTGTTCGTACCCATCAGAGTTTATATCTGAACTATAAACTTTTTTTTAAAAAAAGCGCATAGGAATTGATAGGCGGAATCGAAATTTTAATTTGACAACAAGTATCCGATTCCTGACCTAAAGTATCCGATTCTGGAATCGGAATCGATTTTCGATTCCCAACCCTACCCACAAATAATGATAACTATATTAAACTACACATCAGCGCACCGGTGCATTTTGTAGCATCTTTTTTCCTGATAACACCGAAAAGAACATAAAATTCTCTGTAATTTTTGATCATAAAAGCAATCATTCGAATCTGTAAAGGGTCTACTTTTATTTGTATACACTCGTAATAACAACAAAATTCTGTGCTTTTGTAACATAAAGAAACATGGTTTTCTGTCGTCTCGGTCTCTGTGAACTTCTTTCTGAAATGCATCACAAAAATGAACCTAAACTCAGTGAATACTTGACACACAGACATGGGAAATATATCCTATGAAAGCTGCTCTTCAACAGCAACTCTAGTTGCACCTCTGTGCCTGGAATACTCACAACACCTTCTGTGTTAACAGAGAAAATGATGAATAATGATCTGGAAATATGACTATTATATATACATTCTTGCTGGTTAGTTTTACAGGTTAAGTAACAAAGTAGAAAAGCTAAGAAAATATGATTTTTATTATTATTTTTGAAGAAATAAAGTTGATAAGACATTGAAGCCACTAGGTGTTAATAAATACATTTTTAATATAAACATATTAGATATAGACATAAATATTAAAAATATAGAATAGGTTGCTTGTTGGTGCAGTGGAAGTAAATGTTTTCCATTTAATTTTTTTTTTTTTAAATCTGCAGATAACATTAAAACCTATAAAAAAGCACAAGGTCTCTCAAATGTTCTAAATGGAAATGCAAAAAAAAATAAAAATACCCTGATCATCAAGGTAGACATTTAGGGTGTGGATTTTACAGCGTGTCGTGAAATTTCTCTACAAATTAGTTGAACCTCCAAGTTAGGATCAAATCAACCATTACATCCTTGTTTACCTTGAGATGATAACAGAGATAAACACTATGATGTGAGTGACAGACAATGTTTTTTTATTTCAAGATTTGCATAAACCGTGTTTAATCTTCAAACAGAGCTAGACTAAATGGAAAAATAACAATAATGCATAAGCCTGGGATCCACCTTCTGACCACAGTATAGATGGTCCCAAAGCAAACTAAGACCTAGTATAAAAGAGCAAGTCATGACAGATAGCTCACATTAGCTCTTGAGGATGGCTGTTGCTTCCATGGGGGCTGTGAGGATGTCCCAGATCTGGATGCTGAGATGGGTCGTTCTACTGGTGGGGCTACAGCTGATACAAGCAGGTTAGAAAAATAAAAACGATCAATTATTGCAAGAAACACACAGTACCAGCTACACAATATGACTATATCTGTCTTTCTATGTTTATAGACTTCATGAATGATTTTTCTGTAATGGATGAAATGTGGCCGACAACAACAGGTGAATATGTTATTGTGTTTATGGATTATACTTTATAGTTTCTTTGTGAACCTATGAGATTAGTGCATCTCATAAAGTAACAAATTTATTAACAGATGTCAAGTAAAACTGCTGTTTTATGTATTTCAAAATGGAACTACACATTAAACTCTCAGGGCATATGTTCAGGTTTTGATCGGTAAATTATTCAAACAGCCAAATCATCACAATGTGGCACAGATTTTTTTTTAATTAGATTTACAAAGAGTATTGTAGAATTATTGCAAGCTATCTGTAAACATGTAGCCAACTTTATTTCTATTTTAAAGTATTTGGCAAAAATAACAATTGGTCTGTCCTTTTCTGTTCTCAGCGTTCTCTATGACAAATGTGCCAGTAACTACGGGTATGAAGTTTCTTCTTCCTCTTTTTCTTCTTTTTTAATGTTACATACATTTAATGTTTAATTTTTTTAATGTTGAAACTAAAATTTTACACTTCAGCAGATTTAAAGATGAAGTGTGTACATTTTTACAATATAAATTAACTGTAAATTATTCATAAATGTATTCCCCTCATAGTGTATAAACACTATGGCTCTGTGGTGCAATCAAAACATTGCTTAGTATGTTTGAGCAACTGTTTGCTCAAATGAAGTATTTAATACATATCACATATAACCTTTCTCTCTTGGTTTAGTTGTACTGAATCCTGATCATCAGTCCACGATCTGCAGCACATGGGGAAATTTCCACTTCAAGACCTTTGATGGTCAATTCTTTCAAGTGCCAGACACATGCAACTACGTTCTGACAGTGATGTGTGACATTGCAGTTTCTGATTTTAACATCCAAATGCAAAGAGAGACTGTAAATGGCTCAATCACTTTTAGCACAGTCACAATAATGCTGGAGGGAACAGTCATCAAAATCACTAATGGAGACATCACCATGGGGGATGAAATGTGAGTTTCTACACTACAGCAATAGTGCATCCATAAGAACAATAATTTTAAAAATATTTTTTCTTTGGTTTTCCATTTTTAATAAAGTATATTTATTTATTTAAATTAATTGTATATAATTTATTTATATAACATAATTCACACTATATATATATATTAGGGGTGGAACGGTTCAACATTTTCACGGTTCGGTTTGTATCACGGCTTTAGAGTCACGGTGTCGGTGCGATTCGGTATGTTTAGGGAAAAACTATATTGTCAAATAACAATAAAGAAAATAAGAATAATCTATCTAACTACAAGCAACAGCACAAAAAAAATACAATAGAGTAAAGATACAAATAAAATAATCAGTGATTTTCAGGTTGTTGTTTTTTTAGGTAGGTCTATAGCATTAGTTTTTAGGTACAGAAATTGAATAAAGTAATCAAATGTAAAACAGCATTGCATATTTGACTGTATAAATTAAAGATTAATCTTTATTAAAGTAACAAAAGCGATTCAATCAAGAGCAGTGAGTGATTTCTTTGTTGTTGCTGTTTGATTAATATTAAGAAAGTGCTGTCACTTTAAGAGAATGCACTGATACTGTACGTTCAGCCGGCTATGTCTGGTATAGGATACTTACCAAGACGGGCATTTTGACAGAATTTTTGTGTGAATTTGTCCATTCAAACAATACTTCAGAGAGAGCTTAATATTTAATATTTGCGCGCGTTCTGAGGCGCGGGTTTGCGCGCATCTAATGAGTGCACGCACAAATCTTCTCATTGCGCGCGCGAGCTCGCGTCCTCTGGCTCTTAAATGTTTAAACTGGCAAAGCTTACATGAGTTTAGTTTAAACACAGATATCAACGTGTGCTGTTCAGGTCTCACCTGTGCGCGCGCGCTATCAGCACCCAGGTGATGACGGAATAAATGACAGCTCATAATCCAGCATAGGGAACTCGCATTGAACAAGAGTGAATGGTTTGTCCACTTTTTTTATTTATTTATTTTTTTATCGCTGTTATTGTAATGTACTGGGAAGCCAGAAAGAGTTCAGATGCAAAAGCCTCTAAGTGCCATCTGAAATTTTCATTGAAAATTAGCATTTTCATCAGGCTCCTATGTTTAGGTTCAGTAATTTTACTCTAATGGCAAGGTATAGGTCCTTTTCTATGCCATTAATGTAAAATAACTGAGCATAAACATAGAACCTTGATAAAAATGCTCATTTTAGAAGAAGATTTCAGATGGCACTTAGAGGCTTTTGCATCTGAACTCTTCATATATGTATATATATATATATATATATATATATATATATATATAATTTATGTTGTTATATAGTATACATATCTTTAGAAGATGAATTTGAAAAGAAAAAGTTGCAAGATATTAGTTGGGGTTACAAAAATAAACCTAATAAAATATTAGTATCTTACACAATGTTTTCAACCAAATTTATTTTAGTTTAATAAAATATTTTACTGAAAAACAAGACAAACAAGAAAATGTTTTCTTATTTATTATTATTAATGTTGATTTTTTTATTTTTATTGCTCCAACAGGGTGTCTGTTCCGACCTATAACAATGGAATTAAAATTGAGGGAAGTCCAACAAGTCTGAAGATCTCGAACAAACATGGAGTGACTGTCTTCTGGGAAGAAGACAACTCTCTAACAGTATGATTCAATATTATCTCGGAGCACACATTATTTTATCTTGGAGCTTGATCTCAGACTTCTGATCGGACTTCTGATCAGTGCTGCACTTCATAAAACAAACATGCAATATGCCTAAATAAGCTACAGTGGACCAACCGGTTTTGCAAATTAGTCTTCATTTTTTTAATTCTTTGTTAATATTGTTTTTAGTCAAATAAACAAACAAACAGATGATAGATAGATGATAGATAGATAAATAAGTGTTTTAGATTAAAAAAAGTGATTTAAAAACATGTCTCCTCTGACATTAATTTGTTATATGATGTTCCCCAGATTGAACTTCCTGAGAAGTACAAAGGTCTGACCTGTGGACTCTGTGGAGACTTTAATGGCAACAAGCATGATGATATCACTGTTAGCGGTAAACATGGTGTTTTTAACTCATTAATGATTCGATTTTCATTTAAGTTGAGTGACCTGTCGACACATTCTGATTTTAATCACTCAGGTTTAGTGTAATATGTTCATCTGAATCCTTCTTAGGTCCAGCCACATGGAAAGTTTCAACACCAACTGAAACCTGTGAGGACGTTACACTTCCTCCCATTGATCAGTGTGACCAGGTAGAGTATGAGACTAAATCTAATTTAAGTGTTGGTGCACACTTGAAATAAAACAATGGGAAAAATTAAATTAAATTGCTTAATCTTGTATACAGATTGAAACACTGGTTCCAATAAGACAATCCTCTTAAATTATCTATTTTTTACACCCTAGACAAGTGTTTGCCAGCAGTATCTCAGCAGTCCAGGGTTTAGTGACTGTTACAGGGTGATGGACATGAACTCATTTGAAAAAGCCTGTGTAGACGACCTGTGTCAGTGTTACGGCAATCACGACTGTCTCTGCAACACACTCACAGAGATTTCACGACAGTGCACTCATGCTGGAGGAAAACCAGGAACATGGAGGACAGAACAGCTCTGTCGTGAGTATCAGTAATGATGACATTAAAAAAATTACTTACTTTTTCTAACCCCCATGACGTTGTAATATGCTGTACGATTCTACAGTTTTTGAAGAATCGCTACCCAGCTGTTGCCATACGAAGTTTATAGTGTCAAGGTCCAAAGAAGACAAATAAATACTACAAAATTATCCAAATAATTGACATAAAACCCATAACCTAAATTAATACAGTAAATAAATAAAGATTTTGAAAACAAGTTGTATTAAAAAATGAATACAAACAACAATCACTTACTATTTTAAAAGGACCACTGTGAAGAAAATACAATGCAACAATATTGATACGTTTGTGGCATGCAATGTCTTGTTCTGTGGAGCAGCAAAGACGTGTCCTCTGAACTTGCAATACATGGAGTGTGGGAGTCCATGCAAGAACACCTGCTCAGATCCAACAACAAGTCTACTGTGTAAAGAACACTGTGTGGATGGCTGTTTCTGCCCTGAAGGTAATTTTTACACAATATCCAAAGTCAAGTGCTTGCATATTTAAATAGGTTCAATTAAAGCCATTTTTCCAAATTAAATGGTATCATGCCTTCTTTTTGTAAAGGCACTGTGGAAGATGACATTGGTCAGAGGGGCTGTGTTCCTGTGAACGAGTGTCCTTGTGTGCATGACAGCACAGTATATCGATCAGGAGAGTCTTACAAACAAGCTTGCAAAAAATGGTAACTTTTTTTATTTTAAAGTCACATTTAAATTAACCTTCCCAATGCTAACACTGCTGCTGTACTATGTCAGTGTGTGCGCTGCTGGACACTGGACTTGTACATACCTGGAATGTCCTGGAATCTGCTCTGTTGTTGGAGGGTCTCACATCACCACTTATGATGGAAAGACCTTCACCTTCAGCGGCAACTGTGACTACATCCTTACTAAGGTCTGTCAGTACAGCAGATGAACCTTAGATGTTTTTGGTCAGGGCGAGATAAATTAAAGCCTTCATGTATATGTTTATTCACATGGTTTATATTACAATCAGAAAACAGGGGGTATTATAAAGGTTCTTTATACGGTTCTTACAATCCTTTTTTCTTTCTTTTTTTTTAATTAAAGCACTCTAATGACAGTGACATTGCGGTTGTGGGAAATCTGGCAAAGTGTGATCCGGCCCGAGCAGACACTTGTCTAAATTCAGTTACCCTTGTCATCTCAGGGACCACTGTAAGCACTGGGTTTGAATAATTTTATTCTTTAATCATTCTTTCTAACAATAATACTTATACTTTCTACTACTACTACTACTACGAGAATCATATTAATAGTAATGTCTTTTTGTTGATTTACTCATTAAACAGTTTAGCTTTTCCTCTGGTGGATCTGTGGCAGTGAATGGAATCAGTCCATACATGCTTCCTTTCACCACAGGTTTGTTGTCAAATATAAGAAACTTACTTTTTCATAATTATTAAAAAAAAATCTGTAATTTCCTTTTTCAATAATTTCATTGTCCCAGGTCCTGTGAGCATCTTCCAGCCCACTTCCTCTTTCATCATTGCTGATATGAAGAGTCTTCGTCTAGAGATCCAGTTGGCTCCAGTCATGCAGTTGTATATTGTAGCCAGCACTGAAGAGAAAGGGAAGATGAGTGGTGAGTTTATAAAAACTAATTTTGGAAAAGAAAGACTGCAGATTTTAAATGTGTGGAATATTTTTCTTTTTTTAATTTGTAGCATATAGCTGACTAATAGCTAATTTTTACGGACTCAAATCCACACAATTTTGATTTTAAGAGTATCGATTGAACCACGTTTTACCTTGCTTCTCTCAGGTCTGTGTGGGAACTATAACAATGTCCAATCAGATGACTTTAAAACAACATCGGGCATCATAGAGGGCACACCAACATCCTTTGTCAACTTTTGGAAACAAAATTGCCCCGATCTTGAAATAACATTTGACAACCCCTGCAGCTTGAATATAGAAACAGGTGCTTAACATGCTCACAATATCCATGATGCAATTGATCATTTGATAATTCTTGCCATAACTGAAGAAAAAGACTTGCTGCGCTAAACAAATTAAGCAAGCAAATCTTCTCTGATGTTTTTCCTTATAGAGAAACTTGCAAAAGACTGGTGTTCCCGTCTCACTAACCCAAATGGCAGCTTTGCTGCATGTCACTCAGAAATATGTCCTGAGATGTACTACCAAGTAAGTCTTTTTGCAGAAAACACTCAATTGAGTTGACCATTTTATGATAGATTGCAGTATTTATTATAAATGATATATCTGTGCAAATCTTTTAAATCCATGTGTTCTTGTAATTTTTAGTCAAAGGCTAAGTTCACACTGTCAGTGTTTGGGATTGACAACTGCATTTACTTATACACTCACCGGACACTTTATTAGATAACATATTCAACTGCTTGTTAAGACCGCTAGGTATGAAATACTCTAGGCTTGCCAGACCGGCTAGTCTAAAGTATTTCATAAACTGCTGGGATTTTCATGTACAACCATCTCTAGGGTTTGCAGAGAATAGTCTGAAAAGGAAAATATATATAAAGTGAGTGGCAGTTCTTAGGGGGCTAAAAATGCCTTGTTGAAGCCAGAGGTCAAGGGAGAATGGCAAGACTAGTTCGAGCTGATTGAAAGGCAACAGTAACTCAAATAACCACTCATCAAAACAGAGGTTTGCAGAAGAGCATCTCTGAAAGCACAACACATCAAACCTTGAAGCAGATGGGCTACAGCAGCAGAAGACCATACCGGTGCCATTCCTGTCAGCTAAGAACAGAAAACTGAAGCTACAATTTGTACAGACTCACTAAAACTGGACTACTGAAGATTGGAAAAAGGTTGCCCGAGCTAATGAGTCTCGATTTCTGCTGCAAAATTTGGATGGAATTTTGGCGGAAACTACATGAAAGCATGGATCCATCATGCCTTGTATCAATGGATCAGGCCCCTTAGTAACAACTGAGCGTCAATTAAATGTCACAGCCTACCTGAGTATTGTTGTTGACTTTATCCATCCCTTTATGACCACAGTATACATATCATATGATTACTACCTCCAGCAGGAAAATGCACCATGTCACAGAGCTCAAACTGGTTTCTTGAAAATGACAATCAGTTCACTATACTCAAATGGCCTCCAGAGTCACCAGATCTCATTCCAATTGAGCACCTTTGGGATTTGGTGTAACGGGAGATTCGCATTATCGATGTGTATCCGAAAAATCTGCAGTAACAGCATGATTTTATTGTATCAATATAGACCTAATATCTGAGGAATGTTTGAATATCACCTTGTTAAATCAATGTCACAAAGAATTAAGGCAGTCCTGAAGGTAAAAGGATGTCTAACCTGTTACTATCAAGGTGTTTCTAATAAAGTGGCCGGTGAGTGTAGGTGTGAGTCTCAAAATGTCCAGTTCACATAGAACCTTATGATAAAATAGTCTCTGTATGAATGTGCAACTGAGGTAAAGCCTATGTTCTATATGTGACTACCACAATGTGATATTATAAAACTTAATTAAAAGATGATAAATGTTATACATCAGTAAAGAGTTGAGAATTTTGATTTGTGCATGGACAACCGATGTGAGTAGTACTGGTAGAGGACAGTGACTAGATCTAGAACTTCAGATGATCCAATCAGTTCCTGATGGACAAAATGAAGTTCTGCCCTACATTTTTCCTTGTTCGAATAGCCGCTTAATTTAGAATTCAATCTGTTTTTTTTTCTGCAGTGGTGTGTCTATGACACCTGCAAATGTGCAGATATTAGGAAGTGTATGTGTGCGGCCGTGTCCAACTATGCCCACGCCTGTGCTGCCAGAGGAGTCATTCTCCAGGGCTGGATGGATTCTGACCCCTGTGGTGAGAACTTTATAAAGTACACATACTAACAAATATTTATACTGTATGTGCACTCTGTTACAAATCTGCCTCTGTCTATCTCTGGCTACACAGACACAATTTCGAAGTGTACAGGCAACATGAAGTACTCCTACAGCGTGACCAGCTGTGGCAGCACCTGCCGCTCTCTCAGTGAACAAGACAACACCTGCCAAGGGTCCTTCACACCTGTAGATGGTTGCACCTGTTCTGAGGGAACCTACCTCAATGAAGGCGGTAGCTGTGTACATGCTGACCAGTGTCCTTGTTACTATGGCAACCAGGTCATAGAGCCATCAGCAGTGTTCCACAAAGATGGTGCTAAATGGTATAAAGTGCAGTTTAACATATGGGTAGTTGATGCATAATGTATCCATTAACTTTTTTCTGAATCCTTTTTTAACATTTTTTGTTTTCAATAGCCCTTCACTTGCAAATGGCAAACAATTTAACAATATTGACATGCATTGTTAACTATTAATGGTAGATTTACTAATTATTTGCACTGTTTGGTCAAATTACAGCACCTGTAACCTTGGCAAACTGCACTGCTCCACTCAAGAAGGTGATCTGCAATTAGCTCTTCCAAAATACTACCATTTAATTTCAAATTTGAGTCACCACTGGTATTATGTGTGCTAATTTTCTCCACCTCATCTGTATGCCCTTTGTGTTTTAAGACTGTGTGGCTCCAATGACATTCTTCAAATGCTCAAATCATGGAGAAAAAGGAACGGAGTGTCAGAGGACATGTGAAAAGCAAGACCCAAACAACTGTGTGAGTTGGAAGAATGGAATACATGAATAACTGAATGAATGAAACAATCAGTTACAGCATTTATATGTATTTCATAAAATCCTGTTTGCTTACTCAATTTCAAATGTTAAATTTTCATGCCAGCATGGAATGGCGCACAAACCAAATATACAGTGTAGATCTTGTGATATAGGGAAATGATGGCTTACCAATTTTGTCTTGGCAATAGGTGAGCATGGGGTGTATATCAGGGTGTATGTGTCCAGATGACCTTCTGGCTGATGGAAAAGGTGGGTGTGTGAAGAGGGAAAAATGTCCATGTACCCATAATGGAGTCACCTATTCACCTGGAGATCAAGTTCAACAGGACTGTAACACCTGGTGAGCTAATCACAGTTGTTATAAACCATCTTATCACAGTGCCATCCTGGTATAGTGTAAATATGTGCATTTCCAATAATCTTATCCAGTTAAATGTACAGAAAACAGAAATCAATATATTTAGTCATACTGATCGTAGCAAGGTTTTTCATGACAGTTTATGCCCATGGAGTGGTAAGCTTCAGCAACAAGTAAATAAAATTGGGAGTAGTTTTTTTATTTTGTGAATTTACTCTATATTTCAGCACATGCACAAATGGGATGTGGACTTGCACTGAAAAGGCCTGCTACGGCACCTGTACCATCTACGGTGAAGGTCATTTCAGGACTTTTGATGGCAGAAGATATTCCTTCCATGGAGACTGTGAACACACCATAGCCCATGTATGTTTGACTGTCCCAATGGGGGGAAAAAGTTGATATACAGATGTCTGACATACCTTTCACAATAAAATAACATGAAAAACATCAGATTTTATATAAGAGGTTTTAGGTGTCAGTTATCTGGAGCATTATAACTTGGAATATCTCTGATGTGTGTAACCCCTCTAGGATTATTGTGATACAAACCCTAGTCCCTCCTTCCGCCTGGTCACTGAGAACATCCCTTGTGCCACCACCAACTCCATTTGCTCCAAGTCCATCAATCTTTTCTTTGGGGTGAGGTTATTTCATAGCTCAGAGTCAGCACAGGTGCATTAGCAAAGCTAAAATGTGCAATATAAAACATGTTAAGCCACTTTTCATATTCCACAGAAATACGAGATGATTTTATCTGAGGAGGAAGATGTGAAGGTTGTTGAAAGCAACGGCACAGAGTACAGATATAAAATTAGTTCTGCAGGCATATATGTTGTCATAGAGGTTGAAGGTCTTTTGAACTTAATTTGGGATAAAAAAACAAGTTTGATGATCCAACTCAACCACAAATTAAAGGTATGCATTCATTAAAGGTACACCCATAGACAAGAACTTCGTTCATCTACTCACCTAAAAATCTATATGATCTCTATGGCAGAGCAAGGTGTGTGGACTCTGTGGAAACTTTGATGGTAATGCGAACAATGACTTTATGAAGCACAATGGAGAAGTGGTGACAGATCCAGAAGACTTTGGGAATAGCTGGAAGGTGAATCCCAGCTGCCCTGATGTGACAAACGTGATGCATCCTTGTGACGCAAATCCACATCGACGTGCCTGGGCTATCACCCATTGCAGAATTATCACAACCCCTGTCTTTACAGACTGCCATTCACTTGTAAGTAACAAATTGAGAACAAAATGGTCTATCATCACTGAAACAGAATGAATGTGTGTAGTTTAGTACTTTACGAGTTAATGGATTACATCTAGTGCATGGTAACCCTTACAGTTCTGTGTCTGATTTTCCTGTCTCTAGGTGGATTCTGGTCCATACTATGATGCATGTGTAAGGGACACCTGTGCATGTGACAGTGGGGGCGACTGTGATTGTCTCTGTACTGCAGTGGCAGCTTACGCTGCTGAATGCCGTAAAAGAGGTGCTTGTGTGGCATGGCGAAGACCAGACTTTTGCCGTAAGACCTATTATTTATATTATTTATTTCGCCTATGAACTGCAAACAATTAACTTGGGTGAGGAATGCATTCATTGATTTCCAAATTTTCACACAATAAATATGGATACTTGTTAAATTATTTATAGTTATTTGTATCAGTTTTTAAAATGTTATATTTTATGATGTATTTAGAGAACATTTGTGTCTGGAACAAGGAAACAACCAAATCTATATATAAAAGTACATACATAAAAGTAATTCAATATTTATTTAATAAAAAGAAGACATTTTAAAACCCTTAGCTTTATGGGGCATAAATGTGCCCATAGATGAAATAACTAATCTATAAAATATAACCATTGAACTCAAGTGATTGTTCTTGCAGCTTTGTTCTGTGACTACTACTATGCTCCAGGAGAATGTGAGTGGCACTATAAACCCTGTGGATCCACTTGCATGAAAACCTGCAAAAACCCCTCAGGAAGTTGCTCTGATCAAATTCCTCCCCTTGAGGGTAAGAAATAAGAACTTTAGTGTAACTACATACTATAGGTACCAAGTTGTCAACAAAAGTTTTCAATAATAATGTCTTGTTTTTCAGTCTAATCTGACTATTTTATTTATACTTTTAGGATGTTTTCTTCAGTGCCCTTCAGAGAGGCCATATTTTAGGGAGGAGACTATGAAGTGTGTCACAGAGGAAGGATGTAAAGAATGTTTCTATAATGGGAAGGTATTTACGCGTGGATCGGTAATTTACGAAACCACAGATGGGAATGGTATATGTTTCACTGCTCTGTGTGACTCCAATGGGAAAATAACAAGAATTGTTACTGAACGCATAGTTTCAACCTCAACACCTTTCACTTTCACAACTACACCTGAAACTACTAAAACAACTCAAACTTCAGAGACACCCACAATCACATTCACTACTTCTACAACAAGTACTGGGACATCAACACCTACATCAACAGAAACACCATCTACGATCACATCCACTATTACCCCAACTACTGGAACATCGACACATACGTCAACAGAAACATCACCTACAACTGTCACAGTAACACCTACTTCAACAGAAACACCATCTACAATTAGTACAACTACTGCTACAACAACAACTCCCATCTGTGCTGATAGATGCATATGGTCAGATTGGATTGATGGCAACACACCCAGTACAGAGCCAGAAGGATTCGAAATTGAATCCATTGATAAATTAAGGAATTCAGGAAAAATTATCTGTCAGAGGCCTGAAGCGATTGAATGTAGGGCAGTAAATTATCCCCAAAAGTCTCTGCAAGATTTGGGACAAACACTTTATTGCAATACATCATTTGGACTGTCATGTTCAAATGAAGACAATGCAAATGGCATGCCACCACTTTGTTATAATTATGAAATACATGTCAAATGTTGTGAACCAGATGATCAGTGTACTCCTACTACAACGTCTCCAAGTACACTAACATCCACTACCTCAACAACCACTGTAATATCAACACCTACAACTGTTACAATAACAGAAACACCATCCACAATCACATCCACTACTACTCCAACTACTGGAACATCGAGATCTACGTCAACTGAAACAACATCTACAACTGTTACAGTAACATCAACAGAAACACCATCCACAATCACATCCACTACTACTCCAACTACTGGAACATCGACACCTACATCAACAGAAACATCATCTACAACTGTTACAGTAACATCGACATCAACAGAAACACCATCCACAATCACATCCACTACTACCCCAACTACTGGAACATTGACACCTACGTCAACAGAGACATCATCTACAATTGTTACAGTAACATCAACAGAAACACCATCCACAATCACATCAGCTACTACCCCAACTACTGGAACATTGACACCTACGTCAACAGAGACATCATCTACAATTTTTACAGTAATATCAACAGAAACACCATCCACAATCACATCCACTACTACCCCAACTACTGGAACATTGACACCTACGTCAACAGAAACATCACCTACAACTGTTATAGTAACATCTACATCAACAGAAACACCATCCACAATCACATCAACTACTACCCCAACTACTGGAACATCGACACCTACGTCAACAGAAACATCACCTACAACTGTTACAATAACACCTACTTCAACAGAAACACCATCTACAATTAGTACAGCTACTGCTACAACAACAACTCCCATATGTGCTGATAGATGCACATGGTCAGATTGGATTGATGGCAACACACCCAGTACAGAGCCAGAAGGATTCGAAACTGAATCCATTGATGAATTACGGAATTCACGAAAGAGTATCTGTCAGAGCCCTGAAGCGATTGAATGTAGGGCAGTAAATTATCCCCAAAAGTCTCTGCAAGATTTGGGACAAACACTTTATTGCAATACATCATTTGGACTGTCATGTTCAAATGAAGACAATGCAAATGGCATGCCACCACTTTGTTATAATTATGAAATACGTGTCAAATGTTGTGAACCAGATGATCAGTGTACTCCTACTACAACGTCTCCAAGTACACTAATATCCACTACCTCAACAACCACTGTAACATCAACACCTACAACTGTTACAATAACAGAAGCACCATCCACAATCACATCCACTACTACTCCAACTACTGGAACATCGACATCTACGTCAACTGAAACAACATCTACAACTGTTACAGTAACATCAACATCAACAGAAACACCATCCACAATCACATCAACTACTACCCCAACTACTGGAACATCGACACCTACATCAACAGAAACATCACCTACAACTGTTACAATAACACCTACTTCAACAGAAACACCATCTACAATTAGTACAGCTACTGCTACAACAACAACTCCCATCTGTGCTGATAGATGCACATGGTCAGATTGGATTGATGGCAACACACCCAGTACAGAGCCAGAAGGATTCGAAACTGAATCCATTGATGAATTACGGAATTCAGGAAAGAGTATCTGTCAGAGCCCTGAAGCGATTGAATGTAGGGCAGTAAATTATCCCGAAAAGTCTCTGCAAGATTTGGGACAAACACTTTATTGCAATACATCATTTGGACTGTCATGTTCAAATGAAGACAATGCAAATGGCATGCCACCACTTTGTTATAATTACGAAATACGTGTCAAATGTTGTGAACCAGATGACCAGTGTACTCCTACTACAGCATCTCCAAGTACACTAACATCCACCACCTCAAAAACCACTGTAACACCAACACCTACAACTGTTACAATAACAGAATCACCATCCACAATCACATCCACTACTACTTCAACTACTGGAACATTGCAACCTACGTCAACAGAAACATCATCTATAATTGTTACAGTAACATCCACATCAACAGAAACACCATCCACAATCACATCCACTACTATCCCATCTACTGGTACATCGACACCTACATCAACAGAAACATCACCTACAACTGTTATTGTAACATCTACATCAACAGAAACACCATCCACAATCACATACAGTGCTACCCCAACTACTGGAACATCAACACCTACGTCAACAGAAACATCATCTACAATTGCTACAGTAACATCGACAGAAACAGAAACACCATCCACAATCACATCAACTACTACCCCAACTACTGGAACATCGACACCTACATCAACAGAAACATCACCTACAACTGTTATTGTAACATCTACATCAACAGAAACACCATCCACAATCACATACAGTGCTACCCCAACTACTGGAACATCGACACCTACGTCAACAGAAACAGTACCTACAACTGTTACAACACCTACATTAACATACACAACCACTACTATCACACCATCTACTGTAAAAATTACTCCTACATTAACAGACATATCATCTTCAACTAGTACAATTACTGGCACAACACCCACATCAACAAAGACATCTACAAGGACCTTCCCTACTACAACAAATTTCATTGTGGTTACAGAGACAACTCCCAGGATCACCTCAAATCCACCATCACCACAGTGTGCATGCAAATATTTAAATGCAACATACTCATCAAGTAAGTGCTGCTTTAAGAATTCTCTCTAAAACAAAATGTTCCAATTTTACAGTGTTTAATCCTTTATGTGTACATTATCTTGACCCTACATTACATTCAAGTTCATCTTTTTTTAAATTATCTCTTATTGTTTATCTCCTTTGCACATCCTTTTATTATAATTACAGAGTCAACAATATACAATCGAACAGATCAAGCAGGTTGGTGCTATAGTGCCTACTGCAACTCCACCTGTGGTATAGTGATACAGTCTCAGCCATGCATACCACCCCCAACAAAAGACTGCACACAATTTAAAAGAAAGGTAATTTTATAAGTACCAGTACACTTATGCTGCAACACTTACAATTTTTACAAATTTTCTGGATGTATTTTTTCTAAATGAACACTACAAAAATAGCCTATAATGATTATTTGTTATTAATACAACACTAAATTAATTACTTATTGTATAACTACTAGATGACTGGAGTACTAATTGTTAAGAAAATTATTAAAAAAAATACCTTAACTTAATAATTAGTTTTTTGATTAGTCTCTGTTCATCGCTCTGATTGTGTCATCCAGCATAAGGAGTCATGGATTGAAGACTGCAAAAACAAAACATGCATAAATGGCAATGTCACCTCAAGACCTCTACAGTGTGACAAATCTGAAATACCTACATGTACTAATGGAATTAAGCCTAAGAAGGTGTTATATAACAATGGCTGCTGCTTTAAGTATGAGTGTGAATGTGAGTTTATATCATGCTCATGGGCATTTCATTAATATGAAATATTTATATCAAGTAAATGTCATTAATATTAAAAAACATTTGTCCAAGCCAGTGCCTTACGTTTACTTTTGGTGTAATTTGTTTTGGCAGGTAAATGCAGTGGCTGGGGTGACCCACATTACAAAACATTCGATGGAACATACTATGCTTTCCAGGGAAACTGCACTTATGTTTTGTTCCAAGAAATCATCCCAAGATACAATATCAGTGTCCATGTTAAAAACTATTATTGTGATGTTAAAAATAATCTCGCCTGCCCTGAGTATGTGGTTGTGAACTACAAATCTTATCAAATCAAACTGACAAGCAACACTAAAGAGGTCCAGGTAAGTCTTAGGACTACAGCAAAACATTCACAGGTTTCTTATTGAATATAAAAATACCTAAAATTGTACTCTAGAGAATAATTGTCATGATAATACAGAAAGGCTTTGTTTCCTCAGGTCTATGTTAATGATGAAATTAAACAACTAACTTACATAAATAATGACTTCTTCATCACCACCTCTGGCATGGTAGTAATTGTGAACATCACTGAAATCAAAGTCGATATTTCTGTGAATCATCAAGGCTTTGAGATCAATCTCCCATTCTCCTACTTCCATGGTAATACAGAGGGACAGTGCGGTGAGTACAGATAGAAACATATCTATGATATGTGTACAAAGTAGAATATTGTATGTGTCAGTTTCATTTTACATTTACCAGTGCAAAAAAAAATTAAAAAAATTCTCTCTACCTGATCTCTACCTGAATGTTAATAATAACTTTACTTTGAATTGTCCCATTACTTGCTCACTAAATTCAGATTAACTATAATTAAAACTAATATTTTAGGGGTTTGTGACAACAACCGTACAAATGACTGCAGACGTCCTGATGGAAAAGTTGACCCATCATGTGTGAACATGGCACAGCTTTGGATGGTCCCCCCAGGATGCAAAACACCTCCACTTCCATCTCCACCTCCATCTCCACCTCCAACATCAACTCTGATTCCATGCAATCCGACGATTTGTGATCTCATCAAGAGCGAGTAAGGAAAAGCCAAAAATGTTAATCACTTCTGTTAACACCGATTATTACAAAGTGTTTTTTTTTCATTTAAAGGTAAATGCAAGTAAACTGTCATCATTTAATTACCCTTAAGTTGTTCCAAATGTGTTTAGACTTTCTTTATTCGGTACAAAAATAGAATAAACAAAGTCATACAGGTTTGAAAGAACATCATGGCAAAAGATGTCAGAATTAAAATTTTTGGCTGCACTGTCCCTTTAAGATGCCTGAAATCAAAAGTCAAATTTGGTATATGTTTCTTCACAGTATGTTTATGAAATGCCATGAGGTCATTCCTTATGAAAGTTATTATGAGGCATGCAAATATGATGTGTGCCACATGGGAAATAGCTCTATTGGTTGTACCAGTCTGGAGGCATATGCTATGCTATGTGGCAAAGAGGGTATCTGTGTAGACTGGAGAACATCAAATGAACTCACGAAAAAGTGTGGTAAGCAGAATGAACCTAACCATTTGAGTGTTTTTTAAAATATGTTGTACTTGAGAGGACCCTGACACATAATTGTCATTGATTTCTATAACAGAATACAAGTGCCCCAGTCACAAAGTCTATAAGGCATGTGGTCCTAAAGTTGAAAAAACCTGCAGTACAAGGTAATCTCACATCTCATATCTACAAAACAACAGTCCTTAGTAAGTCCGGCAATTGTAATACTTCATTATCTGATGTGCTTCTGTTAACTCACAACTAGGTACAATGATATGTTTGGGGAGAAAGACTGTCAAGATAATAACTGTCATCAAACATTTATGGAAGGATGTTACTGTCCTGGCGACAAATACAGAGTTAGTTCAACGATAGATACCTGTACATCTTATTGCGGTAAGACATGTTGCTTCATTTACTTACTGTAGTTACTTATTTTCTCTGTTTGCTATTAATGCACTTTCACGTCTTATTTCCACTGATTTCATTTTCATTGCCTCCATGTAGATTGCATTGGCCCTGATGGATTACCTAGACAAGTATGTATAGGCTAAACAAGATATTTAAAAAAAGAAAATTAATGTTGTTCAAAACATTTCAATAAGCATTTGCAATTCATAATCATCACAAATTCGTACCTATCATCTATTTGCTTGTCCTTCTGCAGCCTGGGGATACATGGACCATGAGCTGTCATGAATACACATGCTCCAATGAGACCTTTGGTCTTAAAACTGTGCCTGTCGGGTGTCCTGCTGAAAAGCCCTGTGGACCAGAACAAAAGAAAGTAATTGAAAACTGCTGCCCAACTTGCGGTGAGTCAAGACTAAACTTGTTTGATAGTGCATCATTACAAGCAAGATAATGAATTTGAAGCAAATAAATATTCACAATTACTGCCACCACTGAACTATCTGTACATAAATGTATTCAAAAGTCAATTATAAGGACTCCCCATTTCTCAACCCATTTAGTATGTGATCTCGAGCTGTGTCTTCAGAAGAAATGTGATGTGGGATATGAGTTGGCAGCAAACAAATCTGAAGACAGTTGCTGTCCACCCTGTGGTAATTATTGCATATTATTCTGTATTATTTAAATGTTAAACAATTAGCAAGTGAGTCATTCCTATCAGTAGCAGTAGCTTTTGAGTCCATGTGTTTATATAAAAATGCAATCTGGAATATAAAATCTTCTATTTTTTACATGGCAAAAATAGCAACAGCCACTCAAAGCAGTAGTGTAATTATAAAAAATGCTAACTACTATGATTTCCATCTTTACACATTGTGAGTTTAATATTTTATCAAGATATGTGACGAAGACATGAAAATGTACTGCATAACACAAATGACACTTCTTAAATTGACTTAATTTTTTGCTATTAAAAAAATCTAAAGTAGCAGAAATGATTATTGAACCGATTTAATGGCTTATAAACATTTTTTTTTTTTATTTGCAGTGCCCAAAGACGTATGTGTGTACAATAACACTGAGTACCAGGTGAGCTGCTTCATTTGTTTATACTAATAAATAAATCCTGATATTTAAAATGGAACAAAAGAAAATAATGTTAAATAGTGCTAATATTTTATTATTATCTCTGTTTTCTTTCTAGCCTGGAGTTAAAATCCCAACAGATCCTTGTGTCGAATGTAACTGTCTAATGGATAAAGACTCACAGTCTCAACTACATCTCGTCACGTGTGCTTCGATAACCTGTGCACCTTGCCCTGACGTAATAATTACAATTTATTCTTGTGAACCATTATATCAACTCATTCATATAACTGAACTTCTAAACTATAAGTATATAAACATCTAAATGATAAAATTGCTTTTTTTTACTCCAAGGGCTTTCTGCCTGTCAAACAAGAAGGAGAATGCTGTGAAACATGCAGGCCAAATAGCTGTTTTTATACTGCGCCAGACAACACCACAAATATTCTCAAGGTGCATATTCTCAAACTTTTCTTCACACTTTCAGTTCACCAGATCTGTTCAGCTATTAGATCTTTTTTGCCTTCTTTTTTTTTTGTAGGTTGGAGACATCCACAACTACAAATGTGAGACTGTGACCTGTCAACAAATTAATGACACATTCGTGATAGAGAAGACCATACCAACCTGTCCTGAGATCAATCCATATGAGTGTGTGCCTGTGAGTTTAATATCTTTAGCTCAAGTTCCAAACATGACGCACTTGTTCTGTTTGTTTCTATCTTCCAACACTGAAAGGTAAAGCATAGTTGTTGTTTTTTTTTCATCTGTTGTGCTTAAATATTTCAGCTTAAAAGGTGTTGTAAATTCTGTCAACATTTACTCACCCATAAAAGTTTACCCAAGTTTACTCACCCATATTTTGATGTTGTTTTGAAAGAACATTGACTTTGTACAGACAAAACCATTTGGATAATATTTTGCTTTATCATAATTGCACAGGTTTGGAACAACACAAATTATGAGTGAACTATCCCTTTAATTATAAATATGATGTTTAAACAAAGCCCTATTTGTTCTTACAGGGAACGCTGAGACTTGATGCAGATGGATGTTGCAATACCTGTAAGAAATTGTTCCATTGTTCAAAACTTTCTTATGGTCCTGCTTTTTATAAACAAGTCCCAGTATTTTAAATTGTTAAAAAAATTGTATTTATATTACCTCTTATATCTCAGGTGAGCTCAAGAACTGTGTTCGTGTGAAGAACATCACAGATGTTACTGTAAATGACTGCAAGTCCATCCACCCCATAGAAGTGACTTCCTGCAGTGGCCACTGTGACACAGAATCAATGTGAGAGCACACACTGACATGATTTCTTGTGAAATATACTTAATACTTACATACTCATATTGAATGATGGTTAACTCCAGCTGTAAACAGGGCTATATTATAACTTTAACACAGACTTGTATATTAGAAGCGGTTTTTATACTCAACTGACTGGTGTTTTTCTTGGAAATCCACATAGGTATTCAATGGGCGCCAACATCATGATGCACAGCTGTTCTTGCTGTCAGGAGATGAAAACCAGCATTAAAAAAGTGCAGCTGAAGTGTTCCAATGACAGTGTGATCGATCATGACTACGTGTACATAGAGAGCTGCAAATGCACTCCAGTTACGTGTGAAAACCAGAAGACCAGTGGATAAACGATCCCGTTCAGTGTGTCTGCTATACTGCTACAATTCCAGATAACCTGCAAAAAATATATATATTTTGGTGAAAGATGGGACCATTCAGCTTTTTGTTCTATAACTATTATCTCTCTGGGCATTTTCAGGGCATTTTGAACATTTTGTTTCTTCTTTAGCAATGCAAAATAAAATTATTTACATTTCATTCTTGTGAAATTAATGATGACTATAATAAAGCAAAATAAATGGCAAAAACACAGTATAATGTACTTTTTTTCTCCCAAAATGATCAGGAAATAAAAAAACTGGCATCAGCACTTTGCATCAGCTAACATGAAACAATACTTTCATAGCATCTTGGTTAATATTTATTCTTACATATGCAAATACGTTTTTTTATTGTAATGTTTCATGTAATTCCAAATAAACTTCAAAGTTTATGAACAAACCTGAATTAACAATGAACAATAGTTTATTTATGAATTAACATTAAACTATATGAATAACTGCTGTAAACAACATGATACTCAATGCATTAAACCTGTTCCTGTAGATCTACCTTACTGCAAAGTTAAGTTCTAATCAAACACACATGCACCAAAATATTCAGAAACATATGATACTCAAAGACAGGTGCAGGGCTTCAAGTTCTCCGGCACCGTGCAAAAAAAAACTTGTTGATATCACTTTCGAGTCCACAAGTTCGCCTACCAATGGTATGAGAGGAGAACAGCTTTCACTCTCAACCAAACTAACATTACTAGCCAATCAGAATGTTTTGCTCTTATAAACACGAGACGTGCATAATAGTATCCAATTGCAGAGTCGCAGCCCTGATGAATGGAGAAGCTGCAAGGCGCAACGGTCAAAGATGTCCATCTAGCGCATATTTACATAGAAAAACTAATTAAAAAGCAGCAGAGCTTTTTGAACAGCTCAGAGTAGACATCATAAGAACGATATGATTGCCAGAACAAATTTACCGGGATTTTTGAAAAGGTAGTGTTCACACATGATCTCTTACCGGTCATTTACCAGTAAAGACTGTATGTGTGAAAGGGGCTAAACTCTTCCTCTGCATATGCTGTGCTTAACGTTCATCTGGGAATAAAGTGTGCATTATCTCACTAGATTTGTAACGTAAATCATTTATAAAATATGCCATTTATTGTACATCACGATTTCATAATAAAAGTTTCTGAGTTTGCATGTGGCCAAATATTAAAATATGGTGGATTTCAGTGGTGGAAAGAGTACTGAAAATTTGTACTTAAGTACAAGTACTGTTACATTGCTGAAATAATACTCAATTACAAGTAAAAGTACTGCTGTCAAAACAGTACTTAAGTAAAAGTACAAATTACTCTTCTCAAAAACTACTCAGAGTACTAGTACCAAAAAATATTCATTCATATAAAAGATCTATGTGGATAATAGCTGCTTTGAACAAAACCCACTTTTAACTTATTAACAAAGTACGTGAATTAGTGGTCATGATACAGGTATTTCTAACTTCAATACCTTGAAAAATATCAATATTAAGGTCCCCATGAACTGGAAGTTGCAAATGACTTCAGTGTTGTGATGCATTTTCAAGTGAAACAGAATATTGAAGTTTTATTGTGGAGCACCTCCTCTCCACCTCTTGCTCATAGCAGATTCACGCTTAAGTGGTTAAGAATATCTGCTTGTTACGTCTGACATCACGCTTCACCGCTTCTGGGTCCTAACGCCCCATTCACACGGGGCGTCGGCATCAACGCTTGATGGCGGGCGTGTCTGAAGCTTGGCGCTGACGCGACCGTCATAGTGGCAACAGCCAATCACATTACATTTCTGGTGTTGCATGAACGGGATTGGCTAGCATCTGTGCTAGGGTATTTGCATAAGGCGATCTGATTGGCTGACACCTGCGTTGGCGCTTGAAACTGGCAACGAAATGAGCAACACCAGTGAAGTGACGCGAAGGACCCACAATTCAGTTCAGCAACGCTTGACGTCACTCCATTCAAAGTAAACGAGTGGCGTTGACGCTGATGCCCCGTGTGAATGGTAACCTTTATCTCCTTACTGAAATCCCAGATGGCCAGACAGTGATTCAGCTAAAATATTAGTGTCTGAGACACTGTGAGCACGGAGACTGTAGTGTGCACAGCAAAATTTTATATGCTTATCTTAGATATGTCGTATTAAATAGTGCTCATAAACGCCATTCCAGAGCAGAAGCAAATTTTCAGTTGTTGATGAAAGATTATGATGGCAGACAATTTTTTTCCGGTGTATTGACTTCCATGGTTTAATTGTTCACCACATAGTAATGTGCACTAAAAAAGTAAGTAGGGTCATTTTTTATTTCATGACGACTTTAATAATTTTTTATACCATTGGCAAAACTTCCACATATACTGTATATGTATACTGCCATACAGATATTTTAAGATCTAAATTTTTTTAGTCCATCCATTTTATTTTCCTCAAGGCAATCATTATTTCAAGCTTTGAGTGGTTTAATCCAAATCTTCTAAAAAGACACGTTCACTTTATTTGATGAACAGATTTTCATATAAGCTTTTATTTACATAGCCTACATATAAACACTGAGTAATTACCATTACAAAAATCTCAATCTTAAACATTTGCTCATTCTGTGTATATGTGTGTAAAGGGTAACTAAGCCCCTGGTCAGAGCCTAACTCCACCCACTGGCAATATTTGAAAAATGCTGGAAAAGTGGGCAGAGTCCAGCGGAGACAGAGGGGACGAACCGAGGGCAGGGCTGACCAGGGACTGAGCCTATGCCAAGGGCGTGGTGAGCTCATGCAGGGGTGTGGTTAGTAAGGGTGGGAGAAAAAAAATCGATGCATCGCGATTCTCTCTCCAACGATTCTGGATCGATTTTGAGAATTTCAGAATGATTCTGAGCTTAGTTTTTAACCAGATGTGCGATGACGCTGAGTTTGCTTTAGAAACACCTGTATTCTGCTTGCTTCCAATTCCTCACACACATAGCCTACACCACTCGAACTGTCCATAACATAATCTTTCATAAAGTTCGGAAAGGTTGAAGTGAATTACAAGGACATTCGCGGGCTTCATTGCACAGGATACGCTGTGAGAGACGCGCGCTTTGTTTGACGTTACACTTGAAGTGTGCGGTCTCGCTCGTCGGTACCTGAAGAGGGCAGCACTCAGACGTTTTTACACCATATATTGTAGAAATGAAACACTTTATAACCAAATGTCAAAACATTTACCCGAATCAATGCACAGCACTAATAAAGACACAGTCTTACAGATCATTAACTCAAAAAATGTTGTTTTAGGGTTTAGTTACCCTTTAAAATAGGGTAACTTTGTTGTAAAAGCTTACAGCACAAGGAAGCTTGCCTAATTGAGAGCTCGCATCCCGCTTTCTGAGATTAAATGACTGCGTTCTCATGTTACAATAAAGCGCTCGCCACATTTAAGTGTCTATACCTGCAATACCTGCAATCCCGCGCGGATATTCAGACTCTGTAACTGACAGGAGGTGGATGCCTGTCAAACTCACTGTCGGAGAGGAGAGAGACGCAGCGTGTATCGGTGTATATACGGGAGATACTGTGTGGAAAATGAGTAATGGAACCGTGTCAGATATTTCACTATCGGTATCAAAATCTAGATATTTATGATAACATTACCATGTAGTTTGTTTCTCCAAACTCTGAGTCAATAAATTATGCTGAGCTCCCTCACTGTCCGATCAGCTGCTCTCTTCACCTGCTTTTCCCGGTTCAGATATCAGGGGTTTTATTGGTCCGTTTACGATCGGATATCTTTATTGGCTACTGAAATGCCATAAATGGTTTGAATATCAGTTCAAATTGTGGGCGTACTCAGTAACGAACTATGATTTAAAAGTAACAAAGTAGATTATTTTGCTAAATTTGTACTTAAGTACAAGTAAAAGTACAGCTTTAAAAATATACTCAAAAAAGTACAAGTACCTGAAAAAACTACTTAATTACAGTAACGTGAGTAGTTGTAATTTGTTACCTCCACCACTATCGTGTAATCACGCTGTAAAGTGTCACCAGCATAGACGTCACCAGGCAGTGTGCGCCCTCTGCAGGTATTTGTTATAATACATAATGTAATTAAATTGGTTATGTTCATATTATGTATAGGCATTTAACATTATGTATTTTAACAGTGTTGTTCAATAAAACCATGTAATTACTTGGTTTTGATATTTTATTTGAGCAAACTATTATTGCCTCATTGTTAGTTTATATATAAATAGTCATACTAAAACCTGGTTTTCACTTAGGTCTGTTTATGTTACTAAAAATATCAGATTACTCATTTGTCAAAATAATCAGTAGATTACTTGATTGCCAAAATAATCAGTAGATTACTTGATTGCCAAAATAATCAGTAGTTACAGCCCTAGATTGGTTAAAATATTTCTAAAAAATACAACTGCATTTTTACTTTTTGTAATTAAAAGAAATATTTTGTCATTGAAAATTTCTTAAGAATAGTATTAACATATTGTCTTGTTCTAGTGAACCAAGTATCAGTATTTTGTCTCATCTCGTGAACTAAGTGTATTGTCACACCTCTAGTGTTGATAAGCGGTGATATAGCTCATCATTTTCCAAGTGTATGATATAGATTTCATTCTTCAGGTCAACCATATATTCATGAAAAAAAATCAGTTTGAAATTAGGAAAGCAATAACTTTGCCATAGTGTCCTTTCAAATGTTAAAGTTGCCACAGTCATTGCATGCTGCCTGAACATTGAAAAAGTTCAGGCTCAGGATTTTTTTTTTGCTTTAACCCCTGCAGGTGTGTTGAAGCAGGGTTGGAATCAAACTCTGCCGAAAGGTATAAATTCAGAAAAAGGATTTGGCATCCCTGCATAAACTATTGTTAACAAATTACCATCAAACCTGTATGCAAAGCACTCAATGAATAATGACAAGGAAACCCATGAGAAACTCAAATCGGGAAAAAAATGAAGGTGAAACTAAAGAGAATTTAGACTTCCCTACTTTGTAATTTTTAGATTATACAATATATTTAAGTAACATATATTGGATCCTTTTTGTTTTTAAAGACAACTTTAAGACCTGAGCATATATTTGCAAACCAAACTGCAGTTAATCATATGTGACCCTGGAGCACAAAACCAGTCATAAGTCGCACGGGTATATTTGTAGCAATAGCCAAAAATACATTGTATGGGTCAAAATTATAAATTTTTCTTTTATGCCGAAAATCATTAGGATATTAAGTAAAGATCATGTTCCATGAATATATTTAGTAAATTTTCTACCATAAATATATCAAAACTTAATTTTTGATTAGCAATATGCATTGCTAAGGACTTCATTTAGACAGCTTTTAAAGCAATTTTCACAATATTTTGATTTTTTTTTTGCACCCTCAGATTCCAGATTTTCAAATAGTTGTATCTCAGCCAAATCTTTGTCCTAACAAACCATACATCAATGGAAACTTATTTATTCAGCTTTCATGTGATGTATAAATCTCAATTTTGAAAAAACTGTCCCTTATGACGCTTATGGTTTTGTGGTCCAGGGTCACATATTAGGCAAAATATATATAAAATTATTTTTTCAGATATGTAATACCAACACACACCCATTATATTGACCAAAAAGCATAGTCTGTTGTTTAAGGAACCTTTTGAATAATTTAATAGTGCTATTGACGTACTTTAATATGAGGTCAAATTCATCCTTCAATGGACTCTGACACTTAGCAAACAGTGAGAAAGACAATGTTTACACATTTAAATACTTCGCATATGTTTGATGTTGCATCCAGAAACATCTACAGCTGTAAAAGGTTTCAAAGAATTAACCCTCAAACATGTCAAACTGGGCGAGATGAAGCTCTGAGTAAACAACTCTGCTGAAAGGCTATTGAATCAAGTACTGTTCCTATTGGCCTTTGGATTATGCCATAGTATTTAAGATGCAAGTATTAGTTGACTGTCAATTGATTAAAATGTTAAATCTAATTAATCACATTTTAGATGATTAATTAATTAATCAAAATATATAAAAAATAAACAAAATGTGAAGGTGGTACTTTTTATCACGGAAGCACAGAATGTCTATTTTGGTCATAGAGCACTGAATGATACCCAGTGTTCCATTGCTCGTCGACCATTTTGAATTTTGCCATGCAAAGTGCTGTTTTACCAACTTTTTGGTGAATTGAGACAAAACTTGGTACAGATAATCTAAATCATGCCTCAAACATACCTGAGAAGAATTGGCACAGTGCCACCTTGAGGTTACATGTACAAAAATACAAATGTATTATATTGCTGTGAGCCTGGGCTCTTTAGATTCGTTAGAATCACGGAAATCACGGAAAGTCAATGAATTTGAAAATGTTTCTAGGCAATACTTTGGCATTTTGATATATTTGTCAAAGTAATTAACATTTGTAACAATGCCTTGATAATACTACATTAATTTAGTGGTAGCATAACCAGTTGGTTAAAAGTTATAATTATAAATAACAATTATATGATGTTGTAAGTAACTGTAGTTATGGATTGTAATCCTGTTAGATTAAAATAATTACCAGGGATGCTATATTTAATCAGTGTTGGGCACGTTACTTTAAAAAAGTAATTAGTTATAGTTACTAGTTACTTCTCACAAATAGTAACTGAGTTAGTAACTGAGTTACATCATTATAAAAGTAACTAATTACAAGGGAAAGTAACTATTGCGTTACTTTTTTAAAAAATGTTCAAATGTCAAATAACTTGGATGCCCCCATTTTTAAATATGTTAAATTAATAAAATGGACACTAAATAGAATAAATTATTATTATAAAACATTGTACATTAATCGACACTATTTATCTATTGACACTTAGCATCAGTTAGTCAAGCATTATAATATGATATTATGATAATTTAGCATTATATGATGATAGAACTTTAGTAATTAGAATAACCAAGTATGAATTCATATTTGTCATGATGACTGAACTTAGTGGTGGTGCTTAAGATATTGTTTGTCATTTAGTGTTTCTATAAAAAAAGGGGGAAAAAAAATATAAGATAACAAAACTACTACGAATTATACCACTAATAACAATATAAAACGCACTAAGGATAAAGGAGCTGCTGGGTTCATGAATATTAATCACGTAGTCTGCGTTCGCTCGAACTGATTCGCTGAAATCACAACAGGGATGATAATAGGTGAGCGCCGGCCAATGAGATTGTCGTTTGTGCATTAGCTCCGCCCACTACCGAAGAACCCGGCAGTTTTTAAAAGCTGAAGAATTCCAAAGGAACTCCGTTATTTTGACACGAAAACACAACAAAGAATATAATTTACATGTAGCGCGTCAATTCTGCATGTTATGAAAGACTCTCTCCCTCTGTATCTTTCTTTGCGCGCGCGCGCGCGTTTGTGTGTGTGTGTGTGTGTGTGTGTGTGTGTGGAGAAAGCTACGGCGAGCCGTGCGCTTCACACTGGAGTTTACGGTACGTCAAACACAGCTACACTGCGCATCCATTCAGATGAACTGAAAAATAAATTTCTAATAATATTATAATAAATTATAGTAACGCCGCATTTTATTGTCAGTAACGGTAACGGCGTTGTAACGGGGAAACAGTAATTAGTTTGATTACTCGTTACTGAAAACAATAACGCCGTTAGTAACGCCGTTTATTTATAACGCCGTTATTCCCATCACTGTATTTAATACATTAATACATTTATGGAGTTTGGTCCATAATTATTTTTTGCAGCTATATTTACTAATACATTCTCATTATTATTTTTTTAATAAACACCAAAATATAAACGTCTCATTAATTCTGACAGCTATTACTTTATTAGTTGAGCAGAAAGACTGAATTTGCTTTGCCAATTTTCCAAAAATAGTAACATGTTCAGTAGTGCAAGCAAAGACCATTTGACAATTACAAAAGTTACATTGCTAAATAAAATATCTTTCACATTGTGGAGGAGTCAAGAGCCACATCCTTGTACATCCTTGTAATTCAAACAAGCGAAAAATGAATCATTGTGTGACCAAACGTCTTTCTCATCATTTAAATACAGTTTATTTAATAGCATCAACGAAGACATTAAATATTTGTTTGTATCAAGTATCTACCAAGCCCAAATTCAAGCAACGGGTCCACCCTCTGATAACAAACTACATTCCTCCAAAACAAACTAATAGCAATTATAAAAGAGCAAGTCATGACAGATAGCTCACATTAGCTCTTGAGGATGGATCTTGTCTCCATGGGGACTGTGAGGATGTCCCAGATGTGGATGCTGAGATGGGTCGTCCTGCTGATGGGGCTACAGTCGGTACAAGCAGGTAAGCAGACTAAAACTGAAAAAAAAAATAAGCAAAAAAACTTGAAATCTTTAAAATGACATTGAAAATATCATTTAAAAACCTCTTTCTATGTTAAAGGCTTCTTGGGGGATTATGGGGATGTTATGAAGGATCCTATGGACTTTACAACCTGGCCGCCAACAACAACAACAGGTGAATATTTAATTGTAGTTATGTATTATATGAGATGTACTGACCAAGAACCATCAGATCAATCAGAAGAAGTAAATTCTAATATATTTAATCAAAGTATTTCAGTTTAAATTTCTCATAAATCAAAAAAAGATACAGTAGACTGATAACAGTAAAGTTCTCTCTGCCTGAATTTATTTTTTACTGTTTTTTTATTACAAACTTTCCTGAAAAATTCAGATAGTTGTTTAAAATTTAACATAGATGACAAAAATCCTAATATGATAAAACATTTATATAAACAAACTTACAAGATTTTAGCCATTTTTGTAAGGTCAAAGATAATTGTAACACTAATTATGGAATAGATAACTAAATGAGCTGAAAATTTAAATCGTTGAAATATCTAACAAACACTCTTTGAGCCAAGTTTCTAATTATGAATAAAGTAAAGTAAAAGTTGTATGCGCATTATAATTGTAAAACATCATTCAGGACATACCAAGTTCAGTAACAATATGTTCAGAAATATTCATAAATATTACAGCAAAGACATTACTTTGAGGTGTACTATTATTTGCGTGGGTAAGTATGACTTTTGTAACACTGTGACACTATATCTGTCTTCTTTTCAAAAATATTTATTTTCTTTTGCAAACAAATGTTTCATAAAAAATGACAACAGTTTTTCTTTTTGTCTGTTATATTTAGTGTTCCCAATGACGACTGTGATGGTAACAAAAGGTATTAAACAATAATTTAAACCGCATGTTTAGCAACAGTTCTTACATGTTAGGGAACTAAATTGCATATTTTTGCTCACTGAAAGTACTTATCACAGATTACATATTTCGAATCTGTCTCTCTTGGTTTAGTTCAACCAAATCCTGACCATCAGTCCACAATCTGCAGCACATGGGGAAATTTCCACTTCAAGACCTTTGATGGTCAATTCTTTCAAGTGCCAGACACATGCAACTACGTTCTGACAGTGATGTGTGACATTGCAGTTTCTGATTTTAACATCCAAATGCAAAGAGAGACTGTAAATGGCTCAATCACTTTTAGCACAGTCACAATAAAGCTGGAGGGAACAGTCATCAAAATCACTAATGGTGACATCACCATGGATGATCAAGCGTGAGTTGATTTTTACTTCATTTTTACCGGATATATATATTAGCTTCAACCTTTTTTTAAACTTATATTAATTCAAACAACAGAATATTAGTGCTTCTAAAATGTAAAAATGGTGAAAATAGTACCTAAAATGATTCTACATTTATAAAATTGAACCTAAAATCTTAACGATGAGAGTTAACCCAATTATATGACTATATCTTAAAATACGCAAACATGTTTGGTTGAATTTTCTTACACTTCCTCTACAGGGTGTCGATTCCGATCAATCAGAATGGAATTAAAATTGAGGGAACCCCAACAAGTATTAAAGTCTCCAGATATGGAGTGACTGTCTTCTGGGAAGAAGACAACTCTATATTGGTATGATTTAATAAAATCTTGATGTTTAAATGTGGTTACTGTAATACTTGTGATGAATCTGTGAGATAACAAGCCAAATAAGAACTCAAAGGAAAACTGTAAAACTGATTTGATTAAATCTGTTGATAGCAGTAAAAGACTAAACATAGCAAACCTGATAAAGTGCAGGAGAATTCCAGCACAGGTTCTTGTTTAGTACGTGTAATGATTAATCCATAACCCTATAATGAAATCACACACACCCTTTAAGCCATCATATTTGTTTGCACACAATAAGTAAGACTAGGAAAACTAAACATCAAACAGGATATCAGTTCTACAAATCATAAAGCAAATATGAATAGTCTAAGCAAGCCATAGTTAACCGACAGGTTTTGCAGATGTTTCTGACAGCTCAGTGTTGATTTTATTTATATAAGTGTGTTTGCACTGTCATATAGTTTAGCCATAAATAAGCATTAGGACAGACTCATTTTGAGAAAATAAACTGTATTTGTGTTGCTGACAGTATCTTATTATATGATGTTTTCTAGATTGAACTTGCAGAGAAGTACCAAGGTCAAACCTGTGGACTCTGTGGAAATTACAACGGCAACAAGAATGACGATATCCCTGAAACCGGTAAACC